>JAGFMF010011643.1:1305660-1350741 GCA_019455555.1 Galemys pyrenaicus | reverse complement strand
CTTCTGTTGATCTGCCTGTTCTGCTCCCTGCTCTTTCTATGGTGAATCCTCTCACCCCCCCGCACCTCTGGCCTGTACCCCAGTGCTTGTATGCATAAATAAATAAATATTTTTTTTAAAAAAAAAGATAGTAGAACCATTTATCTGCAGAATAAAGATGATCTAGTAAGAAGGGGTGGGGAATGTTGCTTCAAGAGAGAGGGGAGAATTGCTGAAGGAAGGTGCTTGAGTAAGCAGATGTACAAGTAGAGAGGTTGGCTATGAGCTGGAATAATTCATAGTAAGAAGGAAGAAGAGGACTTTAAGGAGTTTAAATCTAGTACCAGTGTGGAGAAGAGATTAGAGGGGGAACTAGAATTTACTGCTTACTTACTTTTTATCTTGCACTATGCTAGAAGCTTTTGAATCATAATGTTCTTTTATGTAATAGGTAAATGGTTTATGAGGCTGTTGAAACAAGGCAAGAAAAAGTTAAACCTGGACTAAAGCTCCTAAAGTTTCAAGAAACTGAGCTGTTTATACTCCCTGGAACGTTCTTTTTTCTAAATCACATTGACTTCTTACTGCAAAAATCAGAATGTCTTCCATTTGGTGACCGGATTCTTTGCTTGACCAAATTTTACTCAGGCTCCTGAACCTTATGCTTAGGCCCATCTGTGCACTTCCTTGTAAAATCTGGCTTTAGCAAGAACCCTGCTAAGTCAGTTTAACCAGAACCTGCCACCCCTGGATATCTGATTACTCTCTGCATCTGGACAGGTACCTCCTCCTCCACCATCCCCAGGGTGATGTCTGATCATCTGGCCTATCTTCAGAGAAAATCCTGTAAGGTGGGTTTAGCCAGAATCTCTCTCTCTCTCTCTTTTTTTTTTTAAAGATTTATTTGTTTATGCATATAAGAGCTGGGGTACAGGCCAGAGTCCAGGGAGGTGAGAGGAGTCACCAGACAGAGTGGGGAGCAGAACAGGCAGATCGACTGACACTGCTGAGGGCAGCAGTGGGTGAGGCAGTGGGTGAGGCAGGAGAGTTCTGCTGCGCTATTTGGGTTTCCTCCCTGGCCCCGGGATCAAACTTGTGCTGCTGTGAATGCTTCACAGTGGGCGTTGCTTAACCCACTGCTCCACCAGGGAGGCCCCTAGCCAGAATCTCTTTACCCCTGATGTTTCTAAGTAATTTTCCATCCACTCCTTCACTGTAAGTTCCCACTTGTCCAGGCTGTATCGGGACTTGTGCCAAATGTCTCTTTCCCTCAGGAAAATTCCACCCCAGTGGTCTGTCTTGATCATGCTAACCCCACCTCCAAAATAGTCTTCCTTACCAAGCTTTAGCAAGTATCACTGAATTTTATTTTAACATTTAATAGAAAGAGATTGACATGCTAGTTAGTCACAAGGCTTGTTTCTTTGTAAAGGAAGGAAATAGTTGAGAGGTCCTAAGAATCTGTAGCTCTTGGTGCTGAAGGACCCTAGCCTGAAGCCAGACAAATTCATGCAAAAGATAACACAGAGATAGGGAATAGTGAAGTTCTTTTTTGTGCTCTGAAAGGAAATACAGATGGGAGGCTGGAAAGCACAGACTAACTTAAGGAATCTTGATTTCTCCTCTTCCTCTGAATTCATACTGCAACAGCTAACATCTAATGAGGGTTTACTATATGTAAAGCAATTTGTCTATATTATATCACTTAATCCTCACAATTACCCTATGAGGTAGAATCTCAGGAAAGCGCCATACAAATGATTTACCCAGTGGCACATCTGGAAAACAGCAAAACCAGGAAAAAGAACCACATATCTGGCACTAAAGCTTGTGCCCTTAACTCCTTGCATCTTTGTTCATTCATTCATTCCCTCAGAAATCCTATAAACATTACTGAGGAGCTACTTTGATTAGTAATGGGGCAAGTGAAACAGTCTTCAGGTAGTGGAGCTAAGATTTGAGCACACATAAGATGTAGACAAGTAGTCAGCACATATACAAGGTCCTACAAAATTGCAGAGTTCACTCTGGCTGGAGAAAATCAGAGTGCTCCAGTAAGACTCCAAAAGGAAGTAGCATTTGAGGTGAGCTTATACAAACGGGTAATCTTTTAAAAACTAATTGTTTCATATAGAGTACATGTGTTTAAAACTCATAAGTAAGGGAAGACAATATGAAGTTTTAGTTGACAGAAAATCCATGGAGGAAGGAAAGGGTCCATTGTTGAGACTGTAGAGAGGTCCCAATTCAATCTTCTGACTCAGTCTCAGCATCAACCTCAAATGATTTGTGGGTATTTTCCACTTAGGTTTTTCCCCTTATGAGCATATTCAAAGTGGTGTGCCTGGAACATTATGTTACTT
Organism: Galemys pyrenaicus; assembly: GCA_019455555.1. NCBI lineage: Eukaryota > Metazoa > Chordata > Mammalia > Eulipotyphla > Talpidae > Galemys > Galemys pyrenaicus. The sequence continues at coordinate 1,348,399 of JAGFMF010011643.1, read as the reverse complement.
TAAAAAAAAAAAATGAGGAAGTACTTTATGAGCTGAAAATTATTTCCAAAATGTAATTTTAAATGATAAAAAGCATGGTGGGGAATATTGGGTGTAGCATGCTTCCATTTGTGAAATAATAGTGAAAAAAGAATGCGTGTGTGTGTGTGTGTGTGTGTGTGTACTTGCTTGTTTTCTTGTAAAATATGGACAGCTAGTCAGGGCACTGATAACAGTGGAATGTGGCTTGAGGACACTGAGAGGGAAATGTTTTTACTGTACACCTTTTTGTGTCCTTTCATTTTTTGACCTTGTAGATATATTATCTGTCAACAAATAAGATAATACAAGTGGAATTTTTTAAAAAGTAAGTATAATTGTCTCTAAAGGCCAGTGCTCAAAAGATGTCATTTAGTTTAATATGCTATAAACAAGAGCAGTTCACTTCAGTGGGCAGTTCGAAAAATTCTTAATCTTTTGGCAAAAAAAGTACGTAAAATAAAATAAAATAAACAAGACTAGTAAAACATTATGAATTTTCTTGACCTAAGACAACTCTTAGACACGAATAAGAAAAAGACGTACTATAGGAGGCCTCCCTGGTGGCACAGGATTTAAGTCTCAGTGCTATCACCACTATGGCATCTCTGCACCTCTGCACCCCTCTGTATCTCTGGCCTACACCCCAGTTCTTTTACACAAAATAAAATTTGAAAACATGAAAAAGAAAAAGATCTACTATAACCCAATTCAAAACTGGCAAACAAAATGGATTTGATGTAAATAGAAATATGAATGGACATATGTATTATGCTTAAATGACTAACTTCATTTGTAATTGAGGGAAAACAAATTAGAACAATGAGCAACTTCTTTCTCACAAGACTGCAAATATCAGAAAGTTGGCTATTACAGTGTTAGAGGCATGATGAAAGTACTGTTAGAAGGGATATAAATTAGTGACGTGTCTTTGGATCACAAACTAGCTGTGCCTGTCAGCCTTGGAAAATCTAACCCATCAATTTTATTTATTTTTTATTAGATTTATTTAATTGTATTTGACATCATTTGTAGTCCCCAGGGGGTTTCAACCACCTTTTCACCTGTGCACTGTCACCTCAGTCCCTTGTGCTCTTTCTGCCCTCATCCCTGTCTTTGCCCTCCCTCCCCCACCCCCCAACCATGATCCCTTTAGTTTATCTTTGACTTTTTGCTCTTGTTGAGTTTCTTTGTTTGTTTGTTTTTGTTTGTAATTGCCCGTTTCCTTGAGCTTTCTCTTGTTTTGTTTTCTTTTGTAATTATTGTTCTTTCACATTCCTCCCAAAAGTGAAGCCATCGATATTTTTCTCTTGCCTTTTGACTTGTTTCACTGAGTATAATTTCTTCTGGTTCCATCCATGTTTCTATAAATGGCCCTAGTTTATCATTTTTGATTGCTGAATAGTATTCCATTGAGTATATGTACCACATCTTCTTGATCCAGTCATCTACTTTTTTTTTTTTAAAGATTTATTCATTCATGCATACAGGAGCTGGGGTACAGGTCAGAGGTGTGGGAGGTAAGAGGATTCACCAGAGACAGAGTGGGGAGCAGAATAGGTAGATGGACTGAAACACACTGCTGAGGGGAGCAGTGGGTGAGGCAGGAGAGGTCTGCTGCACCATGTGGGTCCCCTCGCTGGCTGGCAGCAGGGATCAAACTTGTGCTGCAGTGGCTGCGGTTTGCTTCATAGTGCGTTGCTTAACCCACTGCGCCACCAGGGAGGCCCACAGTCATCTACTTTTGGGCATTTGGGTTGTTTCAAAAATATGGAACACTTCACGAATTTGCGTGTCATCCTTGCGCAGGGGCCATACTAATCTCCTCTGTATGGTTCCAATTTTAGTATATGTGCTGCCAAAGTGAGCAGGACCCATCAATTTTAATTTTGAGAATGTATCTGAGATAACCGTTGCATGTGCACAAAGGCAAATATACAAAGTTATTCATTGACATTGTTTATAATCACAAAAAAATCAAAATCAACCTAAATATTTTCCAACTGGGGAAACTGCTACATCCAAACAGAGGAACACAAGGTAAACGTTGAAAAGAACAATGTGGATCTGTGTTCCTGTTGTGACAAAACCTTGCTTTAGCCCCCTTGTTATCTCTCCCTTGCACTAAGTAAGTTTACTGACAGATCTTCCTGCTTTCGTCTCGCCCCCTTGAAGGATCTGCTATGTAACATTCGGGGTCTAATGCAAATGGAAAATGCAAGACCTCTTGTTTAAAAAAATATTAAGATTTTGGGGATTGGGCCAAAAGGGGAAGGGGTGCAGTGGATGGTTGTGGAGGGCTATTGGTACTCTGGTGCTGGTGCTGGATGGCAACATACCCCTGAAGAGATGTGTACCTGTACTCCCAGACATATGCTGTGTAGTAAAAACTGGTGCTACCTCAATAATAAATTAATGTTAAAAAAATAAAAAATACTGAAGTGACCTAATACATTTTAAAGCTAATAAAAAACATTAAGAATTCCAATATGGGGTCAGCAGAACATAAAAACAAGAGTGGGTCTTGCTAAGTGTGAGGACCTGTGTGAGGACACCCTCCAACGAGGCTGTCTCTGTGGAGTGGCACCGTGACACGGGCTGCTAAGGCGGCAGGCTGTTTCCTCTGGTAGGACCATCTTCCCATCTCTGGATCCTTTTGCTCTATGATGCACTCGCTCACTGTCAGGCAGTAACACAAAGGTAACCTGCTTTGGGAAGTTTCCCTTGAACTCTCTCCCCTAAGATACTCTTTCATCAGTGCTCTCCCTGCCTCCCTATCTTGCACATAGTTTTATGAACACTTTGTCACAATGTATTGCGGTTATTTGTTTAAAAGTCTCTCTCCCTGACCTAGTCATCATCCTCCACCAACCAACAAATCCTCTCTTCCCATCCTACCTTTACCATAACCATCATTCTGTTGTGAGAGTCTAAGGTTTTGTTTTAAATTTTGTTTTGTCTGCTCTTTTCCCCTTTATATCCCACAAATGAGTGAAATCATATGGTATTTGTCATTCTGCAATGGACTTATTTCACTTAGCACAGTCCTCTCAAGATACATCCATACTGTTGCAAATGGCAAAATTTATTTTTATGACTGAGTAGTATTCCGTTGTGTGCCAGTAATCTTTATCCATCTGACTTGAGTTGTTTCCATATCTTGCCTATTGTGGATAGTGCTGCAATGAAAATAGATATACATGTATTTTCAAATAGTGTTTTCACATTCTTTGGGTAAATACCCAGAAGTGGAATTACTGGATCATATGGTTGTTCTATTTTTAATTAAAAAATCTTTTTTGTATTACCTCCATATTGTTTTCCAAGTGACTGAACCAATTTACATTCCCTTCAATAATACACAAGGTGTCTTTTTCTTCCCTGTTCTTGCCAACACTTATTTATTATTTTTTGACCCTTTAAAGAATTTTTTTTGACCAACAGACATGTAAAAAGATATTCAACATCACCTATCATTTGGGAAATGCACATCAAAATCACAATGAGATTTCCTTTCACATAATATTGAAAGATAGTCTCTTATTTCTCTTATATATGATTTGAAAATGTCTTCTTCCATTCAGTAGACTTCCTGTTTATTTTAACGATGGCTTCTTTTTCTGTAAAGAAGCTGTTTAGTTGGATATGGTCCATTAGTCTAAGCTCTTTTGTTTTTCTTGCTGTTGAAGACAAATACACACCAAAAAAATCACTAAGACCAATATCAAAGAATTATTACCCATGTTTTATTTTACTTATTTTATGATTTCAGTTCTCATCTCACATTCAAGTCTTTCATCCATTTTAAATTGATTTTAATGTGTGGTGTAAGGTAGTGGTCTAGTTTCATTCTTTTGCACATCTAAACAGATTTTCAGGCACCATTTGTTGAAGAGACTTTCCTCTCTTCATTGAATGCTTTTGGTTCCTTTGTCATAAATTAGTTTCTTATATAAGTGAAAAGAGTTTCCTTTGCTTTCTTCTGAGCTCTCTAATGCATCTTTGTGCCTGCTTTTTGTCCAGTACTGTACTGTTTTGATTTTCATAGCTTTGTAGTATAGTTTGAATCCAGGGCACACGATACCTCTGTTTTTGTTATTTTTTTCTTCAGGATTGTTTTGGTTATTTCAGACTTTTGTTGTTCCATCCAAATTTTAAGGTTTCAGAGTCTGTTTCTGAAAAATTCTACTGTGATCTTGATAGGGATTGCATTGAATCTGCATATTGCTTTAGGTAAAAGCCCATTTTGATAATATTGATTCTTCTGCTCCATGAGTATGAAATGTCTTTCGTTTTCTTTATGTCTTCTTTACTTTCTTTCAGCAGTGCTTTACACCTTTCAGTGTACAGGACCTTTACTTCCTGGTTAAATTTTACTTAAATATTATACTTTTTAAAATTTGTTTATTGACTTAACATTGGTTTATACCGTTGTATATGTTTTAGGAGTATATGTCCACACCTCCACAAATGTAAACTGTCACATGGCCCACCCTGAATATGATGACAGTACATTATCTGAGACAATAAAATAATCTTGGAGGTGACAAAGGGACAAATAAAAATATCCGTTTCAGGGAAACATCTTTTAATTATGGGAAAGCTGCATTTACCACAGTTATTTTGAGTATTGTGTGAGAAAAATCACTGGTCCAGGATATGCCTCAGTGGTGGTCTCTGCGTGGTATTCTGGGAGGGCCTAGTTCGTGCTCTCAACCTGTGGGTCTCTGAAAATGAACCTCAGCTCGCCAGGCTAGCCAGATTAATAACTTTTACTTGCCTTCTTCATAACTTTCACCCAGTATACTACCATCTCCTTCTTGAAACACATTCTTCCCTTGTATTTGCTGCTATCATACTCCCCAGATTTCCCTCCCAAGTTCTCTGAACACTTATTCCAACTTTACCTTTCTAGTTCCATCTCTTTCAATTGACCTTCTAAATTCAGAAGTTTCTCAGAGCAGTTGCAATCTCTCTTCTCTTTCTGTTCTTTCCTTACAAGACTTTTCATTCATTACCACAATTTAAGCCAACATCTCTCAAATTTCTCCCTAGCCCAGACCTTGCTTTCAAACTCCTAAAGTCAGTTGCTTACTCCACATGTATACTTCATGTGCCTTCCAAACTATGAAAGACCAAAGCCAGGTTCATGTTCTTCGCATTCAAGAAAGAACCTTACTTCTTTAGGCTTCCCCAATTTAGTAATAGTAGTCCATGTGCTCACTCATGCCAGAGATCTGGGAAGCATCCTTAATACCTCCTTTAACCTTCTCCTTAATCAACAGATAATCTACTGCTAGTGATTCTACTTTATGCACAATTTCTCTAAGCCTCCAGACTGGGCTTCATACCCCTTTTCAGTATCTTTGTATATCACATTGCATTGTATAATACTAATTCAGATTATAATTATCTAATTGTGTAATCCTTTATCTCCCCTATACATCAGAAACTCCATGAGTACAAAGACTATTCCTGTCTTTTCTTCTGGCACATAGTAATATCTCAATAAATACTTGTTTAGTTAACAAACAAACAGTTTTAGAGTATAGCAACTGTTACCTTTGCAATTTAGTATCTAATGCCACATGCACAATAGGGGGCAGCAGAGTATAGATAATAGAGAGTCTAGGCCTGAATATTAAAAAGGTGACCTTGGGTAAATCACTTAACCTTTCTGAGACTGTTACCTTCTCTGGACAACAGAATAAATTCTCCTTCCCTTGACTCAAATCATATAAACATATATTAAAGGACTTGAGTGCTGCACCAATGGAAGAGAGAGTTACTGGAGTCAGTCAAGATAAATGCTTGTTGATTCAATGGAGACAGAAGGAAGGTCTTGGTTATACTATTCACAGATGTGAGTAGAGACTTGACCCATTCAGAACAGAGGAAATAAAGCTCAAGAAGGAGGCTGGCTGATGTCCAGAGCCGGCCGGAGGCAAAGCTGTGAAGTAAGCACAGTGTGTTCTTGGCATGCTCTCATCTCTGTCTCTGATCGCTGCCCTCCCACCTCTACCTCTTGCCTCCAGTGCCCCATTGCAGTGCTGTGTGGCAGGCCTTTCTTTCCCTTTCCTCCCATCAAAGCACATCTGTGTTGTGTCCTGGCCTCAGAGGCATGCTCCCTGCCACCCACAATGACAGCTAATTAACCTCATAAGGGCGTCCCTGCTAATGTGCTAATAGCAGATAGTGTGTTATTTTACTGCTCTCAATAATAGGAGTTGGACCCTGAGATTGAAAAAGTAACCTACTTAAAAGGAATTCGTTCTAAATGATGAAGTTTCAGATGCTATGGAATGAGAGGAAATGGAACGTTAACAGGAATGAAGGCAATCCTAGGATCTTGGGTTCAGAAAAAAGTGATTGTTTAAGTTTAGAGTCTGTTAGATGTCATTTGATAGCAATATGAGGAGAAAACAAAAAAATCATATATAAATGTATATGACCTTTTATAGAACATGAGGTTGGGGTGCTGATCCTACCTACAGTTGAAAATCTGCCCCCAAAACTCAATTTCTAACAGCCGGTGGTTTACTAGACACCTTTCTGATAATATAACTAGATGATTAATGGTTTGTATGTTCTATGTATTCTGTGCTGCATTTTTACAATAAAGTAAGCTAGAGAAAAATGTTATTAAGGAAACAATAAGGAAAATACATTTAGCTTCCGAGATCAGACGAGATCGGGCACGTTCAGGGTGGTATGGCCCTAGACGGAAAATACATTTATAATGCCGTACTGTACTGATACCATAAGTAGTTGATGTTGTCTTTTTACATGTGTAAGTGAAGGCTTGCAGTTCAAACCTACATTGCTTAAGGGCTAGTTGTATATACAGTGATATATATCAGTAAATCTTTGGTGTACAGTTCTGTGAGTTTTTTTTTTTAAAGATCTATTTACTTATGCATATAAGAACTGAGGTACAGACCAGAGGTGCAAGGGTGAGAAGATTCACCAGAGAGAGCTTGGGGAGCAGAACAGCACCATGTGGGTCTCCTCCCTGGCCGGGGATCAAACTCATGCTGCAGTGGCTGTGGATGCTTCATAGTGCTGTGACTTGACCTCTTCTGCCGCCAGGGAGGCCCTGTTCTGTGAGTTTTGACAAATTCCTATTCATGCAGCCACCACAATCAAATTTTAGACGTGTTCATCAGTCCCTAAAAATGCCCATGTGTTAACCCTTTGTAGTCAAAACCTTCTCTCGATCTTGAGCCCTGATAACCCTGATATCTCTCTTCTCAGCCCAATTCATCAAGTATTCCTTGTCTGGATGTTTTTGCTGTAATGTTGCACTTGAGAATTCTCTCTGACCCAAGGTGACAAAGATTTTTCTCTTTTGTCTTCTTCTAAAAGTTTCACAGCTCTACATTTAGGTCCATAGTCTATTTCAGCTAAATTTTTCAAATAGAAAGTAGAAGATATAGGTCAAGGTTTACATTTTGGTATATGAGCATCCTGTTATTTCAGTATCATATGTTGAAAACGTTACAGGGCTAGGAGAGGGGCACCCCAGAATTCCAGTCCTAACCACTGTAATAGGTTCTGCCATCTGTCCCATCAAGACAAAACAAACAGACCTTTAATGAAAAGAAACTTTAATACAATTAGTGTGCAATACAGAAAAGACAAAGTATAGTTTTCAAATCAAGCACCCAAAGTTATTCATCCCCGGTGGGTAAATATCCAGCCAAACAGGGTTGACCTGGAAGCTTGCCACAACTCTAAAACACCTTCCAGCAGGAACCCATAGAAAAGGGTCAGAAACTATCAGACAAGTCTGGGAAGAAAAGAGCAAAATCAGAATCAAGATAAAAGCTGCCATTGTTAACCTCCCACGTTATTGTTAATCTTTCAGTCACTTCTATTCCAAACAGTCCATGAGGCAAGTGCAGTTTCTTCACATGTCTCTCTGTTCCATGTGCCTCCTCCAGGTCTCCTCTGGCTCTCCATCCTTCATCCTTTCTTCAGTTTCTCCAGCTTCTTCTCTTCTCTGCTCAGCTGCACCCTCCCTTGGGTGGAGCAGGGACCCTGGAACCTCCCTTATTCCTGCAGACCCCTGTTACAAAAAGACAATCTTTCCCATTGTACTTTTGTCAAAAAAGTTGATTGTCCATATTTGTATTGGGCTGTCTCTGGGCTCTCTCTTCTGTCCAGTGGCTCTAAGTTTCTAGTCTCCTGCCAAATCGACAGTCTTTCTTACTGTAGTGTCTTGAAAGTCTTGATATGAGATAGTGTGAGAAAGTCAACATTACTCCATTTTTCCAAAATTATTTTGTTTCTTAACTCCTCTGACTTTCTGTATCAGTTTATTGTTATCTATAAAAAAGATCTTGCTGGAATCAAAAATGAAAAACTAGACGTATTCATAGGAACATGGATGGAACTGGAAGGGATTATGCTCAGGGAAGTAAGTCAGAAGGCAAAAGAAAAATACCAGATGGTTCCTCCCCTAGGAGGACTATAAGGGAACCAAATAAAGATCAAGGAAAGGAATAAGAACAACAATAATAATAATAACAATAAAGACACAAAAACCAAAAATGAAAAGACAAGGACAAATTGGGGACACTTGGTGGGGAGGGAAGAGGAGGAGAGTTGAGGGCAGATGGGAGCACAGGGGACTGAGGTGATGGTGCACTGGTGATATGGTGATGGGGATTACAATTGATGTCAAATATATATAAATAAAAAAAAGATCTTGCTGGGATTTTTATTGCAATTGTGTAGAATCTATATATCAAGTTGAGGAGAATCAACATCTTAAAAGAATTGAACCTCCTAATCAATGAATATGTTATATCACTCCATTTATTTTGGTCTTCTTTGATTTCCTTCACTGGTGTTTTATTGTCTTCAGCATTAAGATTCATCATATATTTTATCATTTTATCTCTAAGTATTTCATCATTTTGGTATACTTGTAAATGATGTTGTATATTTAAGTTTGTCTTCCAATTATACATATAAATTACAACTGATTTTTATATGACTTTGTTTCCTGTGATTTTGCCAACCTTATTTCTAGGAACTTTTCATTGTTGTAGATTCAATAGAATTTTCTACATAGACAATCACGTTGGGTACAAATAAAGGCAGTTTGCTTTCCTTCTTTCCAAATCCATGTCTTTTCCCTCCTTTGCTTTGTTACATTAATTCGGGGTTTCTGGATGATATTTAATAGGAACGGAAAGAGTAACATCTTTGCCACGTTCCCCTCTTATGGAGAAAATAGTCTTTACCATTAAGTATGGTGCCCTTTTTATTTAGGTTAGGCAACTTTCTTTCTGTTCCTAGTTTGTTGAAAGATTTTGTTGTGAATAGGTGTGCAATTCTGTTAATGCATTTTCTTCATTAACTGAGATGGTCATGTGTTTCTTTTTCTTTAGTCTGCCAATGTAGTGAATTACCTTTACTGATTTTTGAATATTGTACCAGTATTGCACTGGGAATAAACAGTACTTGATAGTAAATTACTTTTTTTTCTATCCTTTTTATGTTTCTGGATTACATTTGCCAATAGTTTGTTGACGATTTGAGAGGGTCTGTGTTTATATAGAATATTTGTCTGTGGTTTCCATATAATGCCTTCAAAAAAATTTTTTTGTGTGTAACGACAATGCTGGCCTCACATAATGAGTTGAAAAATAACTTCCTTTTTTATTTTCTGGAAAAGTTTATGTAGAATTGACAATATTTCTTCCATTTTTTATTGGAAGGTTTAAGCTTTGAATTTAATTTCTTTATTACTGACCCAAAATATTCAATAGTTGATTTTTAAATTTTTTTTCTCTGTTATCTTCATATTAGAAAATTTCTGCTGATCTATCTTCAAGTTTATGTAGTCAATCTGTTACAGGGCAGGGAGAGGAACACCCAGAACCCCCAAGCCTGCCCTCTCTGAATGGGTTCTGCCATCCGCCGCATTAAGACAAACACATAAAACCTTTAATGAAAAAGAACTTTAATACAACTAGGGTACAATAAAGAAAGAACAAAGAATATAGTTACTAAGTTAAGCATCCAAAGTTACCCATCTCCTTGAGGGCAAAAGTCCAGCCAAATAGGATTGGCCCAAAGCAAGGCCCAAAAACCTGCCATACATCTAAAAGACCTTTCAGTAGAAACCCATAGAAAAGGGTCAGAAAGAGTCAGACAAATCTAGGAGGAAAAGAGCAAAATGAAAATCAAGATGAAAGCTACCATTGTTAACCTCCCCACGGGTCTCTCACCCACATCTGTTCCAACCAGTCCAAGACCAAAAAGCAAGCACAGTTTCTTCACATGTCCCTCTGCTCCACATGCCTCCTCCAGGTCTCCTTGCTGTTCTCCATCTTCCCTTTTCCTTCTCTCTTCTCTGCAGAAATCTTTTTTTTCTCCTCAGCTCCACCCACTTAGGGCGGAACCAGGATTTTGGAACTTCCCCTTTTCCTGGGATGACCCTGTTACAATTCCTCTGTGATTTCATTCTATTAATGAGTTCCTCCAGTAATTTTTTTTTTTTACTTCATATAATTGCTATTTGGTTCTTTTTAAATTTTATTTTAGTGAAGTAATATTATTTTACAGCACTGTATGTGACTCAGAGATATAAGATCAAGCCTTTTTTTAAATATATAACTTCTGTTTCTGTGTTGAGAACTTCTACCTTTCATTCATTTCAAGAGTATTTTCTTTTACCTCATGAAGGGTGGGTTTAGCAGCTGCTTTAAAGTAATTCCAACATCTGAGTTATTTTAGTGGTAGCATCTATTTATCTTCCTTGCCCTTGAAGATTGATCAGTTTTCCTGGTTCTTAGTATGTTAAGCCATTTTGGATTCTATCCTGCCCATCTTGAACATTAATGTAATAGGACTCTTAACTCCTGTTAAAATCCTCTAGATGGTGATTGTATTTATTTAACAGTCAAATCAACTCAATTAGGTCTAGACTTCAATTTCTGTCTTAGCTTCGATGAGTGGTGATTCCAGTGTTCCTAATTTTCAAGAGTTTTTGCTTTGCTGTTTGAATCTGCCTCTCTCATGTACCACTTAAAGGTTAATCTGGAACTAAGTGGCAGTTTATATTCTAGATTAGATCCCAAAGCCCTTACTAAGTTTCTTTGGATGTATTTTGCAGCTTGAGGATGTGCGCAGAATTTCTGCTTAGTCACACACAATTTAAGGAATCAAATCCTCTTGTTTAATTCTCTTTTCCCTGGAATTTTCCCACACTCTCAGGCTTCTCAGAGGCCCCCTTGTTCTTACTCGTAGAAGATGAGGTTCCGTCAGAGTGTTAACCTCCCAAGCTGTGACACAATTTCATGTGACTTAGCCCACTTCTGGGGAGAAGTGGCAAGAAACAAAGAGCAGGTTCCCTTGAAAGTCTCTATTATATTAACCAGTTTTCTAGTTCCTCTGTTTGGAGTTTTGACATCTGGAGTGTTGCTGACAAGCTGACCTCTCTTAGGGTTAACTGATTCTAGAGACAGGAAATGACTCTTTCTGTGCGTCTTTCATACGTTAATGTAGGGTCATCACATGAGCTCCTCTCCCAATCACCTTCAGGTCTCCATTCCCCAGCCCTGATCACCCAGGGTCCCTAGGTCCCAGAGTCCTTGAAACTATTCATAACTCTGTTCTCTCTTGTGACCCCACTCGATGTATGTCGCCTGATGTTTTCTCTTAGGAACTGTGTAATAAACTATCTTTTCAATGACTGTCATTTCCTGATCTGTTGACCTCACCATAATGGAATAAAAATTAAAATTGTGGCCTCCCTGGTGGCGCAGGGGTAAAAATCACAGCGCTATCAAGCTATTTCTAGATACTATGACATCATTTGATCCCCAGCATGGAAGCTAGCTAACCCACATGGCATAGCAGACCTCTCCTGTCTTTGGTGGAGCCTCTCACCCCCTGCACCTCTGGCCTACACCTCAGCTCTTTATGCATGAATAAATAAAAATAAATCCTAAAAAAAGTTAAAATCTACATTTAAAAGCATCCACCAACAGTAACCCACTTTTCCAGTTGCTTTAACCTAGAAAGTTGGGCTGCCTTAAGAATATTTGGTGACTGTGCTGCCAAACCACCTCCCAGAGCAGTGCAGTTCCACAGTTGGGGGTGGCCTTGGGTCAGGACTGGGAGAGAAATAAACTGACATTCTTCTCTTCCCACTCTCCAGTTTGCAAGGATCTTTTTCCGGTCTTGTTAGAAAGATGGATTTTCTTTCTCTTTTTTAAAGATTTACTTATTTTTTTACTTATGCATATGGAACTGGGGTATAGGCCAGAGGTGTGGGGGGTGAGAGGATTCACCAGAGAAAGAGTAGGGAACAGAAAAGGCAGATTGGCGGAAATATACTGCTAAGAGGAGCAGCCAGGCAAGACAGGAGAAGTCTGCTGTGCTGTGTGGGTCATTTCTCTGGCGAGGACTGAACTTGTGCTGCAGTTGCTGCGGATGATTCACAGCACTGTACCTTAACCTTGTGTCACCAGGGAGGCCCCGAAAGATGGGTTTTCTTACTGTTCTTGCTGTCTCTACCTATTGTACAGATTTGGGCCATCTTTGGATAAAGAGAAAAAAAGCAACACCAGGAAATTCCCCCTGCCCTGGAGCAGGGATTTTTCAAGTCTTGAACTCTCTTCCCCCACCCCCAATCTGCCTGCTATCATTAGCTTTCAGAGTCTTTAGTTAGTTTTTGTTTTGTATTTTGGTCACAGATTTTTTAACTACGTTGGTGGCTAAGTAGTCACATCACATTGTGGTTTTTATTTGCATTTCTTAGAATCATTTTTTCATCCCTCTCTTCCTCTTATATCCACATCCAATTCTTTAATAAACTAGTCCCATCAGCTCTATCTTCACAACACACCCAACGTCCAAGTACTTTCCCCATTTCCTTTTCCAACACCAGCCTTTTTTTTCATATTAAAATAATCTCCAACAGGAGTGTGTGTTTATGCCTGGGACCCCCCCCCCCCCACACATGTGTGTCGTTGTCTCTAAACCCTATTTCCCTCACAGTGGGCTATAGTGATTTTTTCAAATGAAAAGTCATATCCTGTCACTTCTCTTTTCAAAAGCCTCCAGTGACTTCCCATCTTGCTCAGAATAAAAATCCAAGTAGATGTAATTGGTCTACAAGACCCTATATCATTTACCGCCTGCTACTTTTCTCTCCTTGGCCCATGCCACTCTAGATAAACTAGCATCCTGGTGGTTCATCAAATAAATGAAGATCACTCCTCAGACATGCACGCTTGTTCTGTCTAGCTCAGTTGTTCTTCCCAAAGCTGATGGGTCATTCTTGGTTTCCTTCAGGTCTGTGCTCAGCTGTCATCTTCCTTTAGAGGTAAACCCTGGCTGTGTCATATAAATCAGCAGTTCACCAACTCCTGGCCCTCATTATGCCATTGTAGTTAACTTTTCACTTAACAGGGGAACATTTTGAGGAATGAGTTGTTAGAGGATTTAGTTGTAATGCAAACATCATAGTGTTTTTACACTATGTAATTACACAAAGCCTACACATACAGGCTGTATGGTATAGTCTTTTGGGACCACTGTCATGTATTTGGCCATTGCTGACTGGATGTCATCACATAATACCTGACATATACCTCCTTTAGCCTTTACTTCCTTAATTTTCCTACTTAGTGCTTATTATCACTGCCATTCTAAAAATATGTACTTAATTATTGTTGGTCTCTCCCAGGAGACAGAAAGTTCTATGAAGACAGAGAATTTGTTTCTTTTCTGATGTATTACTAGCTCTTGAAATGCTATCTGAACCATAGTATGCACTCAATAAATACATGATAAATGAACACAATGTGTTTTAAGTCCAGAAGAATAATATTGGGAAGGGGTTGCAAGGTTGTGAATGGAAAGAGAAAGAGAGAGGAGTTCATTGCTAGGAAGAGAAACCTTGGGGAAAAAACAGAAATATCTAAGGTTTCTGCCATTTTGGAGTATGGTGAACTTTTTTCTCAGTCTAATATCCTGTACCGTAGAATTGGATCTGTCAAAATTCTGGGTATGAGAGTGTGTAGCTAGGCTTAGGTTACCAGAGACCTGTCAGATGGGGGCATACATAACAGGGTTTCATCTATATGAAGGCATATTAGAGGAAGTTAGAGTTTTGGCTTCTGTACACTGGAAATGAGAGTAAAAAACATCTGCCAGGAAATGAGAATAATAACATCTGCTAGAAAATGAGAATATCTGTCCTTTTTTGATCTTGTTGGTCAGATGAACATTTTTTTTTCAGATAACAGAATAAAAGTGTTTCTGTAAGTATAAAATTATACATTAAAGTGACAAGTTATATATAATTGTTGAAGTAAACAGAATCGTATGAAATTATTTCCTTTATCAAGAATCTTCATTCACTTATTCAACCATTTATTAGTTATCTTCTAAATCTCCGACACTATTCTAGATGCTAAGGATACAAAGATGAATCAGGGTATTATTTCCCTAGAGAAGGAAAGAGTTAACTACTGCCTATGTAATTGAGTATAACTTCTTAGCATGGCTTTCTTATTAAGCACTCCCAACTCTCATTTTACCTCCCATATTTCCTTACATAAAATATTTTCAGAACAGTCACATAAAGGTGCACTTTTATCCTTTTTGCCTTTGTATTGTTACACCAATCCAGAATCCACTCACTGAGCAAACATACATTGGGCTGTTTCCTTGTCCCAAGTACAGTGCTGGGTATTGAGAACATGGTGATGAATAAGACATAACTTCTGTACTCAATGACCTCAACCTAAGAGTGGAGAAACAGCTTTCCCCTCTTTACTTGGTAAAATTTTTCTTTCTTTAAGGTCCAGCTGAACGTTCTGGATACTAGATCCTTATCAGATATATGACTTAAAAATGTTTTGTTCTATTCTGTGAGATGTCTTTTCACCTTACTGGTAGTGTCCTGAAGGTAGTGTCTATTCCTCTTTTGACAGACATTTAAATTATTTCATCATTGTGGTTATTGTATAATGCTGCAGTGAACTTGGGAATATAGTTATCTCTTTGAGATATTGATTTTATTCCTTTGGATAAACACCCACAAGTGGGATGGCTACATCATATGGTAGTTCTATTTTTAATTTCTTGAGAAACTTCCATATTGTTTTCCAAAGTGGCTGTGCCAGCAGTGCACAGAAATTCTCTTCATTCTCTCCAACACTTTTTGTATTTTGTGGTTTTTTGTTTGTTTACATTATCCATCCTAACAGGTGTGATGTGATACCTCATTGTGGTTTGATTTGCATTTCCTTGTTCATTAGTGATGTTGAGATCTTTTTGTGTACCTATTGGCCATCTTCTTTGGGAAAATGTCTATTCATATCTACCCATTTTTAACAGGATGGCTGGTGGGTTTTTTTTTTCTTCTTTGCTTTTGAGTTATACGAATCCTTTATATATATATTAACCCCTTAACAGATACATGGTTTGCAAATGTTTTCCCCCATTCAACAGATTGCCTTTTCATGTTGATGATTTCCTTTGCTGTGCAGAAGCTTTTTAGTCTCACCTGTTTTTGTTGCACTTTAAAATATTTTTTGGTGGTTGGTCTAGGGCTTAATATTTCATCTTAACTTAGAAAAATATATTTCAGAGCTTTTTAAATGTTTTAGCTACTGCTTTTTAATAATAACATAGCCCTTTACATGTGCACAGTGATTCCATAAACATTGTCTTATGTGATGCTTACAATAGCAATGTGAATTAACAAGGCCATAGATTTCTAGTCTCATTTTATACATTAGAAAACAGAATCAGGGCCTCCCTGGTGGCGCAGTGGGTTGAGCAATGCACTGTGAAGCAAACCGCAGCCACTGCAGCACGAGTTCGAGCCCTGCTGCCAGCCAGGGAGGGGACCCACATGGTGCAGCAGACCCCTCCTGCTGTGCCCGCTGCTCCCCTCAGCAGTGTACTTCGGTTGATCTGCCTTTTCTGCTCCCCACTCTCTGTGGTGAATCCTCTCACCCCCCCCACACCTCTGGCCTGTACCCCAGTGCTTGTATGCATAAATAAATAAATCTTTAAAAAAAAAAAAAAGAAAGAAAAGAAAACAGAATCAATGATGTGAAGTGATTGTGGATGATGGCAGAATCAGAACTACAGCCTAGGTCATATTCATCCATTCAAATATTAGTTCATTTGTCAAGAATATTTGTTGCACTCCTACTATTGAACTTAGCATGGGAAGGAAGATACTCTGGCAATGCACAGAATATTAATTTTATTGCAATTATATTGAGCAGTTATTTTGTACCAATTCTGGGAATTTGCCAGGGAGAAAAACGACTCTGATATGAAATGGCATGACAATTAAAGATACAGTATGTTTGAAAAAGCAAGAGTGATTTGGAAGGACTAGAAGGGAGTTTGAGGAGTGGCAGTGTATTACGGATTGAATATTTGTGCTCCTCACCACTCAAATTCATATGTTAAAGCCTATTTGCTAGTAAAAGGTTGAGCATCGCACTTTGGGGCTTCCGCAGCCACTACAGTGCGAGTTCGATCCCCAGCCAGGGAGAGAACCCACATGGCACAGCAGACCTCTCCTGTCTTCACCTGCTGCTCCCCTCAGCAGTGTACTTCTGTTGATCTGCCTGTTCTGCTCCCCACTCTGTCTCTGGTGAATACTCTCACTCCCTCCACCTCTGGCCTATACCCCAAGTCTTTTATGCATAAATAAATAAATTTTAATAAAAAAACACTAATTGCTTGTGCGATGGTGTTTGGAGCTGGTGTCTTTGGGAGGTGATTAGGTCATGAGCGTAGAGCCTGCATGGGATTAGTGCCCTTATAAAAGAGATCCCAGAAAAACTGATAACACAAAGACATGAAAAGCTGTTCTGTGTTCATAGGATTGGATGAATCAATATTGTCAAAATGGCCACTTTATCTAAAACAATATACAGATTCAGTGCAATCCCTATTAAAATCTCAGTGGCATTCATCACAGAAAGTGTTGGCATGGATGTGGAGATAAAGAAACCTTCGTGCACCTTTGAGGAGAATCTAAATTGGTGCAGTCACTTTGGAAAACAGCATGGAGGGTTCTCAAAAAATTGAAAATAGAATTACCATGTGATCCTACTATTCCACTTATAGGCATTTACCTGAAGAATGTGAAATCACTAATTTTATTTATTAAATTATTTATACATATTTGATATCAACTGTAGTCCCCATGGAGTTCCCACCACCATTTCACTGGTGCACTGTCACCTCAGTCCCTTGTGCTCTTTCTGCCTCATTCCAGTCCCTCCCCCCAGCCCTCATGGTACCTTTGAATTGTCTTTGTCTTTTTGTTCTTGTTGTATTTTTTTTATTGTTGTTGTTCTTTTCCTTGAGCCCCGTTTTTTTGTCTGTTTTCTTTATATTCCTCCTACTAGTGAAACCATCCAATTTTTTTCTCTTGTCTTTGAAAACACTAATTTAAAAAAATATATCTGTCTATGTTCACTGCTGCACTATTCTCTTTTTTTATTATTAATTATATTTGACATCATTTGTATTCCCCAGGGAGTACCCACCACCATTCCACCCGTGCACCATCACCTCAGTCCCTTGTGCACTTTCTGCCCTCATCCCCGTTTTGCCCTCCCTTCCTCGCCTTCCCCCCATTGTCTCTTTGGTTTATCTTGGCTTTTTGGCCTTGTTGAGTTTTTGTTTGCTTTTGGTTATAATTATCGAATTCCTTGAGCTTATTCTTTGTTGTTGCTGTTGTTCTTTCATATTCCTCCCAAAAGTGAAGCCATCCGATATTTTTCTCTTGCCTTCTGACTTGTTTCACTGAGTATAATTCCTTCTAGTTCCATCCATGTTTCTATAAATGCCCCTAGTTTCTCATTTTTGATTGCCGAATAATACTCCATTGCGTATATGTACCACATCTTCTTGATCCAGTCATCTACTTTTGGGCATTTGGGTTGTTTCCAGGTTTTACCAATTACAAATAGTGCTGCACTATTCTCAATGGCCAAGATATGGAAACAACCCAAGTACCTGATGACTGATGAATGGATTAAGAAGATATAGTACACAATGGAATACTACTCAGTCTTAAAAAAAGATTAGAAAGTATGCGTGGATGGACCTTGAGGAAATTAGGCTAAGTGAAATAAATCAAAAGTAAAAAGACAAAGGCTGTTTGATTTTCCTCATTTGTGGAATATAAAGAAAAGCAAAATCATTCAAACACAATAGAAACAAAACCAAACCCTTAGACTCTAACCACAGTATGGTGGTCACCAGAGGGGAAGGAGGGGAAGGGAACATTTTGGTGATGGATGGTGACTGGATGTTTCATGGTGGGCGTGGTGTGAAATATATGTTGCAAAGTAAGAAACCGAAACCTATAGAGTGTTGTAAGTAATGTTACCTCAATAAAAAAGAAAAAAAGACTCTCCACAGAGACCCCATTTCCACAATGTGAGATCACACTAAGGAGTTGGATTTTATATTTTAGACTGTGGAAGGACTAAAAACTGGGCAGAACACTGCATGTTTTAGGAAGATGATTCTGATGGCAACTTTTTCAAGGAACTAGGAGTGATTCTGGTGCTCCAGGTTAGAGCTGGTGGAGGCCTGAACTCCTGCAATGGCAGAACTGATGAAAGGAAGTTGACATCTCCAAGCCATCACAGGCCAAGATTTTATTCTCCAGCTGACTGAGCTCTGCCTATCTTATCCTTTCCTTTTAGCTAACAGGCCTAGTTTAACCTTGAGCTGCACGGCGTCCAGACCAGATCCTTAAATTAACCCTGAGGTCTCAACTTATCTGAAGTTCCTTTTGTGCAATGAAGATGAAAGGTGAAAAAGCCGTTAGCTACTTTCTGTCCACCAAAGTTCAATAAGTCTCATTTTTGAAAAAGGTTAAAGAACACTGTCCTTTGCCATGCTTTAGAGGCCTTAGCCTACCTTTCCAGTCTCATTTTCCACCACCCCTCTCTTTTCCAAAAACACCTGACAAGTTTTTCTTTCTAAAATTTGCTCTATTCCCTCCTAACTATGCCTTAATTGAAGCGCTTCTCTCTTTCTATCTGTGTGTGGTCACAGCTGATCCATTCATAAATCTTACCTCTCAGCCCCAGATTTCTGGGTTTTAGTTGAGGGGGCAAAGCACAAACTCATAGATTTGCATTATGACTCTGCCAGTTGTTTTGCTTAATATTCTCACTAAGAATGTTTCCTAAAACCAAAATGAGATCATCTATCTCATAAAATCTAGGTGAATATGAAATGATAAATGCAATTTAAAGAATTTTACAAATGAAGCAATCTGTAAAAACTACAGCAGTACATCACAACATAGCATTTTAATTTGTCTATTTCTTCCAGTTATTATGATATCCCAAATTGCATTATTCTTATTTGTTTATGTTTTATCTTCCCAAATAAACAATCAACTCCTTGAGAGGGAAACTGCCTTAGTCATTTTGGATTTTCTAAAGTATATGGCATAAAACTTGGCTTGTGGAAGCCACTGATAAATGTTTGCTGAATGAGTAAACAAATAATGAGAGATATAGAGAACACTGATGGGGTTCATTTTGTTTTTGTTTATTGTTTTCCCAACATTTAAAACCTCTTCCTCTGTGAATCTCAGTGGAGACAAGGTTCTACTTCCCTCCAAAGAAGCTAAAGATACCTAAACTTTTCCTTTGTTTCTTCTGGCAGGTAAAGTAAAGGCAACATGATGGCGGCTTAGTCATTGAATGCTCCCACCAGGAGCTTTCAATCTTGAAAGAATGAGGTGAAGACACAGGGGAAGGAATAGAATTCATTTAAGATGGCAGATCAGGGGTTCCAGCTGTGGCATCCTTAGCCAGACCATAATCTGAGCCCTGATTCTATTTTCTGAGATTGATGGGCTGACCTTGTAGGTATCATGGAGGATGAAGCTCGCACAATCAGAGCTCATCGATGATCTTCCAGCAGTTTTCAGAGAAGTCAGACTGCATTGGGTTGAAGAGTGAGTGAGAGATGAGAAAGTAGAAACAAAGGGGATAGGTCACTTTTCCAGGATTTTTGCAAAGTAGAAGAAATAATAATGCCTTATACATAAGTAAGAAATGTATTAATATTATTATCAATTGATAACTCCTTGTTTCCATATTATTTGGATTTTATAATTCTACCTTTTTTCTGGTTATTCTTTCTACCGCTATTGTGTCAGTGTCCCTGCCCAAGACTGACACACCTGGAAGCATTGGATGTTGTTTCTTTCAGTTATGGATGATTTGTTTTATTGGTTATGTATTTTGAATGCCCTGGGTGATTCTGTCTTTGGAGGATGACTCATATACATCTTCTCCCCTCACTCCAACTCCATGATTTCTTTCCCACAAGATAGATAAATATTTGCTTCTTGGATCAGTTCAGCAAAGCTTGCAAATTCTTATGTTCTTAGCAAGCCAGTACTCTGTCTGTCTAACCTCTTTGCCTCCTGTGCCCCAAACACATGGTTGGCAGATTTGGGAAAAGAAAGCAGCTGCCACTCCAAACCTTCAGCATGTAACATCCCATTTAGGGAATCTGACTTTGCTGTAAGCTGAAATCCACCTTTGCCAGCCCCCATCAGTTCAGCTCTGTTTTCAGTGGGGGCTGGAGAATAATTAACACCGCCGTCCACCTGTGCACAGGAAGATGCCTACAGCCACGCCAGCAATGATGAAACAGCCCATCAGGACGCCCAGGACCAGGGAAGTGTAGGAGCGGCCTGTTTGACTTCCTACAGAAGATGGAGAGAGTTAGCCCAAAGAGCCTGGTCCCAAGGTGTTCAAGGTTTGGGTAAAACCCCAAGGAATTTCACTGGGAACACCAAGTGACTTAAGTTATACACACAGCTCTGTCCCAAATCTCCAACCCTGGGCTTCCTGTTTTTCAAGGTGTTCCTCCTTCAGGTCCATCCTTTTGCCTAGAACATACCCGACACACAAAACCAGCTTTAGCCCCATCATACCTTTCGTGTTTTTCATGGTGATGTGTTCCTGCACATACTGCACACAGGTGTCCTGCAGGAATTCCTGCAGTTCGTACCGAGTACGGTTGTAGGCGTTGAGCTGCTGGAGGGTGTAGGTGACCACTTTGGAGGGTGGTTTGGATCCTGCCACCCACAAGGCTGTCTCTGGCTGGAAACTCACAAAAGAACTCCCGTTCACAGTCACTTCGAAGAAGACATGGGCTTTAGAGCCCTCAGGAGGCAGCTCACAGCCCAGGAAGCAGCGAACAGTCAGAGGAACTGTGAATGGGGGGTTCAGAGTCAGGGGATTGTATGGAAAGGGAGCTAGGCATGGGGGATGTCCACCAAGGGGAAGAGAATGTGCGGGGGTTGCAGGGAGGGTCTTGGCTTAGACTGTTGGAGGCTGTGAAGAGGAGTCAGGGATGATAAAGAAACAGGAGGCCTATGAAAGGAGTTGGAGGCTATGAGGGGAAAGAGTGGAGGTTTTGAGAGAAGAAACGAGATCTTTGGAGGAAAAGAGTTGGGGGTTGTGAGAGAAGGGCTGGGGAGCTGTAAGGGGAGTAGTCAGCCTCTGTGGGGAGAGATGGTTGGCATTTGAGGGTAAAGTGCTGGGGTGCAGGGAGGAAAGGAAGTCTGGAAGGAAAGAGTTAGAAGACTGTGAAATAAGGGATGGGGGGACTTCAGTGGATTTTCGGGGCCCAGGGTGGATCAGGCACATGGCCTTCTAACAGGGTCTACCTAGAGGTCATGCCAGCAGGAAGAGGGCTTGACCGAGGGCCAGTTAACTAGGATACCCAAGAACTGCTTCTCTCCACCTGCGAACCCCAAAGTCACTGGGCTGCTGAACAGTCAGCAGATCCTGCTTCTGGCTCCCTGTGCCATGCCCATCCACAGACCCACCATTCCTTCAACCTGATCCTTCTCCCCATGGCCCTGCCCCCACAGCTCTGTCCTCTGCACCCCAACTCACAGGTCAACTGCCGCTCTTGGTGCACCAGCCTCACAAGGCCTGAAAATTGCTGCAAGTATTGGTGCAGGCCGCTCTCCATGACCGCCCAGCTTTCAGGGTCTTGCAGGGGCTGCAGCTGGAGGATGGTGACGTTGGTGCTTGGGCCATCCAGCTTGTGTGTGAGAACGCCCCCTAGCGACGCATTGCCCTGATGCCACACTTGATGGGGGTTGAGGAAGTAGGACTTCTGGATCATGTGGAAGTTCCACTGGCCTGGGGGTAGAGTCAGCTCGTTGGGCTCTGACCAGCGTGGGAGGGTCAGCGTGTCACAACTACAGATAATAACCCCTTTCCTGGAGGCCAGCCGCCCACCTTCTTGGTCCTTCACAAACTTATAAAGTGATCTCCCATCCTCCCTTCCATTTGACTCTCACAGTAACTGTGCCAGAAGGGCAAGACGTGGGTTATTATCTTTGTTTTACAGACGAGGAAACTGAGGCAGGAAGAGCAGAAGCCCCTTGCTCCAGGGCAATTCAGACAGTGGTCTCCTTTGTCTCTCTCTCACCCTTTCCTCCCCCATCTCCCATTGGCCAGCAAATCCTGACATATAGTAAAAACCCCATCCCATCTTCTGTTCTCTGGATCTGCCAAAGCCTCATTTTGGCTTCATCTGCACAGAGGAAGTAACTTCCTTCCTCAGCAAACATTGTGCCCTTTGCTGTCTAAAGTGTTCCAGTGAAACAC
The DNA here is from genome assembly GCA_019455555.1 of Galemys pyrenaicus. Lineage (NCBI taxonomy): Eukaryota > Metazoa > Chordata > Mammalia > Eulipotyphla > Talpidae > Galemys > Galemys pyrenaicus. The sequence continues at coordinate 1,325,708 of JAGFMF010011643.1, read as the reverse complement.
TTCTCTATCAATAATAATAATAATAATAATAAAAGAGCTGATTGATAATAAGTGCGTTTATATCCTGGGCACTGAACTTCATTCACATTATTAGCTTGTGTGTGCCTTCCTGCCAATAGCTTAGTGCAGTAACAATTATTAGTAACGCTGGTCTATATGGGAAGCAAACTAAAATGGTACGGCAGAATCCAGGTTAGAATGCAGGCAGTCCAAGTTCATCACTCTTAGCCACACAGCTATACTGTCTCTCTATTGGCTCTCCGTCCACACAGTGAAGTGCAGGTCTTTAGCCAAACATTCAAGTTGCCAGGGACCAGACCCCGCTGCGTTTTCTGCCCCCTTCCTTATGCTTACATTTATCAAACTACTGCAACTCCTCCTGCCTTTGACTGACTTGTGACTAGTATGTCAGGATTGCTCTGTCTCCTGGCAAACTTCTATTCATGCTTCAAGACCCAGCTCAATTGCCTTCTTCTTGTAGAAGTTTTCCTGATGCGTTTCCTCTTTACCCTCCCAGACACCGTGGGTCTGTTTCAATAAGCCCAGCTTCTTCTTACTCTCTCCAAACACACAGGCCACACGGGACTCCTCTAGGCTATCAAACCATGTCTGGTCATTGCCATCTTGTATATCCATAAGGGACTGCTGCAGAGTTGGTGCCCTGAGAATGTTCAAGGAGGAAATGAATCTGGGCTTGTAAATGCGTGTGTGTGTGTGTGTGTTCCACTTTTGCATTTGAGAAGTCATGTTCTGCATCTGCAGGTGTGAATACATGTATGTATATCTGTGTTGGTAACTTTCAACAGGGGTCTTAACTGCTCTGTGTCCTGGTCTCCTCTGTAAAATGGAGATAATGTATCCTCTTTGTGGGGTTTAAGTAAGTAAATTGATGGTTTAAACACAGTGAGCACCCACAGAGACCTGGCTATTATTTGGGGGGTGGGAGGAGACTGAAGCTATAGAGATGTGGGAGAGGGTAGAGTGAGCCCTTTAATTACCCCCTTTTCTACTTAAATGGAGTCATTTCAGGAGCCTGATCACCCAAGAATTCTTCCACAGACCACAGCTTCTCTGCCCCTGACCCCCGCAGAGGGGGAAGGAGAGAGTTCTGCCTCACTGGCTGTCTGAGCTGGATCTTCCTTCACCTTCTCTACACTCCCCTCTGCCTTACACATCTTAGCTCCAGGTTTTCCCCATGAAGTCTTCTACCCATTCTCTCAGTGTCTTCCCAGTCCTTCCATCTGTCATCTCATCCCCAGTCTCTTCCCATCTTTCCTAAACTCGTCCACATCCACCCTCAATTCAGACCTTACCCCTCTCACCCGCTCTCCCTTTCCCTGAGGCTAATTTCCTCACCCTTTCTACCTCTCCCCTTTCCATTTTGCCAGGTCTGAATCCCTGCAACCTCTTTCATCTCCCCCTTCCCATAGGCTGAACTGTGCACTTCCTGGCCTTGGCCTTGGCATACAAACCAGGGCCCAGGACCCTGCCTGCCCTATAGAGAGGTCCAGCCGACAGCCACATAGGCACTGGGAGAGGCTCTCCACTGGTCGCACTCATGCACCCAAACAGGCAGAGAGTATCCAGCACCATCCCAAGGCGGGACGTGTGCTCTGGACTCACCATCCGACGCTTCCTGGCTACAATGGGCCCAAGCAGGCAGAAGCAGTAAAAACAGCAATGTCGTCAACATCCTGGGCTACGGCTCTTGACCCCACCTGGATCTGGCAAGCTGGGGAGCTTCCGCCGGCTGCAGCCTCGGGAAAGCGAAGTGACGACTGCCTTGGGAGTGGAGGAGGCTGACTCGAGCAGGCTGGAAGGTGGCCAGTGGGATACGAGGCAGGAGGGTGGCAGATTTATAAAGTGTTATTCTTACCCCGTCTTATTTCCTTTAGGGGGCCGGCTTCCCTCTTGCCCTCCCCTAACCACGCCCACTGAGTTTGACCCTCCTGCCCAAACCTGCCTTTTTCCTTTACTAGGGCAGCTTCCAATACCAGGAACGCCTGCGGAAAAGGGGGTGGGAGAGAAGCCCAGCCCTCGCTGAGTCAGGGGGTGGGGCATCTACTTTTAACTTAGAGTTGATTGTGGGATGTGGGATCAGCAGGTTACTAATGGGGAAACTGAGGCCCAGAGAGGTGCGAGGTTTACTTGACCTTTGTACATCGATGTGGTGACAGGCCCGGCATAAGGATTCAGTTTTCCAGCATGGCTACATTTCAGAATTTTAAGCATGTGTAATCACACAATTAAAATTCTTACTCTCAGAAATAGTCATAAAATGAGTATAAAGCAACTCACTGCAGCATTGTTTGTAATAGGAGAGAATCACGATCTAATTCTCAACAGAGGATTGGTTATATAAAGTAATAGTTCTTAAACTGAGGTCACATAGTAGGAAAAAAACAATTAAGCAGGTCATGATGGACAGGGTTTTTGTTTCATTTGTTTAATGAAATAGAACACAATAAAAAATGTTAGTGCATTACCATTAATTAGGGCAAGCATTATTTCATGAAATATTGTCCAGTTGTATAGCGTATGTTTTGGCTTTGTGTGTGCTTGTTCCTATCATGGGTTTTGAGTAACAACGTAAAATGTATTCTTACTCTATGAAGCAGGTAGAAAAATTTGAAAATCACTACCTAAACTATAATAACTATCATACTGGAGTAGCTTTAAAAAAAGCCCTCCTCTGCCCAGTCTCCATTCTATTTTCCTTATTAGCACTACCTAAAATTATTTATTCATTTACATAATAATTGGTTGTCCCACCAGACTGTAAACTCCCTGAGGATAAGGTTCTCCATCTTGATCTTTACTGTGCCTAGACAGTGTATGTGATAAATAATATATAATAAATAAATAATAAATGTCAGCTGAATGGATGGCTGAACGAGATCGTTATGATGTGCATAGATCTCCAGAACTAAATCACAGAACATTATATACAGCTTAGACTCAGCGTCTGTCAACCACACATGACAACTCAATAGCTTGGAAAGATTTACATCAATATATATCAGTGATTTCGCTCCAGAAGGGCCTGAGATTAAGTGTGTATATAAGTGTCTTTGTGCGTTAGGGGTGGCGGTCTTGTGGAAGGTTTTGTCCTTCTATTTTATGAAGAGCTTTATCACTCTATTGTGTTGTTCAAAATATGATCATAGATCTCTTGTTGAGTTAAGAATCAGAGTTTAAGTAATAAACTGTGGTAGAAAAGGAGGACAGATCATTGTGAGCGGATGTATTATCATGAGACGTTGATTAAGTCCATCTATTTTTAGTTAAAATTTTTTATTTCCGTCCAAATAATACATGTATAATTCCACTCTCATATTTAAAAAAAAACACCTTTATGGGTGCATCTGTGTATTTTTTAGATACATAGGGAAAATGGCTGGAAGGGTAGAGATTACCTCTGGGGCATGGGATTAAAGAATGGGCTGAGAGGAAACTTTAACTATTGTATACACTTGCCTGGAGGGAGAGTTGGTGTCATAGTGGGCAAACCCTGGATGTCTAGCAAGTTATCAGTCTCTGACTGACCTGAATACATGAAAGAGTGTCCGTGCTCATCTCTCAGTTCATGCAAACTAGCTTAGCAATAACATCAGTGTCCTTTTCCAGCGCACTGATTTAGTTGGAAGAAGAATGAGGCCCTAATTTCCTGTCATTGGGGTAGGGCGAAATGGAAGGACTTAAATCACCACCAATTATATTGTCTTGCCTTTAATAAAAAATGTTATGAATTGTTTCATGCTGGAAGAATTTTGTTGCAAACACACGATTCCACCACCCAGCATAAGAAATTAAATACTGCTGATAACAACCTTGTGTGCTCCCCCAACTGTGTGTCTCTTCTCACTCCACCACCAGAGTAACCACTAATTGGAATTTCCTACTTCATTTCCTTACTTTTCTATGTACATATACTTCAAATGCATCTATCCCAAAGCTTTATATGGTGGTGTTTTGCATATTTTGGGCATACTTTATGTGGTATCGGAGTATACATATTCCTCTGCAACTTGCTTTTTTCACCTTACTAACAAACGATTATCAACATTTTAATAAGATTCAGCCATGTCGCCATATGTAGGCCCACTAATTCCCACCTTTCTAATATTCCATCTTATGAGTATGCCACATTTTATTCATTCACCTGTGGTTAGACATTGAAATTTCCCCCAGCTTTTTGCTGTTATAAGCAGTGCCTGTATGAACATACTTATACTTGTTTTCTTGTGAATATATAGGAAAATTTCTGTAGGTGTGAACCTGGGAGTGGAATTACTGAGTCATTGCGTATATTGCACCTTCCATTTTATTACCTGTTGCCAAATAATTTCACAAAAAGTATGGGCCAATTTAAATTCCCAGCAGAGTTCCCTCGTTCTGCATCCCTGCCAACCCTTGGCACTGATTTACTTTGCTTCATCTGACTCCTAGTGAGTTTGAGTGTCTTTTCGCTTTGCCCTTTTTCTTTGAGTCTTGTGACATGGACTGAGGGCAATAAAGTGATTGAACCCATTAGAAATTGAGCGCTGTGATCATCAACTAAGCAGGGAGGACCCGGGTCACTGGAGTAAAGTGGGTCCACACCACCAGCCACAGAGCTGATTGCGGAGAGGTCTACCAAGCTACTGTCTGTCATGGGCAGAGGTGGCAGCTGCAGCGGCTCTCTCCCACAGCCTCCTCACACCCTGAGCATTAATAGCAGACACAGTAATTATCGTCATGGCTAACATCTATTGTGGCTAAGAGCAGTGTTAAGCTTTTTACACAAATAATCTCACTTGCCATGCCAGTCCTACCAGGTGGGTTTCATTGACATGATTTTGCTAATAAGATTCCAAGGCTCCGAGAGGATGGCTTAACGGAGGTTACATAGCAAAGGCTAAAATTTGAACCCACATCTTTCTGATTCCAAAGTGTTTGAATTTAACCACCACAGTCTCTCAAAAATTTGGGGGGATCTTTGTCCATTAATACATTTTTTTTTGTTTTAAAGATTCATTTATTTATGCACACAAGAGCAGGGATACAGGTCAGAGTCACCGGAGGTGAGAGGATCCACCGGAGACAGAGTGGGGAGCAGAACAGGCAGATGGACTGAAACACACTGCTGACGGAGCAGCGGGTGAGGCAGGAGAGGTCTGCTGCGCCATGTGGGTCCCCTCCCTGGCCGGCAGTAGGGATCGAACTCATGCTACAGAGGTTGCTGTTTGCTTCCGCAATAGTGCGTTGCTTAACCCACTGCGCCACCAGGGAAGCCCAATACATTTTGAACACATTAATTCATTTCCAATATGCTTGAATATTTGTTATATATTGTATAAAACATGCCAAAATGCATAGCATGTGATAAATCTTTGTATTTATCACTTCCTTTGGGGCAGCTAATACTAACATTGTCCCCATGATACAGATGAACTAACTAAAACCCAGAAAAGTTTAGTATCTTGCCCAGGATCACACAGCTTGGAAGTGGTGAGTAGGGATTTGAAATCAAAGAGAACGGCATGGAATTGGGTAAAGGGAGAGTGAAAAGAATATTGGGGGTAGGGAAATGTGAGTGAGGACAACTTGAGGGGATCCTGGCATTGGGAGTAAGGAAAAGAAGAGAAATGCCGTGGTTAGAGCCAGAGCCTATGCTGCATCTTTCTTGGGTAGCCGAGGGGCAGAAATTCACAAAGCAGAGTGGGTACAGGACCAGCCAGCAATTGGGATTTGACTGAGACCTAAAGAATGAGGGTCCTGTTGAGTAAGGGAAGTGAAGAAAGCTAGCAGTAATATTTACCACTCTGGAGAGCACATGCCAGGAAAGATAAGGAAAGATAGGAAGCTGAGCAGGAGCCAGTGCTGGTGCAACCCCAGTGGGTGAGGAAAAGTCCTGGCAGTGTGCTCAGCTGGACTTGAAAGTCCAGCCCCATCTTCCCGTTAGCTGCAGAAGACAGGCGGTATAACCAGATAGCCAGCGTGGACCCTTCAGAGATCACCTCCTGCTTAAGACTTGTAATAATAACAGTGACACGCACTTAATTTTTTCAGTGTGTTACACCCAGTAGTAACTAAGCAGAATACATCTGTTTCGTTTCCATTAGTACCCTGTGAAAAGTATGAAGAAACTGCAGTTATTTCTAGTTTACAAAGAACACAGAGGCACAGAACAGGGGACTTACCTGCTCAGAGATACCGAAATGAAAGAGCCAGGACTCAAACCCAGGTGAGCTGCCCTTCAAAACAGGCTTTTTCAAATATTAGACCTTCTTCCTGTGAGGATTGATGAGATGACTCATACGCCGTGCCAGAACATATTATGTATTCAGTAGGTGGAAGAGGTAAGAAAGGAACTTGATTGTGGACCAGCAAACAGAGCTAATTCTGCAGCAGGAAGAAGGGAAGGTAGATATTAAGTATGATTTCCTAATGGGGAGGTAAAGGGATAGGAACAAACCTTAATCAGGATTTTCCCTGTAGACGTTAACACACCCCAACTTGGGGACTATGAAAAGAAATCCCTTAAAGTCAGATGATCCTAGCTTTAACCTGCCCAGCAAGTGATGGAAGCCTGGTATTTTGGGCTTGGCTCCTGCCTGTCTTTACAGCTTTATCTTTCCATGCATTCCAGTCTCAGCTAAAAAAGGTCCTCGTGGTGTCCTTAACACAGAACACACAAATATTATCTTTTCAGTTTCTTTGTCTTTAGATAAACAATTTCCTAATTTTAAGATGGTCAACTTTCCCAATCTTTCCCATTAGTTTGTGTCTTGATAAAGAAATGTATCCCTATCCTGGGATCATTAAGATATTCTCCTACTTATTTAAACAAGTTTCATAGTTTCACCTTTCACCTCTAGGTGTACGGTGTGAAGCAGAGGTAAGATAAGTTTCGTTTGTGAAGATATTAGAATGCCCCAGCACCACCTAGGGAAAGTGTGCCTTTCCTTACTGATTTGCAATGATACCTCTGGTTTAGGGTTAATATGGCTGTTCTGTTTGGGCCCTTTTTCTCTTCCTGAACTAATGCCACTTGACCTCAGTTAATATAGTTTTACATATATCTTCTTATCTTGTAGATGAAGCCTTCCTACTTTGGTCCTCAAGAAAGTTCTGGATATTTTTGTGTAATGAACTTTTATATGTAAGTTTTAGAATAATTTTATCAAGTTAGTTTCCTATCTAGAGATCTTAATAAATCAATTTATTCCCGTAATTATTTATAGATATTTTTGGATTGTCTATATGCATAATCATCTCACTGATAGTAGTGGTTTTCTTTCTTCCTTTCCAACTTTTATCATTTCTTTTTTTTAGCTTACTATTCTGGCTATAATCACTAGTACAACGTTCAATAGAAATGATAGACTCTATGGAGGGCATTCTTACATTTTCTGGTTTAAAAAGAAGTTTTCAATGTTTTCCCATCATATTTAATGATGTTTAATGATGATGTTTGCTGTGTGGTTGTTTTAGTAGACATTCTTAATCAGATTGAGGAAGATTCCTTTTGCTCCTAATTTGAGTTTTTATCATAACTGTTTTGAGTTTTTCAAATCTTTATTATTAAGTGATCATCTGATTTTTCATCATTAATTTGTTAATGTAGCAAATGCATTAAGTTTCTAGTGTTGAGCTAACCTTGTATTACTGAGATAAAACAACTTCTTCATACATGGACTATTATCATTTTTTACATATAGTTTACTCTTCATATTTCACCAAATCCTCTCCAGGACTCCAAAGCCTGACTTGGATACCGTCTTCTTCTGAAAGCCTTCTAGATGTCTCTTGCTAAAACTGACCTATCACTCTTCTCATGAAATCAGTAGAACATTACCTCTCACTAGAGCCACACTGCCTGCTTCTATCCCCTGCCCTTTTCCCTATAAACTCCTGGAAGGTACCTTTGTGTTCTCTTCTCAGTCCACTTGCTCCACCTGAGCTAGTACAGAGGTGGTCAGAGAGAGGAACATTGAGGATAAGGCCCATGAACTCTGGAGTAAAAGTGCTTGAGTTCACATCTCAGCTCTGTCATATGTTAGCTTCTGGATTTAGGGCATACTACTTGGCTTCTCTGAGCCCTTCAGTAAAAATAGGAAGAATAATAGTACCTGCCTCATAGTGTTGTTATGAAATTGAAATAAGAGAATCAGTACAGCTCTGGGTGTTTATTCATTTTGATAGCTTAGTCCATAGCTATTGCCACTACATCTTATGCTTCTGACACTCTGAATTGCTCATAAGTTATTTGTAATAGCTGCTGAGCACCACCTCGCTCTCCTTCCTTTATTTCCTCTATCTAGATCTATTCATACGCTGCTACAATTCTATTCAGTGGGCATTAACGGAGTACTTTTACTATGTGCTATGACTTGCAATAGACAAGATCCCTTCTCAAGAAGTAGATAATCAAACAGGACAAAGGTCTATAAACAATGGTAATAGAAAATGTAAGTATTAAGATAGAGAACCCAGGAGATAAAGGATTGGGTCTAGGGAGCATGGGGAGAGCAGAGTCTTCTAATTTAGCCTGGGGGTAAGAGAAGAGATTTTCAGAGGAGGAGATGCCTAAACTGGTCTTATAGGACAAATGAGAGGTAGTTGGTGTGGGGTAAAGCAGAAAATATGGGGGAAAATTACTTCCAATAGAGGGAAAAGAAGATGAAAAATAATATAATATGAAAGGAGAAAGAATATAAAAACTTGAGAAATAGGTGGTACTTAAGTATGGCCCAAACAGAATAGGTGGGGGAAAGACGTGATATGAAGAGGTAATCTGGAGTCTAAGGAAAAGCTTGTCATACCACACTAAGGAATTGAGACTTTATTTTGAAGTTATTCTTACTCTCTTCTTTGACTCACTTAACATCTATTGGAGTGGTGTCACCTACTCCAGGAAGTCTTCTGTGACTTTATGCCCACAAATATCACTTGGACATTCCCTGTGTTCTACTACAAACTTGTCTTTCCCCTCATCACAGCCTTTACTTCTTTCCATAGTAATTGTTTAAGCATCTGTCTTTCACATGAAAAGCTTTAAGGTGGAAGGGACCGTGTTTTAAACATTTATATCACCAACCTAGCAGAGTGCTTATTTTTATGTTTATTGGGTGCAAATAAATTGTTGTCTGGGGAAGAAGAGAAAATTATGGCTAAGTGCCAGAACATAACTCGCACTGAAAAATTATTTATTACTCTCATGCCTCAGTTTTTTCATCTGGATAATGGAGATAGAATAGAAATGATCTCAGAGAGGTAGGTAGCATGGCTCTGTGAATTGCTTAACCGAGGGTCTGACACATCATGTCAGGGATAAATCTCAGCATGTTAAAAATATAATTCTTATACAAATAATCCAGGGAGCATGAGTCAAAGTTTCACTTAACTCATTAATAAGGGGACCAGCAGAACGGGAAAGCCAGTTCAAAACTGTGTATAAAAACAGTAGTTTTAGTAGTTAGTGAAAAAGAAAAATATTGAAATGATATACTAAATTACATACAAAATGGATTAATGTCTTACAGGATAATCAAACCATCACATTTAGGATTATCTAACAGACAGAAAATGAAATAATCACATCTTAGCAATTTACAGAATTATAAAATGTCTGGGCTCTAATCATTGTGTAGATAATGTTAAATTTCTCTTTAGAGACCTGTGTCTCTTTAAGTAGACTTGCTAGTTAGTGCTTTATTATGACATCAAAAGGCCACATCCTCTTTTTACTTTAATTACATTTTAGATAATTGTTTTTCATATTGGTAAGTTTAATTCAATAGGTACTGTTATTATGAGCTCCTCAATAAATGTTTGCTAAAAGGATATTTATTCTATTAGACTTTTAAATTTTCTCCAATTTCTTTACTCTGAACTTGAAACAACTGACCAGTAGCAAAATTTGGGGACTATGAGATAGGTAGGCTGAGGGGCCAACTCTGTAGGACACCTCTATTCTCCCCTCTTGTAGTCTGGGGTGACATCTGAGAAAGAGGCAGAGAAACTACCTTCCCTGAATAAGAACATATATTCTTTGAAAGACTGAATATCTGGCATTCTGCCTGTTGGGGACAAAAAAGAACCAAATATTGGGCCTCCCTGGTGGCGCAGTGGGTTAAGCAACACACTATGAAGCAAACCGCAGCCACTGCAGCACGAGTTCGATCTCTGGCCAGGGAGGGGACCCACATGGCACAGCAGACCTCTCCTGCTGTGTCCGCTGCTCCTCTCAGCAGTGTACTTCCGTTGATCTGCCTGTTCTGCTCCCCGCTCTGTCTGTGGTGAATCCTCTCACCCCCCATGCCTCTAGCCTGTACCCCAGTGCTTGTATGCATAAATAAATAAATCTTAAAAAAAAAAAAGAACCAAATATTCCCAAAAAAGCAGTGCTGTAGGCATCATGGAAAAACAATAAAAATTAGTTGACCCATTATCCATTTTCCCCAATTTTTTAATTTTAAAAATTGTGGCTATGTACATGTAATATAAAATTTACCATCTTAGCCATTTTAAGTGTATAGCTAGTGGCCTGAGGTACATTGTTGTGCAACCACCACCACCATCCATCTCCAGGACGTCTTCATCTTGCAAAACTGAAACCCTATACTTATTTGTCAATAACCTGTCCCTCGCTTCCATAGTCCCTGGCAACCACTCTTCTACTTTGAGTTTGTATGAACCTGACTATCCCAGGTACCTCATGTAAATGGTATTATGCAATATCTGTTCTTCTGTGACTGCCTTATTTTACTTAGCATAATGTTCATCTATGCTGTAGCATATGTCAGAATTCCTCCTTTTTAAGGGTGAATAATATTCCATTGTATTTATATTCCATTTTATTCATCCCTTTGTCCATTCATGGACACTTGCAGGGCTCCCACCTTTGGGCTATTGTCTCCATTTACTTTATAGCATTGGGTTATTTTTGTTTTGAGCGATAGGCATGATTTTCAAAGCTTGCAATCTCAAAGATTATAGTCTGGCTCGGTGACTGGGGCTAAGCAGACTGTGAAAACCCCCTGTGTCCACTTCTTGATTCTGTACTTTTGCCTAAATACTGCCAGAATGGCTGTATTTCCCTAGGCAGACTTAGCTGCAGGTCTGAGTTTACATGGAACATGAGCGTTATAAAGTACATCTGACCAAAGAGTCATTGCTGTAAATGTTTGGGACTCTGACCAAAGAGTCATTGCTGTAAATGTTTGGATAAGCTGGGCGCAAGGGAAATTCAAGAATTTCTGCACAGCAACAGATGGGAAATTTCCCAGGACATATTAGTTCTTTCTTGGCAGTTCAAATGCATGTAGTGTGCACATTCTGCGCTGGGTGAATCCATCTGAACCACGAGACCTCCAAATGTCAGAAAAATATTCCAGACAATTCCTTGCTAAAAGTAATCAATAAGTAAGGAGAGCTAAGTACTTTGGTTTCAAGCTTCGAGACTGAACTTTTTACTCTGACTATCTAATTAAAAAAGAAGGAAATGTTGAATACAGAGCAACATGAAACTAAGGGTAGATGACTGTGCAGAAGTTACTCAACTCTCCACCCTCTTATTCCATAGTGGCTTTGTGTTTATACATTTATATTAATTTCATCTGTGCTGTAGAGTGTAGCCTGTCTGGGTTCCAATTTTGGCTGTACCACTTATTCAGAGTGAGACATTAGTTGTCACTAAACCTCTCTTGAGCTTTTAACATTTGTACTTCAAATTTTGTATCTTTTTTTTAAAAAAAATATTTATTTATGCATACAAGCACTAAGCCAGAGGTGTGGGGAGGTGAGAGGATCCACCAGAGACAGACTGGGGAACAGAACAGGCAGAGCCACTGAAACACACTGCCGAGGGCAGCAGTGGGCCAGGCAGGAGAGGTCTGCCTGCGCCATGTGAGCCACCACCCTGGCAGGCAGCAGGGATTGAACTAGCAGCAGTTTGCTTCATAGTGCGTTGCTCAACCCACTGCGCAACCAGGGAGGCCCAAATTTTATATCTTTTATGGTGATAAAAACACTGTCTCAGAGGGATGTACTAAGGTGTTGATGCATGTAAAGTAGGAAGAACAGTACCTGGAATATACATAAATACTCACTATTATCTTGCATTTTGCCTCCTCCTCCTCCTCTTTCTCTTCCTCCTTCTTCTTATTGTTGTTCAGTTGAAAAATTGTCAAATTCAACTTGGAGTGTTGCCCTATAGTTCTATAATGCTTCTTAGCTGCTTCTGGAGGGAAATTTCTGCATTTGATGAACATTGAATTCTGTGGGTTTATTTTTATTATTTTTTTTTGCAGTACTTCTTTATGAATCTGCTAATATTTTCTTTGTGCTGAGAGGTAGTCTTATTCTCTTATTTTCTACATATGAAAACTGAATCTCCAAAGGGAAAGCTATTTGTCCAAGATCACAGAGAGACAATGGTTAAACCAATAAAGAACTAAGGGCTTCTGATCACTGGTCCAGAGTTTGTTTTCCTCAGTGCAGAGTTCAAGGATATTGACCTTGAGTATTGCTATGACTTGAGCATTCTCTGTTCACCCACAGGACGATCTGAATGATCTGCGATTCCAAGTATCTCTGGTAGGTATCTTTTCTTTCTCTCAAAATTGCAACCCCTTCAAAGGATTGTGACTTGACTACTTTGGGTTATTCACTATATTCCCAATACTAGATTCAAACTGTTGGGAGACAGGAATTATTACCTTTAATAAACCTTGAATTACTAGGGGCAGATGCTTAGTAAATGGGATGATAACCCTCCTCACTTGTAAAAAAAAAAAAAAGAATGGGTGGGCATGGAAGAAAATATTTATTAAGAACTTAGTATGTACCAGTTACTATGAGGATTTTCACCACGATCCCATTTAATCCCCAGAAATATTTTATAGCACTGTCAATTTTCAAATTTCAAATCAGGAAATAAAGATCTAGAGAGGAAAGGCAACTGACTGTGAGTCCCTTCACAGGTAAATGGTCAAATCTGACACTTCAGTGGTGGACTACAGTTTTGTAGAATCCAATATGATAACACAGAGTGAGAGATAAAGCTGGGGAGGAAGAATCCTAATGCTTTCCAGAGGTTAAAAAAAAATCATTTTCTCCTGAGAAAACTATGAAATCAACCACATAAATTATGAAGATATGTTGTGGCTTTTTTTTTTTTTTTGGTTCTGTGACAGTGTGGGAAATGCATTTTTTGATCAAACTTGAGATAAAAAACAAGGAAATATTATGAGCATTTCATAAAAAGAGACAGAACTTTACCCAATTCAGCAACCTGACCCTACTTTCCCTGCAAGTATTAATCCATACTAGAACTTTCAGTGTGTCACAAAAAAGGTAATTATAGGACTTACGTGGAGAAGGATATTAGTCCTGGTGAGTGAGTTTCTTAGCAGGGAAAGGCCCAGACCTGAAATATGCTTAGTACCAGAGGGAGAGGAGGGAGAAGGACAAGGGGACACCAGGGATGGCAGTGGGGGGAAACCAAAGGGATCACTGGGAAGGGGGGTGGGTGGGAAGAGTTGACAGTGCACGGGTGGAATGATGGTGGGAATTCCCTGGGAACTACAAATGATGTCAAAAATAATTAAATAAATCTTTAAAAAAAACAAAAACAAATAGTGATCTTGTGGGGGAAACTATGAGGAATTGTAAAGAACAAAAACAAACAACAACTTTGTACCTGTCCCAGCCTGAAAAGTGGCTCCCTAAAGAGAGTTAGGTTCCAGTCCCCGAATCTGTAAATGCCACCCAATTTGGAAAATCAGATCTGATTAATTTAAGGATCCTGAGATGGAAGATTACCCTGTATTATCCAGATGGCTTCTAAATACATGCAATCACAAGTGACCTTGTAAAACAGATAACAGAAGGAGATAAGACACACCCCCACAGAAGAGGCAATGTGAAGATGGAGGCAGAGATTGGGATGATCTGACTACTGGCCAAGGAATGCCAGTTACATGCTTTCTTCCAGGAGAAGCTAGACAAATAAGGTAGAGTTTCTCCCTAGAGCCTCCAGAGGGAGTGTGGCCCCTGCTAACATCTTGATTTTGGCCCAGTGAAACTGATTCAGACTTTAGGACTAGAACTATGAGAGGATACATTTCTGTTGCTTTAAGTCACCCATTAAACTGGTAGCAATTTGTTACAGGTAGCCACAGGGAGCCACAGGAACCTACTACAGCTTTCTGGTGTTATCCGAGTCTCAGATTACTCTCCAGCCCTTTCCCTTCCATCTGGCACTTCCAAGGGAAAGTTTCCAAAAAATATCCTGGTTATCTGTGAGCCTCTCTTCTGCCATGCACTATGATAAGCTTCACATGCAATAGTTACTGAATCCTCACAATCCTACTAGGTAGGTACTAATATTCCTATGTTACAGATCAGCAAAATGAGTCTCAGAAGAAAAACTGGTGTGGTCAAACTCTGAATAGGCAGTGGAATTAGCATTCTAATTCCACCTAGCTCAGATTTAAACCCACACTTATAACCTCTACACTGTACTTCCACAAGCTCTCTGGGTTAAGTCTGGGTTTTAATTGCTATATCAGCTAATGATATTTCTGGACATTTGTCTGAGGGATATTTTCAAGGATGCTGGTCCAAAAGAGAAGAAATCTGCCAGCTCAGGAAACTGAGCTGCCACTTTTTTCAGCAGTGTATGGCCAATAACAGAATTATGGAAAGGTCAAGTTAAAAGGATATTAGAGATCCATTTGGTGAAACTTCTAACTTTTTAATTGAGGAAGCTAGTTCTGGAGAGAGTTTGGGTGTCACCCACAGAGGCTGTAAGTGGTAAAGTTTGACTTGAATCCAGGTTTCACTTCTATTGCATATCACACTGCCCAAAGTGATAGGTGTTGCTATGATACTCAATCTTAGCCAAAAGGCTGAGAAGTCATTAGTGTTGCTATAGTTTAAGATGCTGGTGAAATTCTGGAAACTTGCAAGAAGAAAATGGAAAAATGTGTCTGAACCTTTTCAAAGCTATAGTGCCCCCAGGATCTTCTTTCTCCTATGCATACTTATATGATGGCATTGTATATTACTGCAGCTTAATGAGATGGCCCAGGGGATTGGAAAGAGGAAGCTTTTGCATTGACATGAACTGAAGGAACCACCACGATGTGACCAAATCCCAAATAAGAGTGTTAGAGCTGGAAGAGTGACGCCTAAAGAAAAATTAATGGCCAACACACTCAGGACCCCAGGAAACACTTTCCAGAGCCTATAATCTCCAGAGTGAGGCAAGAAAAGGAGAGGGGAGAAATCAGTACCCTACCCTAACCCATAAGCAGGTCAATAAAGCCGGAGGAGAGCAAGAAGTGGCCGGGGGAGGAGGAGGAGAAGAGAAGATAGACCCCCTCACCCCAACCTGCTGTTGATAAAATTAACCCCAGGAGCATAGAAGGGGGCGTGACTTAGAAACGCTGTGTTAACTGATAAACCAACAACCCCGAAGTACCTGCGCAGAACACCCCAGAAAGGGCTGAGCAAGCAGCCTACTGCACCCCATTTAAGCCAGGAGTACCCTACCTTTCCTCAAAGGTGTTCTTCCCTGAACTCAGCCTGGGATGTACACTTTCTGTCACTAATAAACTTTGCTTTTGCTTCTGTTGAGACAGAACTCTTTGAACTCTTCCATGGCCATAGTCAAGGACCGAGGAACCCCAAGCCCAGAAAAACCTAGGAACCCCAAAACCTGGAAGAAGAGAAGGACATCAAGAATTCATTAATTATTAGAACTAAAGGGATATCTGGAAATGTCATGAACGGCAGCCTTGTGTAAGATGTACCTACACAATCAGCAGGGAATTGGTTTGGAAACATCATCCCTAATAAATACGGTTAACAGTCTTCATCTTTACATACGCCTACTCAGTAAGTAATGAGTTCCTGTTGGTCCCCCCCTTTATGCTTATTAAGGTAGTTTTTAAAAGATAATGTATTTAAGGTGCCCTACATAGTCATAGTTCATAATAAATGCTATTAACAAGACAATAATAATAGTACCAGCAGCAGCAATAGCCACTGTCCTTAAGACACGTTGATCTTAAGACACGTTGATCGCTTGAGCGACTATATATCCCAAAATGCTTTTTGCCTGGAATCCGCTATGCATTGCATTTTGGGGATTGTAGTCCGGAAGCGAGTGGCTCATTCGTCAGCGCGCAGGCGCACTGGCGCTGATTCCCGGAAGAACCCGCAGACGCTCCGACGATGAGCGGGTGGCGGTGGCTGCTGCTGCTGTGGCGGCGCTGACGGGACACGAGCTCTATGCCTTTCCGGCTGCTCGTCTCGGTTGGCCTCCTGTGCGCGCTGTTGCCCCTGCACCATGGTGCGCCAGGCCCCGACGGCTCCGCGCCCGACCCCGCCCACTACAGGTGAAGGGGATCAGGCTCTCCCCACCCCCTTCCTTAATTGGGGAATTGGAAACGCAGACTCAGTCCCTTCCCTTTCCCTCCTTTCTGGGACCCCCACCCAAACCTGCTCGGACCCAGTCACTGGGCTCCTTGCAGAAAACAGGTGGTGATGTCCCACTTTCCGCGCTATTTCTTGTCCTTTTCCCTGTTTGGTTTCGCTTTATGGCCCCTACCTTATATCTCGTACCCCGCACCAGGGAGCGTGTCAAGGCCATGTTCTACCACGCTTACGACAGCTACCTGGAGAATGCCTTTCCCTACGACGAGCTGCGACCTCTCACCTGTGATGGGCAGGACACCTGGGGCAGGTAGTGCGAGCGGAGGAGCAAGGGGGTGGCGGGGTCTGGCGGTCTGTTCTTAGACGGGTGGGTCTGCAGGGGCTAGCGACTTCAAAAACCTCCTAGCCAAGGCGAGGCCGCCTTCCCCCTAGTTCAGCCAGCATCGCCAGGATCCACCCACCCAACTGAAAAGTTGGATCCCGAATTGGAGAAAGCCCTGGGTACCCCGATGGACTGGACCTCTGGCCTTCAACCACAACAGTAACAGGCACCAACTGTGGGGGACTTGAGCAAATCTGTGGAGTCACAAGCTAATTGTGAAAAAGACTCCAAGAAATTAGAAAACGTAACCCCCTTCGTTTTGTGAGGGAGCAAACTGGTCCAAAAGGGGATGTAATGCTCAAACGTGAAACTTCAGAATCTTTGTTGGTAGTATAATGGAAACACACTTCCCCAGTTACCCTCACATTACTGTTGAGATTAGCTCAAAATGTCACCTCCTCAGCATCAGTTCCCCTAACTATGAACCCCCTACAGAGATATTTCTTATATCCTGTGACCTACAGGTCTCTCATGAATCATCCCTTTTATTTTCTTCATAGCAGTTCTCACTCTCTGAAACTGTCATTTTTTACTAATCTGTTTAGTTCGCCTTTCTCATTCCACTAGAATAAAGATTTGTGAGAGGTGGAGTTTTCAATTTTGTCCCTTACCGAGGGAGTGTAGAAACATTACAGTTAGCTGAAGCTGACATTAGTTATTGTGCTAAGCATTTTACTTGTGTCAGCTCATTTAATTCTCTAGGAATTGAGTGCTATTCTCTTTGTAAATGAAAATTCTAGGGACTGGGGAAATCAGTAAACTCAACAGAGTTTGGGATATATGTATTTTTTTTGGTTGAAAAAAAAACAGAAATGGTAATTTGTACAGTACAAAATCATGTACTAAAAGTAATTAATCTTCCTTACCTTAGAATTCCAAGTACTGTTACCTTCCTTTTGTATTCTTCTTGGATTGTTTTTGTTTGTACCATTATTTTTACATATATTTACACATATATGTATATATATGAGTGTGTGTTTTTAAATTAACTTTTTAAAGGCACAACCTGCATGTAGTGAAATACATTCATTTTAAGTGTAACAGCTGTTCAGTCAAGCTATAGAATATCACCCTACAAAGTGCCCTGTTCCCCTTCATAGTTAATTCCTCCACCACCACTGGCCAAACAACTGTTAATCTGCTTTCTGTCTATAGTTCTTTTTTTGGAAAATGTTGATAGAAGCTACTATACTGCCTATTCTGTGCCTTGTTTTTCTTCTTCTCTTTTCACTTAGTACATAATTTGAATACTTTAACATTAGCCCACAGAACTCTTGATAACTGTCTTTTTGACAACTTCATAGTTTTGCATTGTTTGACTGTAGTTTGATTTAGATAACCACTCTTCAGCTGGCTTACATTTGGGTTATTTTTAGTTTTTTTCCTATTGTATGCAATGCTATCATGAACATTCTCAAGCATATAGCCCTGTACTGTGAGATAAATTCCTAGGTGTGAAAAAGCACATATTCTTGCCTGTGCTTTTACACTGCCTCCATATGGCAGAGGAGAATGCCAGGGCATATAGGCCATGTGTTTAACTACAGTTGTGCTATTATCAGCCCACCCCCTGAGGTGCGTTAAATAGATCAGAGGTCACTGGCAGTTTTTACTGGAAGTGGGATCGGCAGAGACATCGATGTGCCTCACTTAGTAGTTTGGAGGGGGGATCTGATCTGGGGCAGCCTTAATATCTGGTGTTTGATTTTCTTACTAAGCAGCTGGGATTTGTGTCCTTTTACAGTTTTTCTCTGACTCTAATTGATGCTCTGGACACCTTGCTGGTAAGTTTCTCATCCGTTCTTTTTCTTCTCACCTTTGCATAATCAGCATCCTTTCTCTTTGGGTCACTTAACTGCAGGTGAAAATGATTTCTTCACATAGGCCTTTTATTTTCATCTCATTATTCTAAAATATCAGGTTCTGGTTTCCCAGTTTAGGGAAAATGATGAATTCCAACTTAGATTCTTTTATTCAGCAGATGTTTTCAGAGGACAGTTATAAACATAGAACTGAGATAGGTTTATCTCATTCTATGGAGGATATAGAGACATTGATTCTCTGGTTTTTTTTTTTCCAGTCTTGCCTTTTTTTTTTTTAAGATTTATTAATGCATTCAAGAACTGGGGTACAGGCCAGATGTGCAGGGGGTGAGAGGAGTCACTAGAGACAGAGTGGGGAGCAGAACAGGCAGACAGACTGAAATACACTGCTGAGGGGAGCAGCGGGCGAAGCAGGAGAGGTCTGCCGTGCCATGTGGGTCCCCTCCCTGGCCAGGGATCTGACTCTTGCTATAGTGACTGCGGCTACTTCATAGTGCAGTGCTTAGCCCTTGTGCCTCCGGGAAGCCCCTGCCTTCTTTTTTAAAAGTTTTTATTTTTTTAGATAATGTTGATTTACAACACTACATATGTGATCCACATTCACACCTTTACAAATGTGTTATCACATCCACCATTCTCGGGCACTAATCCTCCACCACAGTCCAGTGAGCCCCTTCTCCCTTCCAGGGGCTTACATTCTAATGGACACATTCAGCAATAAAAATAATGATGGTAATTAGTCAGTGTAGGGCTTGTCTTTTTTTTTTAATTTAAAGATTTATTTATTTATGCATACAAGCACTGGGTGGGGTACAGGCCAGAGGTGTGGGGGGGGGGCAGTGGATTCACCACAGAGAGCAAGGAGCAGAACAGGCAGATCAACAGAAGTACACTGCTGAGGGGAGCAGCGGGCACAGCAGGAGAGGTCTGCCTTGCCATGTGGGTCCCCTCCCTGGCCGGCAGCAGGTGCTTCATAGTGCGTTGCTTAACCCACTGCGCTGCTTAACCCACTGTGCCACCAGGGAGGCCCAGTAGGGCTTGTCTTAAGCACTTTATATGTATCTTCTTCTTTAATTCCTCTGACAACTCCATGAGGTAAGTATTCTTAAGCCTTACATCTGAGGAATCTGATACTTAGAGAGATAAAAGGACTTGGTTAGGGTATATAACTTTTAAATGGCAGAACTAGAACTTGAAGTCATGAAGTCAGTTTTGTCTGACTCCAGACCTTAGCCATCACTCTTAAAGGGATCATAGTAGAAATGTAACAACTTTCCTTCTGTTTCACTGTTTCTGGTTTTCTGCTTTGTCTTCCCATTTTTTTTTTTTAAAGATTTATTTATTTATGCATACAAGCACTGGGGTACAGGCCAGAGGTGTGGGGGGGTGAGAGGATTCACCACAGACAGAGCGGG
>JAGFMF010011643.1:1290319-1303821 GCA_019455555.1 Galemys pyrenaicus | reverse complement strand
CATATGGTAGTTCCATCTCTAGTAGGCCGAGGAACCTCCATACGGTCTTCCATAGTGGTTGGATTAACTTGCATTCCCACCAGCAGTGTAGTAAAGTTCCTTTTTCTCCACAGCCTCGCCAGCATTTATTGTTGTTGGTTTTTTTGATATGTGCCATTCTTACTGGTGTAAGGTGGTACCTCATTGTGGTTTTAATTTGCATTTTCCTGATTATGAGAGATGTTGAACATCTTTTCATATGCCTGTTGGCCATTTGTATATCCCTTTGGTGAAATGTCTTTTAAGTTCTCCTGCCCATTTTTTGATTGGGTCGCTTACTTTGATTTTCTTGAGTCTTGTGAGTTCTTTGTATATCTTTGTGATCAGACCCTTGTCTGTTATGTGTAGCGCAAATATTTTTTCCCATTCAGTGGGGTTTCTTTTTGTTCTGTTTATTGTTTCCTTTGCTGTACAGAACTATCTGGTATTTTTCTTTTACCTTCTGACTTACTTTGCTGAGCATCATCCCTTCCAGTTCCATCCATGTTCCTATGAATGCATCTAGTTTTTCTTTTTTGATTGCTGAATAGTATTCTATTGTGTATATGTACCACAGCTTCCCAATCCACTCGTCTGTTTTTGGGCATTTAGGTTGTTTCCCCAAAAAAGAAAAACTAGATGCATTCATAGCAACATGGATGGAACTGGAAGGGATTATGCTCAGCGAAGTAAGTCAGAAGGCAAAAGAAAAATATCAAATGGTTCCTCCCCTAGGAGGAATATAAGGGAACCAAATAAGGATCAAGGAAAGGAATAAGAACAGTAATAATAATAATAACATTATAGACACAAAAACCAAAAATGAAAATACAAGGACAAATTGGGGACACTTGGTGGGGAGGGAAGAGGGGGAGGGTTGAGGGCAGACGGGAGCACAGGGGACTGAGGTGATGGTACATTGGTGATATGGTGATGGGGAATACATAGGGATTGCAATTGATGTCAAATATATATAAATAAAAAAAAGAAAAAAAAAAGAGCACTGGCTGCAATGTGGAGAAGGATTAATGTAATGATTCAAATAACAGTGAGTAATTGCTTCATGGTCTGTGCTTGGCATTCTGCAGGAATGAGTGAGGTTCCTGTCCAGGGAATGATTCTCTTCACATGGAAAGAAAAAGATGTCCTAAGAGTTGTATGGATAAAGTTATTAGAGTCTTTTAAAGGAAGAAGTTAATTTGAGCTGGAATGCTCAAAGATTCTTAGAGAAGGTAACAATTGAAGATAAGTTGAATTTGGAGATGGGAAAACTGATTTCTGGAAGACGGCATGTCCTAAGGCAGGAAGTTGGAATAGTGTGTGCTTTGCTGAAATGGATGAGAATAGGTCAGATGAACAGTGAGAGACATGGTCAGAAAGGTAGGTTGGATCAAATCATTGAGGACCCTGGAGGCTGAGATTATTGGAATTGTTTTGGTTGCAAATGACAGAAACCCAACCCAAACCAATTTAGACAAGAAGGAAATTTATACTGAGACAGGTAAATAAAAAGTACAGGTAAAGTCTGGCTTCAGACCCAGCTGGATTCAGACACATTTCTATCTTTTGTCTTTCTCTTTTCTCTGCCTGTGGCAGCGGTGTTCGCAGACTCTCCTTAAGCTGTCCAGGTAGCGTACAGTAGTTCAGACTTAATCCTTCTCATTAATAACCTGTGTATGAAAAAAAAATCAGCCCTTTTCCATTAATTCCAGGGATTGGGTTGTACTGACCTGGCCTGGGTCATACACCTATCCCCAAAGCAGTCATTGACCAGTCTGTTGGCTGGTCCAGGTCAAGTATCCATTCTTGCAGCTGAGGGAACAGTGTCAACCTCCCCAACATAGGAGCCCAGACTCTGAATCCAGCACCTCCAGGGCCTGAGAAATCCTTACTGGCACGTCTTGCTTTCCTTCCAGATTTTGGGGAATGTCACTGAATTCCAAAGAGTGGTTGAAGTGCTCCAGGACAACGTGGACTTTGACATTGATGTGAACGCCTCTGTGTTTGAAACCAACATCCGAGGTGAGGACTGCCTTCTAGGACTTCCAGAAGAAAAAGGAAAGTGTGGTGTTTTTGTCTCTGTGTCAATGAAGAGGTGGTCAGTGGGATGTTAAGGTCAAACCTTGCCAGGACACTTGGCCAAAGTCAGTGCTTCAGAGCTCTTCTTCCCTCCTGTAAGGTAGGATGGGGAAGTCTTGATATCCCTTATCATTTCAGACAGTGAACAGGGGATTGAGAAAAGACTGGAAGAAATATGCCGGAATTACTGATGTATTTAACATGTATTGATGCTAGACATACAACTGTGAACAAGAAATGTAATGGGTGGGCCTCCCTGGTGGTGCAGTGGGTTAAGCAACGCACTCTGAAGCAAACCACAGCCACTGCAGCACGAGCTCGATCCCTGCCACTGGCCAGGGAGGGGACCCACATGGCACAGCAGACCTCTTCTGCTTTGCCTGCTGCTTCCCTCAGCAGTGTGTTTCAGTCAGTCTGCCTGTTCTGCTCCCCACTCTGTCTTTGGTGAATCCTCTCACCCCCCATGCCTCTGGCCTGTACCCCAGCTCTTGTATGCATAAATAAATAAATCTTTTAAAAAATGTAATAGGGAGCTTATTAGTTAGGTAACTCCTAACAATTGAATTCCTGGAAATTCAATAGAATTTTCTACTATGATGTAAATGTTCTATATCTGTGTTGTCCAACATGGTAGCCAGTAACCACACGTGACTGGTTTCTAAGCATTTGAAATGTTTCTATTGCAACTGAAAGACTGCAATTTTAATTTCATTTAAATTTGATGAATTAAATTTAAATAGTGGCATATGATTAATGATTATTATATTACACAGTGCAAGTCTGAGGAATTAGTTTCCAAACCTGACTGCCCATTAGAACCACTTGGAATCTTTAATAAAGTTCAGGTGTTGGGAGAAGGAGGGAGAAGGGTCAGAACAGGAGAGGGAAGAGCACAAGGCACTTTGGTGATGGGTCACAGTGCTGTGACGGTGTGAGAACTATGGGGACTATACCTGAGGGGAAAAATTAAATACTGTCCAAAAATTAACAACTTTGTAAGAAAGTAAATATTAAAAACTGTTCAAAAGTCTGGGCTCCACTCTTAACCAGTGAGTTGCAGTGTTTGGGTTAGAGCTTAGAATCAATATTTTTAGCAGGTTTCCACAAATTTTATGACATGCAAAAAACCTATAGACCACCCATAACTTAACAACTGTCAACTCTGGATAGTAGAGTTATGTTTCCCCCCGTATTTTGCTCATCTTTATTTTGTATGCTTTCTGCATACAGGTTAATAATGAACATTTTAAAAAGAGGAGGGAACAGGGGAGAACCGGGTATAAAATCCTAGTTTTTAAATCAGACTGAATTTGAGGCTTTGCTTATTGCCGTATCACAACTCTGAGCCCAATTTTGTTGTCCTTATATATTCACTTCCAATTTGAATGTCATTTTACCAGCTTTCTTTAACTTGGTATTTGCCCAGTATATCTTTTTCTACCCTTTTACTTTCAGCCTTTCTCTATTCTTTTCATTAGGTTTATCTTTTGGAAACTACATATAGTACTTTCACTGCTTATCCATTTTGACAGTCTTTTCACAGAAATATTTATCCCATTTACATTTCAGTTGTGTTATTTTGTACCATTTGTCCCATCTCCTCTATGTTCTTTTTCTCTCTCCTTTTTCATGCCTTCTTTACGTTATTATTCATTTCTTATCCCATTTTCCTTTCATAACTTAGAAACTATGAATAGCAACTGACTTTTAAAATAGTCTTCATGGAAAATTTAACAAATCTAAAGCTAATGAAAATCTTTATTCTTCTGCTGAATAATACAAAACCTGACTCTAAGAGCATACATCCTGTCTGTTAAGTGTTTTCGTTGTTTGTTTAAACCTTCTAAATATTGTTCTACACAGTTGACATTTGAGATCTTCTCAGATGCTTACCACTTTTTGACCATCTTTTCTTCTTCTGTCTCGGACTGCACGTGTGGAGCCCCCTCCCTTCTGTCTGCAGTATTCCTTTTAGAATGCCCCTGTGTGCAGGTGTGCGCTTGGCACTCTCTCAGCTTTTGTTTGTAGGAAAATGTTTTTATCTCACTGCCTTTGTTTGATCTTTGAGGGATATTTACCTGCCATGTGGTTGTAGGTGAATCGTTTTTTATCTAACGCATTAAGGAACATTTCCCATTGTCTTCTGGTTTTATTGCCATTGTTAAGGAGTAGTCTATTTCTCATTCTGGCTGTCCCCTCCTTTAAAAAAAATATATTAAAAAAAAATAAAATAAAAAAAATATATTAAAAAAGGTATAAAAATAGAGAAAACAGTATAATGAAACAGCTAACACCCATCACCCAGCTTTTACATTTTTTTATCACATGGTCTCTGACTGCTTTTGAGATCTTTTCTTTGGTGTTCTGCAATTTGTGATGTATGTATATAAGTGTGCATTTGTTTTTACTGTCTTGTTTGGGGCTCTTGGATTTAAGAATTAGTGTCACTCATTAGTTTAGAAAATTCTGTTTTCAGGTTTTGCCTTTCCCCATTTTCTCCCTCTCCCCTTCCTAGAGATCCTGCCAGATATAATTACGCCTTCTACTGTATCCTTCAAACCCCTTTTGTATTTTAAAAAAATCACTTTGTTTCCTTATGTTGCATTTTGGATTTTTTTGGCCCTGGGGTGGTGGTGGTGGGTAGAGCTGTCTCTATGTCCATTAATTGCTCTTCAGGGGCCTCGCTAGCTAGTGTTGCAGGGATAAAGTCTCAGTGCTAGCAAGTTGTCACCAGCTACTGCAACATGAGTTCCATACCAGCCAGGGAGCTACTGTACATAGCACAGACCTCTCCTGTCTTGCAGCTGCTCCCCCCAGCTCCCCTCAGCAGTGCATTTCAGTAGATCTGCCTATTCTACTTCTCTCTCTCTCTCTCTCTCTCAACTCCAGTACCTCTGACCTATGCCCCACTTCTTCTATGCATAATAAATAAATACAAAATAAATCAGGCTTATCTTTCCTCTTGTTAAACTTACCCATGTAATTTTAAATTTCAGTGATTTTGTTTTTCTTTTTTTTTTTTTTAAGATTTATTTATTTATGCGTACAAGAACTGGGGGTACAGGCCAGAGGTGTGGGAGGTGAGAGGATTCACCAGAGACAGAGTGGGGAGCAGAACAGGCAGATCTACCAAAATACACCACTGAGGGGAGAACAGCGGGTAGGGCAGGAGAGATCTGCTGCGCCACGTGGGTCCCCTCCCTAGCCAGGGATCAAACTCGCGCCACTGTGTGGCAGATCTTCATGGAGCAGTGCTTAACCCACTGTGCCACCAGGGAGGTGTTCTGATTGTGTTTTTCACTGTAAACATTCCTGTTTGGTTCTTTTATACATATATTTGGTCATTTTTATAGTTTTATTCTGGTTACTCTCATAATTCAACCACTTATTTCTTTAAACATATTGCATGTAATTATTTTGTTGTCTGTGATAATTCTAAAATCGAACTATTGATAAATGTATTCTACTGTTGCTTCTGCTGGCTCTTACTCATAAGGCTTTGTTTCTTTGTATTGTTTGTGATTTATTTATTTTTAAACTTACACTCATCCTCTACATTTTATCCGTGAGATTCTTTGAAGATTGGGTTGAGGTGACTCCTTCCAGATAGAATTTTGCTGACCTCTGCCTCTTCCCTCTCTACTCAAGCCAGTTCTGCTAAAGGTGTGAGCTACCCAAAGTCAGTTTTGCTAAAGTGTGAGGTTTTCCCACACTACCCAGTTAGTGTGAATTCAGACAGTAAAACTCAGTGAGAACTAGCGTACAGTAACTTATTCTTGGGGGAGGTTCTCTTTTTCTTTACTTGGTATGTGGTTTTCTTTATACTAGGAGACGTATGGAGGGATTATTTAATTAATTCTTACACAGAGTATATATTTCATTCAGATCTTGATGGAGAGATCTTTTATTAGACTCCCCGTTTTGGGCAGGTCCTGCCCTTGTCTCCTGTGTCCTTTCTGCCAGAAGGAAGGGAAAACTGAAGTTCAGGGTTACCAGTTGTTTTCAATAAGAGGGCTATTTAGGATATCTAGTTAGTCAGTCATATTTCCAGGTACTGAACCTTTGTGTCAATATTGTGCAATAACTTGAAAAGGTAAATTAACATAATCAAGGCAGTAGCTACTCTTCCTGCCCACATGGTTTGGGAGACAGACGTAGGGACCAAGAGGGAGGAACATGGGCTTGGAAGTCAGATGGACCTGTCCCTACCACCTGCGAGATGCGTTACCCAGGGCATGTCACTTCCTCTCTCTCATCCTCAGACTCTTCCTCTGGTGAGGGGACAGTAATACTTAGTGCAAGTTTCACACTGTACCATAATGTGAGGTCAAGGGGCTCTTCTTTCACTCACTGGCTCTAGCCCCTTCCCGGTGAGCCACCCAGCAGCTTTTAGGTTTAATTTGCACAAGGGAAAGACTGATCCTTGGCCTTCTGACTCTCACCTTTTGTACCTTCTGCAGTGGTAGGAGGACTTCTCTCTGCTCACCTGCTGTCGAAGAAGGCTGGGGTGGAGGTGGAAGCCGGATGGCCCTGCTCTGGACCTCTCCTGAGGATGGCTGAGGAGGCAGCCCGAAAACTCCTCCCAGGTAAGACCCAAATTGAGATGGGGGGAGAGTTGAATTTCAGCAGTCCCGCTTCTCTTGCTGGACATGAATGTGTTAATGCTGAATTATTTCCGGTTGTTTTTACCCAAATGCTTGGTTTTTCTACCTCTGCAAAAGAAATCAGGAGAGTTCTGTGCATCTTGAGGCCTTGTTGGGACCCTGGTACGGATGGATGAGCTGAATCTGTTACTGTTTGCAGGGGAAAGTGGGTAGGTGGTCCTCAGCCTTACTCTTTGTGAGCCCCACACACTCCTAGAGTCACATGCTGATAGAATGAAAGGCATGCAGAGAGCAGCATGGGGAGTCCCAGGTTCTGGACTTAGTTGTGCCAACCAGTGTCTTACCAAACCGCTCATCTCCGTTCAGTGTCCTTGTCTATGTAATGGGACTCATAATGCCTGCCTTTCTGCCACATTGTGTTTTTGGGAAGTGAAAATGAACTCAAAAAGGAAAAAGTGCTTGGAGATGTTAAACATCATTGAAACGAGAGGGACTTGTTTTGTGCTAAGCTGTGTTCAGGGCTGCTGGCCAAGCCCCTGTGTTTGTATGTCTGTCTGCTCGGGCAGTAACCCTCATCTCAGCAACATCAGTCGGACACTGTGTTCTCTTCAGGGTGTGGCTGAGGCTCTGAGGGCTGTTCACACCCAAACACGTCACGGTTTGCTTTTCTTTTTCTTTTTAACGGTTTGCTTTTTAAAGGCTTCCCAGTCTTCTCGCTTCTCTCTTTCACGCTATACTTGCCTGTAATCCTTGGGGAGGAGCTGAGAAGGCTGAACAGACTGGGTTCACATCTTGCTCCTGGCTTATGGTTCATGACCTGAGTGTGTCTCTGTAAACAATCTGTTTTGTGTGGTTCCTCTAGAGGAAAATCTTTTGGCTTTTTTGTTTGCTTGTCTCTCGTTTAAGAAAATTTTGTCCGGAGAAAAACATATATTGAAAGGTGCCAGTATATCTACCACCCAGGTCAAGAAACAGGATTTTGTTACTCCTTCTCTCTTTAACTCTGCCCGACTTTGAGTTGCCCGACTTTCTTGGCTGTGATTTGCATTCCCTTGCCACTCCATTCGGCCTGCCATGTAGTAAGTTTGTCATCTGCGACAAAGTTGCTGGGCTTTGTCATTCTTGGAAGTTTTGACAACTTTGTTCACAGTCTAGTGACGCACAAGCTGCTTGGGGTTGTTTGACCCTTTGGCCTGGAGAGGAAGCCTCTGCTTCTGGCTATCTAGTTCCTTGCCTTGAATTGGAAGGTGCTGGGTGGGCAAGGACTGAACTCAGGGGGTAAAGGAATGGGTGTGAGACAGTCATTTCTACCCTAGTTCTATTTGGCTTTCTGTATGTGACTTTTTATATCTGTAAATTTGACCAAATTAGTACTTTAGTGGTTTCTTTTTTTTTTTTGTCATTAAAACAATAATAATTTAGCCTCTAAATGCTTTATTTATATTTTTATTGAGATAACATTAGTTTATGATGCTGTATAGGTTCCAAGATTACATTTTCTCATCATGCCTGCCACCAAATGTCCATTCACAATCCACCACTAACCAGTCACCTCTTCTGTCCCCTCCCGTCCCCCCTCTGTCCCCTCTGGTAATCACCATTATGTTGTCAAAGTCTAAAGGTTTGTGTCTGTTTTCTTTGTATTCCATAAATGAGTGAAATCATATAATATTTGTCTTTCTCCTGATGACTTATTTTACCTAACTTTATCCCCTCCAGTTCCATCCATGTTGTTGCAAATGGAAATATTTAATAATGCTGAATAATATTCCACTGACAGATATACATATATATATGATATCTGACATCTTTATGCAGTGATCTGTCATTGGGCACTTAGAGTCTTTCTGTAACTTGGTTATTGTGAATAGAGTAACAGTGAACATAGAGGTGCGTATGGTTTATTTGAGTTAGTTGTCATATTCTTCAGATAAATACCCAGAAATGGGATCTTATGGTAGTTCTATTTCTAGTATTTTGAGAAACTTCCACATTATTTTCTAAAGTGGCTGTGCCAGTTAACATTCTCATCAACAATGCATAAGATTTCCTTTTTTTCCATATCCTCACCGTCATTTATTTTTTCTTGCCTTTTTTAGTAACAGCCATTCTAACCTGTGTGAGGTAGAATTGCACTATGGTTTTTACTTGCTTTTCTTTAATGATTAGTGATGTAGAGCATCTTTTCATGTGACTATTGGCCATCTGTATGTCTTCTTTGGTGAAATGTCTGTTTAAATCCTCTGCCCATCAGGTTGTATGTTTTTTTGTTTTTGTTTTTGAGTTGTACAAGTTGCTTATATATTTTGGATATTAACCTCTTGTCTGCAAGTATCTTCTCCCGTTCTAAACTTTTTATTTAAAGTGGGCATCTCAAACTGACTCCTCTGGGACTATGTAGGGTCTGCAGATATTTTTCCTTTGGTCAGAATGGTGTTTGAGAAAGTAAATGAATAGCTTCTAATGAGGCATGCTTTTCAGTGTGCCACAAGCTCCATCATTCCTTATAGCTTAAACCCACCTGCTTCAGACTTCAGTTATTTGCCTGGCCTCTGAATGCAGAGTGCAAAATGAGTAAAAGCAGAGCTGATCTAGCTAAAGTGAGTGTGTGTGGGGGGGGTTTGATAACTTAGAGTGCTTTCCTCCTCATCATCGACGAGAAGAGCCTGAGCACCAAGTAGAGCAGTTAGGTTAGGTGGTCACTGAGGGTCTTCCAGATGTGACGTTTATCCTGCTCTGGCTCAATCTCTAGCAGATGATCCAGGAGAGAAAAAGGCCTTAGGCTTTGGGCCGGTATCCAACTACCCCTAGCTCCCCATTTCTGTCTGGGGTTATAATTTTATAACTATTCAGCCTTTCAGACCCCCACTGGCATGCCGTATGGAACGGTGAACCTGCTTCATGGCGTGAACCCAGGAGAGACCCCTGTCACCTGTACAGCAGGGATTGGGACCTTCATCGTGGAATTTGCCACCCTGAGCAGCCTCACTGGTGACCCTGTGTTTGAAGACGTGGCCAGAGTGGCCCTCATGCGCCTTTGGGAGAGCCGATCAGATATTGGGCTGGTAGGTCTGCTGCCACCCTTCCTGTCTGAGTCAAGTCAGCCTCCTTGGCCTCTCCTGATGAGTCTCTGGGCTCTGAGCAACAAGTTATAGTTCAGCCAAGGGAAACTTAGGGTGACCTCAGGAGTGATCCGGGACTTAGGCTCAGGCTGCTGAAAGGAGACCTAACCTCCTGTTTGAGTTTGACACAGAGAAGAGCGCGTTATGCTTTGACTCTTTGAGCATCTCTGATTTCTAGTGAGTAGGTCACATGCCTCATGCCTCTGACTCACCTAGTGACCTTATGTCATCAGTCTGTCTGGCCCTCATTTTACTATTTGTGTTTCTAAAACATGTTTTTTAGAGTACTAGTTCTGAGAGATATTGAATGACTATCTCATAAAATAATGATTTCTGATCAATTAAGTTTGGAAAATACTACAGTGTACTTCTTTTTTGAAGGTTGTAGTGAACATGAACAGGCTAAAGGTTATGAAATCCTCTAGTAATTAAATCTATTTAAATTTGCTTAAATCAACATTTCCCAAATATGTTTGACCCCAGAATTTCCCTCTCCTCTCCGATACCTAATTAACCCATGGAAATTTAGCACACTCTAGACTAAGTGATCTCTTGCTTGGTTTCAGCTTCTAAACTGGATGATGAAACTAACAGTAATTTAGTTTCAATGAAACTAACAGTGATTGAGCCAGAACTGCACGGGAAATAGCACTAGATTTAGTCAGAACTGGGTTTGAGTCCTCGCCTTGCTGCATTGAAACTGTGACCCTGGGCAAGTTACTCAGCCTCTCTGACCTCATTTATTTTAGCAGTGACACTGCTGTATTAGTACCTCCTTGTTAAGTCATCATGACTTATAAAGACTGTGTTGTCTGAAAGTGATTCAGGTGAGACACATTGTGTGCACAGTTTGGTTCAAAGTCACTTTGAAAAGTGAAATGTTTATGAACTGCCTCCCTTGCCTGCCTCACTATCCCCCTCCTAGCCTGGAGTTTCTAGATCCACCCTCCAGATCAACTGCACATAATCCTTACTTGTCTGAAGGTCTGCTCCTGGGGAACCCAAACTCACACAGAACAGTTCGTTGTTTCTTTTGAGTACCAGCTGAAGTTATTAGCTTCCATTAGGGGCTAAGTTAAATGAAAAACATAACTCTTCATTTAAATCTTTAAAAATGGATTTATAAGTCTTTTATGGACACGTATTTCACAAGTCAGAGGATACAAGAAATATGCAGTGGCATCAGTGACCCCCGACCTCCAGTTACCCAGTTCTCTTTAGAAGCAACTGCTTTTTACCAATTTCTTGGGTGTCCTTCCTGAGTTAATTTATGGAAATTCTATATGAAATATTTCTTGGATCTTTTAGACCCTGGAACCACATGCACAGTGCTGAGACATCTCAGATGAATTGTGGGAGCAACAAGTTCACCCTCTCTTTAAGCAGGGCGTAAGCACCTCAAGTCATTATTCTTTTGTATTTTTTGCTTAGTGTGTACAATTAAGTTCTCATAAACACGTACAAATGCATTTCCAGTGTACAGGTATGCAGGAGAGCTGGCACTGAGCCTGCCTTGCCCCCCAACCCTGTATCTAGATAGTCCCAGGAAGTATTGGGGGTGTCTGTTTGCATCTTAGGAGGCACTGAGGGGTGGGGAGATCCCTGTCTGGTCCTGGGCCCTTCTTTGGGACCATGTGTGTCTCTCCCAGGTCGGCAACCACATTGACGTGCTCACTGGCAAGTGGGTGGCCCAGGATGCGGGCATTGGGGCTGGCGTGGACTCCTACTTTGAGTACCTGGTGAAAGGAGCCATCCTACTTCAGGACAAGAAGCTCATGGCCATGTTTCTAGGTAAAAAAAGGGCAGGGTAAGGGGCCTTCCCATGATTTTTTCCTGTTAACATATAGTTTATTTATAAACTTCTGGTTGTTCCCAAATACCTACAGAGAGTCATAATGAACATAAGTAAAGGTTATGAAATCCTCTGGTAAATAAATTCTATTTAACTTTGCTTATCTCCACATTTTCTAAATACATTTGACTCTATAACTTCCCTCTTCTAATTAACTCTATGAGTCCTCATTAAAAGCCTACTAGGCTTCATGCCATCTTGCAGGAGCCACCTGGACCATGCTACACTCTATATTCATGTGGCACGCTGAGGTTCCTGCATTTCTTACCGCCTAGCCATGGCTCATGGTGTTTCCTTCACCTAGAATGCCTTTTTCCCCTTTTGGTTTCCATGTGTCCAAATTCTATTCACCCTTCAAGGCCCAACTTAAATGTCATCTTGCCTGGGAAGTAACTTGATCCTTTCTTAGAATGTAGGGACTTCAGCATCTTTCTTGCAGTTAGCTGTCACCCATAGCAGCAATTGACAGCAGCTTCCATGCCTTATTTGTCATTGTATTTCCCACGATGCTTTGCATGAGGTAGGTAGTAGATGAATGCTTAGTGAACAAAAGCATTTTACCTTCCTGGGCCTTAGACACCAGCAGTTAAGTAGTATCAAGGGCGATCTCAAATAGTACTGTAAGAAAGAAATGAAATAGTTTGTGTTCAGTGCTTGGCACAGCACTTGACCCTTCCGATGTATATTTGGTACTTCGTTCATTCAGATAATATTTATTGTGTATATATGTTAAGAACTCTCCTAGTGTTGGGGATTCTGCAATGAGCAAAACAAAGTCCTTGTCCTCGTGGATTTATTATCCAGAGTGTAGAGTACATGGTGTAAGTTCAGGTTCTCACTAGAATATAAACTCTCTGGGAACTTGTGACTTCTGTCCCGTCCCAGGCATACTGGCACCTTGTGGGTCAATATCTAAATATCTAAAATCGTTGAGTTACTAAATCACTAGACAATTCCATGAGGTATATAGATACTCTCCCCACTTTACAGATGATAAGACTGAGGCTTAAGAGGGGAAAAACTTGCCCAAGGTCACAGCTAGCAAGTGGTAAAGCTGGAGCTGGAATTTAAGCCTGGAAGTTTGACTCCAGAACCCATGCTCCTTTCCGTGCCTCATTTACTTCACATTCTGCTTTGAGGTTAGGCCATTATGATTTTTGAAAAGTTTAAGTCCGTGCTTCTGTTGTCAAGGTGTGCTTTTCGTTTCCCTAATCACTGACGTGTCCATTATCCCATCTCCACTGCAGAATATAACAAAGCCATTCGGAATTACACCCGCTTTGATGACTGGTACCTGTGGGTGCAGATGTATAAGGGGACTGTGTCCATGCCTGTCTTCCAGTCCTTGGAGGCCTACTGGCCTGGTCTTCAGGTAGGAGTCATCCACTCTTTTATGGAAATGATGAAGAAAGCACTTTCTGCTTTTAGTCAAGCATAAATCAAATTACTTAAGTGTAAGCCACGTAAGATACATTATCTGCTCGAGTACTTGTTTTGCAGGGGTTGGTTAGGGATGAAAGAGATATTTAGAATAAATCAGATGATTTAAGATTCTGCCAGACTAAATTTTCCAAGAGGGGTTTTAAGGTGTCAGGAACTGAACGGCTCTGGAATGTGGTACTGCTTGAAATACAGCAGACAGTGTCTTTGGCAACAAATATTTCTTCACTGGGCATTTTTGTCAAATCTCTTCATTTTTTTTTTTTTAAAGATTTATTTATTTATGACACAAGAGCTGGGGTACAGGCCAGAGTTGCGGGAGGTGAGAGGATTCACCAGAGACAGAGTGGGGAGCAGAACAGGCAGACTGACTGAAACACACTGCTG
>JAGFMF010011643.1:1275132-1290220 GCA_019455555.1 Galemys pyrenaicus | reverse complement strand
GGGTCCCCTCCCTGGCCAGCAGCAGGGATCGAACTCGTGCTGCAGTGGCTGCGGTTTGCTTCATAATGCGTTGCTTAACCCACTGCGCCACCAGGGAGGTCCAAATCTTTTCATTCTTGAAGGTGGATCTGAAAAAGGGGGTGAAAGCTGGACTGCTCTGCCTGCCATCATTATTTCCCCCATTATGCTGTCTGATAGAGTTGTAGCTGGAAGGGATTTTAGTCTCCATCTAATCTATCCCTGAGGTGTACCAAAATACTGTTACAAACTAATTTTTTTTTAATTTTAAGAAACGATAATAACATGTGGTAAACTTATAAAGTATAAAAAGGAATACAGTGAAAAATAAGTGATGAGCCGCCATCCTCAACCCCTTTCCCTGGTCCAGCGCCCAGACCAGTCTTCTGTAAAACCTTCCAGGATTCCACATACTTAAATACACACACATACACAATAAATAAAGGGGGGTAAAGGGGGAGATAGATAGACTGATAGATTTGCACATAAATAAGGAGCTGGAAATGGAAGGAGTTTGATTATTTCAATATCATTTAGTTCTTTGATCTTTGAGTTAATATATTGAACCATTGAGAACTACCAGCATTCAACCATTTTTGACCTATAAAGATGGCAGTTTTTATTTTATTATATGGTTCATTCTTTGTAGAAAAATAATCATTTGGTCTGTCATCAAAAATTATTTTTATGCCTTCTCTGTTAACAACTTGACTGGTTCCTTGCTTCATTTTTTAAAAAAGATTTATTTATTTATGCACACAAGAATTGGGGTATAGGCCAGAGGTCTGGGGCATGAAAGGATCCACTAGAGACAGAGTAGGGGACAGAACAGGTAGATTAACTGAAATACACTGCTGAGGGGAACAGTGGACGAGGCAGGAAAGGTCTGCCGCACCATGTGGATCACCTCCCTGGCTGGAGGAGGCAGGGATCGAGCTCATGCTGCAGTGGTTGCAGTTAGTGCATTTGTTTAACCCATTGTGCCCACCAGGGAGGCTCCCCTTGCTCCATTTTTTGAAAGCAGAGAATTAGAAACTACCTGAGCGGCAAAAAGATGTGTTACTGGGTGCTTAGAGATACTCATTTTTCTTAACACCTACACTAGTATTTTAAATCTAACTGAGTTTGGTGCTCAGGACATTTTTTTATACTTATGGTAAGTTTAGAGATTGGTGGTAGGTACACGTTGTTTTTAGTAAGCACATGAATATATGTTCAGCATCATTAATCACTAGGGAAATAAAAGTCAAAATGATAATAAGACATGCACACTTGGACAGTTATAGTAAAAAGACAGGCAATAACAACTCTTAGTGAGATGAACAGAAACTGAAACCCTCTTCATGGCT
This sequence comes from Galemys pyrenaicus, assembly GCA_019455555.1. NCBI lineage: Eukaryota > Metazoa > Chordata > Mammalia > Eulipotyphla > Talpidae > Galemys > Galemys pyrenaicus. Next base: position 1,288,853 of record JAGFMF010011643.1, on the reverse strand, counting down.
GGTGGGAATGTAAAATGGTACAGTTTCTTTGGAAAACAGTTTAGTAGTTACTCAAAAAGGTCAATGTAAAGTTACCATAGGGCAACCAATTGACCTAAGAATTCCACTCTTAGGTGTATGTCTATGAAACATACACACTTTAACTTTTTCATAGCAATATTATTCATAATAGTTGAAAATGGAACTAGGACAGATGTCCATCAACTGATGAATGGATAAACAAAATGTGGTATATCTGTGTGAGGGACTCTTAGTTGGCTGTAAACAGGGATGAAATACCAATTCATGATAAAACAGATTTACCTTGAAAATATTTCAAATGAAAGAGCATAGTCACAAAAGACCATATACTCTATGATTCCACTGAGGTGAGATGTCCAGAACAGACAAATCCATAAAAACAGAAAAAAAAAATAGATTAGTATGGATAGGAACTGGGAGAAGCAGGGGATGGAGAGTGATTACTAATGGATACATGTTTATTTGGGGGGATGATTAAAATATTCTGGAATTCAATAGTGGTAATGGTTGTGTAACTAAACATAATAAAACCTACTGAATTTTGCACTTTATTAAAATTATAAAAAGAAAATGATCACAGTCCAAGGAAAGGAAAAGATCATTTACTGGAATGTCAGCACTTACCATACCCTGAGGGCCACAGTCAGGTGTCCTGACTATACAGAGCCCAAGGAAAGCTCTGAGATCTGGTCATGAAGTAAAGTGATTTCTGTGACTGCTTTGGGTACAGTGGACAGGAGAGTGGCAAGAGGACAATTGGTGGATGACCGAGAAGGCTTTTGAGGTCATCCCAGTGTGAGATGTAGTGACTGGATGCTGGTGACTGGACTAGGCAGGGGCTCTGGAAATAGAGAAAATTCTTGCTGTTTTAAAGAGCAAATTGACAGACGTTGCTGATGGAATGGATGTGAGAGAGGGGAGAAGGAGGAGTAAAGAATGACAACCAGGTTTCTGGCCAGAGTAACTGGGTGGATGGAGGTGCCATTTACTAGGAAGAAAGAGGAGCAAGAGGAGGGAGGCAACTTTGTGGGAAAGCGAAGGAACCAAGAATTTTGTTTGGGAAATGTCAAGTTTGTTCTATCTGTGAGACAGTCAACTGAAGATGTCAAGGTAAATTGTTTCCCTGTGAGCTTACATTAATATTACTAGCTGCTTGGCAACAGCTAGTAAAATCACAAAGGCGTATATATCCTCTGTCCTGGAAGTCCTAATTCTGGAAATTTATCTCGCAGATACACTTTTGTATGTTTGAAGTGACATTTGTGTAGGGTTATTATAGTGGTGACTGTTAGAATAAATACCAAAAAATGGAACCAAGCCAACTAGCTATTAATAGGGAACTAATCACGGAATGCTATGTACCTATATAACCAAGAGGAGAGATCTCTTTATGTACTTATATGGGAAAATAAAGCTATATTGTTAAATTAAAAAAGGAAGCTGTCAGGTGGGGAGAGAGTGCAGTGAACTGTGGTGATGCACTCTGGGGGCTTTGTTGGTGGGGTCCGCTAGTGTAACTATACTAAAGGGGGCATCCTGTACTTCCAAAATACTAACAATGACATAAGCCAGCGGTACTTCAGTAAAAAATGTAAGCAAACAAGAAGGAAATTGTAGAACGTTCTGTTTAAAAAGCCATGCTCAAAATGGGGGAAATAACGTGTATGAATTCACATTTTCTTATTTACAAAAGAGTATCTGTTGGGGTGGGAGTAAGAGTACAACCCTCCTTTATTCTATTTTTAGAATTTTGACTGGGAAGACTGGCTTATTTAAAATCTCTTAGTAGCCAGCATAGGCTGAACATGTAGAGGCAGAGAAGGGGAACCAGAGACTTTATATATAACTGCCTCGGTCCCCACAATGTATGAGATACATTTTATTTTGCATTTTAAAGATGAGGCTCAGAAAAATTAAGTATCTGACTTGAGGCCACGCAGTGAGTTCATTCATAGCAGACCCAGGATTTGATGGTGTGCCTTTTGGCCTGAAAGTCTTTGCTTTTTCTTTTCCCTGGGGTTATATAGAAGGCTTTGTACATGGGTCATTATGCTTGGATGCAGCCTCCTGACAACTTAATTCCTACAGAGCCTCGTTGGGGACATTGACAATGCCATGAGGACCTTCCTTAACTACTACACTGTTTGGAAGCAGTTTGGGGGACTCCCGGAATTCTACAACATTCCTCAGGGTTACACGGTGGAGAAGCGAGAGGGCTACCCACTTCGGCCAGGTAAGCAGCATCTCTGACCATGGCCAGCCTGCAAATTCTGGTTCTCCAAACTCCACCCACCCTTACCAAGAGGGTGTCTCTCCAAGGCTCCACACTTTCCAAGTGGTCGCAAGTCCATTTTTCCCATCTGATTCTCCCAGTGGCTGTGAGTGGTTTTCCTGTAGGAATCATTTATCCCCCTATTTCCAGATAAGGAAATAGGCCTAATGGATTAAAATGGCTTTCCCAAGTCTATTAAGTATAGGAGTTTGTATGCTCATTCAAACTTGGGCAGGTGGTTAAGACGGAAAAGGCCAAACTGACTCCTTTTGAGGTCCTGTCACTAGGATTTCAAAAAGGTGACAGACTTCCTAGGTCAGTAGGTCAGATAGAGTGTGCCGATATGGCATGGAACGTAAGAACTTTGGAATGGACCTCAGGGATGAATCATAACGTCTCTTCCATCTCCCACTGCAGTTCAGAAGTGAAGATGCAGAGAAGGAAGGTCCATACATTATAACTTTCTTAAATTCTTTCCACTTCTGATCCTCTGATTCACTGCAGGAAAGTTAAACATTGTAAGGAGGGGAAGGCAAAAAGAGATGAGGAAGGAAGCTATTAATCAGCACCCCAAAATAGGTTACTTTCCTATTGTAGGTGCTTCCCACCTGAATGCCTATTAGCTGTGGGGTGGGTCTTCTGACCCATTCTGCCCTCAATGTCCCATTTCCTTCCTCCTGAAACCCTAGTGATTCTTATAGGAGTTGGAAGGGAAGCAGAAGAGGGATTAAAATAACAACTGCAAAGAGCAAATTAGTCACTTTTGACTCCTTAGAGGCTGCTGTTCTTGGTGTTTCTCATGCCTTTTTCCTTAAGAGGAAACCCTCCAAAGGTATATTCATGTTACAATAGGTAAAATGAATACCAGCATTTGGAATTAAATGTAAGACTTAGGCTTGGGCAATCTTAGGGCTAGGTAGGATCTGAGAGGCCATCTAATTGGAATTCCCCTGTAATAAACGTGTCAAGTGGTCATCTAGTCTTGTTCAGTTAAAGCTAGTGAAAGGGCACTTGTTAGGTACAGAGGAAACCTCATAGGTTTGCAGGACAGATGCGCCGGAAGGCATCAGTGGAAAGTAAGTCACCGCTTCCAGGAATCCAGGAATCCCTTTGTCCAGTCATCCTTCCTACCCCAAGATAATAACAAATAAGAAATGAGGTGCTAATCTATAATTAGATTGGCCAGTACCTTATACTCCGGTACATGTATCAAATCAGCAGTGTCAGAGCACAGAATCTAGCCTGATGGCCTCTGAGAGTCTGGGCTCAGCTTGGGCTGGCACCTCTTCTAGAGAGTTGGCTGGGTATACAGGAAGTGAAAACAACTGCTGGTATACTTTGGCAGTGTGTGAGGGAAAGAACATGAGATGGCTGACTCTGTGCACCCTGATCCAGCAGATCCTCTGGGCAGGAGGGCAGGCCGCCAGGAGGGCTCTCACTTTTCTTTCTTTGAACAGTGTGTTCACTTACTGACTGCCCCAGTCTTTGTCTTACAGCATGAGCAGTTGGATTAGCAACTCTCTGGAGGCCCATGGGGTAAAGAGGGGGAGACATAGGAACGAGCTAGGGAGACAGGCAGAGATCTTTTCTTCAAAAATAAGAAGAGAGAGAAAGAAATAGAGTTTGCAGTAATCAGTGAATAGAGAGGAAATTGCTGAGCAACAGGAAGGTAAAAGGGAAAGAGAGGATCTGAAAGAGAGATCAGTATAGGGTGGGGAGAGGATTTCTTCCCTCTCTAAGAAATGGCAGGTGAAGAAGTAGAAAAATATGAGCTGTAGCTCCACCCACTGGGGGGTGGGTCTCTGTAGACTTCAAGTCTCTCTTTTCTGTAGCAGCTCTCCAGAATACCGGAAAGCAGTAAACACATTTTCCTGCCTTGCTTTTCTCCAGAATAAATACTTTATATGAGCCAACACCTATGGCTAGTATTCATATTAAGATGGGGCCCATATCAGAACATTGAATTCTGGTTGTATAGAAAAGGGCAAGAATGCCATCTTGTCCACAGTGGGCTGTGCTGCATCTTTGTTAGATTGAAGCTTGGCTCTTGGATGTCTTAACTTTTTTTCATCCATGTCAGAAATGGCTTTGTAGTGACAGGCTCATGTTCTTTTAAGTTTTAGGATTAAATTAAGCTGTGAGTAACAGGGTTAAAAAAAAAAAAGGCAGCTTAATTTAGAGTTTGATTTCTCTTTCATGTTCTGACCTCTTCTGGCACACTGTGGTGTCAGGAACCTTAATCCCACATCTGGCTGTTGGAAATAGTTGTTAGTCTAGGTAGCCAAGTGCTTGGCTAAAGTTGGGGATTCTGTTACTAAGAAAGAAGGAGGGAACAGATATTAGGGGAAGAACAGCAGCCTCTACCATCTCCCCTATTCCAGAGCCTTCCTACCTGTATTGTCTTTGAGATGGGAATCCATGACCAGTTTTAATGTTGGTCTCTACTAAGTATTGAATGAGTTGAGTTGTCCTATGTTCCTCTTAACTGGGGCCTTTGGACGAGGTGTGGAGGGGAGGAGTTTCTCACCACCCTTAGTGTGCCCTGACACTTCCCTCCTCGGCCACTGGATGAAAAAAATCTCTTTGGTACTTTGCAGAACTCATTGAGAGTGCCATGTACCTCTACCGTGCGACAGGGGACCCCACCCTTTTAGAACTTGGAAGAGATGCTGTGGAGTCCATTGAAAAGATCAGCAAAGTGGAGTGTGGATTTGCAACGGTAAGTGTTTCCATAGGTCCAAGAACTAGGCAATGTCTAAATAGCCTCTTTAAGGTTGGAACATTGGGAGTTCTGGATTATTAGCCCTGGTATGGACCTTAGAAATACATGTAATGACTTTATTTCATACATGGGGAAACTGAAGAACAGAGAAGCCAAGTCTTGCTAAAGGTCACGTAGCTAATAGAAGTAGAGCTCAGATTAGTTCCTGGGGGTCTTGACCCCAGGCCTTCGGCATTCTCCCTGTATCAGAGATCCTTTTGCTATCTGAATGGGCTACTTTGCACAGTAAGTTTTGTGGACCTATAAAATGATCTCTAGAAGGGAAATACAAGTTCCATTGCCCTATATTCAAACCTGGGGAGTCTGAAGGAAACGGCCCCTGCTGCTCTCGCAAATGTTTGTTCAGTGTCTTTCTCGGGTCAGGCACTGTGGTAGGCCAGAGGTTAAAACAATGAAGAAATACCAAACCCCTGAGCTGACATTTTAGTTGGAAAAACAATGAATGTGTTTCTGGCAGACAGGAAGAAGGTGAATGCGACTGGAAGGTGTGAGCAAGGAAGTGGGAAGAGAGAGAGTCCTAGGGGAAGCAGGGACTCCTCACGTAGGGCTTTGGTGTTAGCCACGGGGAAGAATTTGGATTTTATTCTGCTTGGAATGAGAAGCTTCGTAGGATTTACAGCACAATCTATTTTGTGTTTGAGAAAGAGCACTTGGACTACTCTGTGAAGAAGGGATTGAAAGGGCCAAGGGTGAGAGCCGTGTCACATCCTTAGAGGACCCGAGTAGGCGAGATACAAATAAGCAGTCATCACAAACATGTAAAAACCAGATGTGTAAGAAATGAATCTGGAAGGAATGCACCAAAAATACCTACAGAGGATTTTGTGGGGTTTGGGATTAAAAAACAGAAACCTGTTTTCAAAATTTTGTAGTGCCACTGTATTCACTGATATATATTTTTAAAGAAACGATCTATATGTGTAGGAGGGAAACAAAGCAATGATATGTTTTAGTTTTTAACATGGTCTATTTCATGAAAAGCCAAAGTTATATAAACCCACTGGGGCCTCCTTAGGAATGTTCAACTTATTTCCATGAAAATGAAGCCCTTTGGAGATTTTCCAATGCGAATGATGGGAATAGGCATGTGACTCTCTGACCTTTGTCAAATTGGACGAGAATATAATAATTTCTACATCAAGTCCATATTTCAGTCACTTCTTTTGTGTGCACAATAGATGTCCACTGAGAATTAGATTTGTTTAAGAAAATATACCGCTAATTCTGAGAAACTAAAGTATTACTTACTAATCCATAATTGTCAATGTAGTATAAATTTTTCTTCTTAAGAGTCCTGATTGTTTATAACAACAAAACTTGGTAACCATAAAGCCCATAAAGGGGAGCCCATAAAGCCAATAAAGGGGACATTAGTTCAGTAAGTGGTGCTACATTTTCATGTCATTGAAAGGGAAGGTTAGCTAGATCTCTATAGTCACAAAAGTCAAGAGACAGGAAATTGTCGTGTCGTGGGGAGGTCACAGAAGACTTTCTCATGAGACAGGATCCAAACAGAGGCTGGAAGAAAGCAAGTGAGCAGTTATCAGGATCTGCAGGGAGGGTGCTCCAGACTGAAAGAACAACAAAAGGAAAGAGCCTGGGCACAGGGGTGTGCTTTCTTGCTCCTGGGACAGAAAGGCCCCATGGCTAGCACTGCAAGAACAAGGAGGAGAGCACGGAGATGAGGTCAAGAAGGGATCACAATGGACCCACCAGGCCATAGCGTGGACTTGGTTTTCAGTCTCCGTGAAATGGGTACAAACTGAAATGGTTTTCAGTGGATTGACACATTAGATGTGTGATATAAATACAGATGGTCCCTGATTTACAGTGGTTCAACTCAAGATTTTTCAACTTTACGACAATATGAAAACAGCATGTACTTTGAATGCTGGTCTTTTTCAGTCTGTGGACATGTGGCATGAGACTCTTGTGCTGCCGGGCTTCGTCAGTGAGGGCGAACAACTGATGACTGGGTGCCAGTGGTGGTTGTGTTTTGTGTTTTCACATCCCATCATGTTTATAAATACCAACCTATGTCTGAGACAGTCAACATTTTATTATAAAATTGTGTTAGATGATTTTCCCCGCTTTAAGTGTTTTGAGCACATTTAAGTTAGGCTAGGCTACGCTGTGAAGTTCAGTGGATTAGATGTGTATGAAGTGCATTTTTGACTTAAGATATTCTGATTTTCCAGTGGGTTTGTGGAGACAGTGGCGATAAAACTTCACCTTATAATAAATTGAGGGAGATCTGTATACTTTAGGGTAAGAATGGAAGCGGGAAGCCCAGTTGGGAGTTGTGATAACCTGGGAGAGACTTAGTGGTGTCTTAGAAAAGGGTGGAGCTGTGAGAAGATTTGGCCAAAGGCCCTCAGCTACTTGGGGGCAGAACAGGAGTTCCTACGGGGCCCCCCGACCCTTTCTGCCGCCCTGTGGTGCTGTTCTGACTTGCTTCCCTCTCCCTTGTGGCAGATCAAAGATCTGCGGGACCACAAGCTTGACAACCGCATGGAGTCTTTCTTCCTGGCTGAGACTGTGAAATACCTGTACCTTCTCTTCGATCCAACCAACTTCATCCACAGCAATGGTTCCACCTTTGATGCGGTGATAACCCCCTATGGGGAATGCATCCTGGGGGCCGGGGGCTATATCTTCAACACAGAAGCCCACCCCATCGACCCTGCTGCCCTGCACTGTTGCCGAAGGCTGAAGGAAGAGCAGTGGGAAGTAGAAGACTTGATGAGGGAATTCTACTCTCTCAAACGGAACAGGTCAAGATTTAAAAAAAAAACTATGAGCTCTGGGCCATGGGAGCCCCCAACAGGGCCAGGAACATTCTCCTCACCAGAAAACGGTGACCAGGGAAGGGAGAAGAAACCTGCCAAGCGGAAAATCCCACTTCTCAGCTGCCCTAGTCAACCCTTTACCTCTAAGTTGGCATTACTGGGACAAGTTTTCCTAGATTCTTCATAACCACTGGATGCTTTTTTGTTTGTTTTTGAAACTAAACTATATCAATAAATCTGCTTTTGGCTATTGTGTTGTTCGCATTTACATTTTGGGCTGTTTCAGGAGATTTCATCCAAAGGAAAAAAGGGTTCATGACTAAACATGAATCTCTATTATTTTTCTTTTATATTTGGAAAAACAGTTAAGTCAACTGGCTTACAGGTCTTAGTGTTATTAGTTGAATCTTCCTTTCAGAGTTCCCCTTCTCTGTTATCTTTGGGTGTTTTTATAAATGTATTCTTCCCCCAGCCTGTGCTTATGTCCTCTTGTCTGCCAATCTAACCATCTTCCATATAACAAAAAATTTCTGTTTTGAAATTTATTTCTACCCATCCTTCCATGCAGCATAGATTTATGAAATGCCTTTGTATGCCAGCCCCAGAGTTCAGCAGTGAACAAGCCAAAGGTTTAATTCTCATGGAAGCTAAATTTTAGTGGTGAGAAATAAACGAGTAGATATATAAGGTAACATTGTGTTAAGTATTATGAATAAAATAGTATGCTATAAAATGAAGAGTGTTTGTCTACCTTACATAGAATGGTAAGGGAAGATCTCTCTGAGGAAGTTAAGTTTTTAACTTTCAATTTTAGAAAATTCGCACTAGCAAGGATAATCCCTCATGTACGACTACCAAACTTCAACAAACCAGCTTCAAAGGTCAATTCATGACTAACCTTACTTCATTTCTGTCCACACTAGATTCTTTAGAAAGAAGTTCCCTACATCATAGCATTTCATCCATAAGTATCAGAATGTACTTCAAAAACACCTATAAAAATCATCAATTACACAGCTGACTAGCGAACAAAAAACAACACAATCAAAAAATGGGCAAAAGACCTAAATAGATGCTGTTCTAAAGAAAACATTCAGATGGCCTGTAGGCATATGAAAAATTGTTCAGCATCATTTATTATAAGGGAAATGCAAATCAGAACCACAATTAGATACCACCTCATCCCTGTGTGAATGACCCATATCAAAAAGAATGGAAAGAACAAATGTTGGTGATGATGTGAAGAAATAAGGAACTCTCATGCACAGTCGGTGGGAATGCAGTTTGGTGCAGCCTTTATGTAAAATGGCATGGAGGTTCCTTTAGGGAAAAAAAAGAGAGAAATCCCATATGTCCCAACAGTACCTCTACTAGGTATTTACCCAAAGAAACGCTAATGCAAAAAGACGTAGGTTCATAGGAGCACCTTCCTTAATTTCCAAGTCATGGAACCAATCTAAGTGCCCATCAACAAGTGAATGGATGAAGAAATAGTGGAATATATACTCAGTGGAGTACTACTCAGCTACTGAAATGCATGAAAAGATTGCCTTTTGGGACAAAATGGATGGACCATGAGGTAATTATGATCAGCAAAGTAAGTCAAAGTGAAAGGCAAATATTGGATGGTTCCCCCTACCTGTGGAATATAAATAACTAAATAACATATATTGACAAAGTACAGCAAAACAAATCTTAGGAGAAGGGAGTTGAGAAGGAAGGGGGTAGGACATTGGCACGGGAGTTTTGGTGGAGGGTGGACACACATGGGAAGACTAAAAATGTAACTCCAAGTTGCACAAACATGTAAACGACTGGCAAATTTAATTTTAAAAATTCACCTCTTCCCCAAAAAAGAATGAAAAGGAGTTTTGTTTATTTAAAAGTTAACAGTTACAAATAAAAGCATATCACAAATTGGTTATCAGTTATTTAAATAATGGCTAGATTTCTTAGAATCCTCCAAAGGTGACAATGAGGTTGTTTTTTTAAAGAGCACTGTGAACATTAAGATCAGAACTCAAATGGTAGTTATCAGATTGTTGAAATTAGTGTCCCATCCAAGTTCAAATTGTCCCATTTATGGTCCGAGGAAACCTCTTCTTAGGTTAGCTCCTAAGTCCTGTTAAACAAAGCTAGCAGTCTCTGGTATCTTCCTTGCTTTCTGCTGTAACAAGATTTTCCAGGCTTATCTTATACATTCCCTGCAAATCCTTAAACTGGCCATTTCTCTAAAACACTGAAGAGAGAACTTTTAGGCCATCTTTGCCAACCTCATCTTTGCCCGTGAACCTTGGTTAATTCAGCTGCTAGTTATTTTCTGTAGTTTCAAGGCAAGGCTCTGTGAGGTAGAGATACTGGCTTTCATTTCTTTGCCTCACAGAGGGATGCAGACCTAATTTTAATTCCTCGTAACACAGACGAGAACTGCTTTTTAACAAGACTTGACTGAAAGCTGTGGAAATTATAGCTTCTAAAAACGAACAGCTGCCATTTGCTATGACCACTCTTAGAGCCACAGTCCATCCTGTTCACTGTTCGGGGCTTTGTGGCCGAGGTCAGCTTACCCCACACCCAAAGTCAAATTTGATCATCAGGCAACACCCCAGAGTCTAGGCCAGAGAGTGAAAGAAAGGAAATTCCTTTCCTAAATCCTGTTCCCTTCTCCAACCAAGAAAGTTGTTTCCCTAGAAATTTTTTAGCATAAAGTTACTCTTTTATTTCTAATATTAATTACCCATGCCTTATCTTGGTTAAGCCTTGCCAGAAATTTTTTTATTTTATTTTTCTTTCAGAACAAACTATTGACTTGGTTGTTTTCAATTTTATGTTGTTTTCTATTGTCCTATCCATTTCTTAATATTATGTTTATTAAAGTAATGTTAGTTTACAAAACTGTGTATGTTTTAGGGGTAGAGTTTCACACCTCTACAGATGGATGCTATCACACTATGCCTACCACCGCGAGCCCACCACAGTAGTCCACTGGGCTCCTTCACCCTTCCCGTTCTGGTAGCTTCCTTACTGTTGTCTTTTATTATTCCCTTCCTTCTACTTTTTTTGAGTAATTGTGAAGTAAATATTTGTTAATGTGGTAAGTGGATATCTCCTGTTGCCCTTCTGAATGCCCTTCTCCACCTCCTCAGTCTCAAGAGAGTGAACTATTCTCTACTCCAGTATTCTTGTATGAACCTCAACAATGGAATCACTTGCTCTCTAGCTTCCAGTTGGGTCATTCTGGGAGAGGGAACAGAGTGTGGTCAAGATATTTATTCCCCTGGCTCCGTTTCAGTAGGGTTGCTGCAGACTGGCTAGTCTCTCAATTGAAGGGCAGTTTCTCTCAAGGTCACCTTCTCTACACAACTCTATTTTTGGGTCATGACCATCTTTCTATTCCCTGTTCCCTACAAGCTAGGGATGTTATGACTGTGCTCCTTCTAGCCCTGTATTATTGTGTTGTCACTTGTGGTTTCCCTACACTGTCCACACCTCTGGTGAGTGGTCTCTTTACTAAACCCTCCTCTAACCTTCCTAATTTGAATGAGTCATCTTTTTTTTTTTCCCAGTGCCTGACTGATACACCTAAAGACCACTGTGATTGTTCTTAATTTAAAGTTTAAAGTTAATAATTATTTTTATATTCCCTCAAATTAGAGAAAAGCAGATGATCAGGGAAGTTGAAGAATACAAGCTTAATATACAAAAAATAGTTTGTACACTTGCAATCAGTAATCCAGAAATGAAATTAAGAAAACAACTCCATTAACCATAACATACCAAAGAATAAATTACTTGGGAGTAAGTTTAATGAAAGAAGGATATATGGATTTGTCTACTGAAAAACTGTATTGTTGAAAGAAAACTCAAAAGACCTAAGTAAATGGAAAATTATTACTATGTTTATATGGATTAAAAGACTTAATATTGTTAAGATGACATCACTACCCAAATTGATCTGTAAATTCAATGCAATCTCTGTCAAAATACTTTTTTATAGAGAAATAAGCTGACCTAAAATTCATATGGAAATTCAAGAAACTCAGAATAGCCAAAACAATCCTGAAAAAGAACAAAGTTGGAGGACTCACATGTCCCAATTTTAAAACTTACTGCAAGCTACAGTAATCAAGAAAGTATGGAACTGGCATAAGGACAATAAGGACATAATGGAATAGAAGTGAGGGTCCAGAAATAAGCCCTTCTAGCCAATTGATTTTTGAAAAAAGAGGTTAAAACTATCCAATGAGAAACATTTTTAACAAATATTGCTGAGACAACTGGATATCTACCTGTAAAAAAAAAAAATCACACCATAAAAAAATTTGATTCAGTGACTCAAAGACCTAAATATAGGAGATAAAACTATAAAAATGCTTAGAAGTAATCATAGGTATAAATCTTTATGACCTTAGATTCATCTGTGGCTTCTTAGATATGATACCTAAAGCCCCAGCAAACAAAGAATAACAGAAACTAAACTTCTTCAAAATTAACAACTTTTAGGCTTCAAAAGACATGAATGAAGGGAACACTTTCACTTTTGTGTCAGTGTCAATAAAATGAAAAGACAGTTTACAGAATAGGGGAAAATATCTGTGAGTTAAATATTTAATGAGAATCTCATGTCCAGAATACAAAGAACACTTACATCTCAGCAACAAATAGACAACCCAATTAAAAAATGGTTAAAGAATATAAATAGACATTTCTCCAAAGAAGTATACAGATGGCCAATAAGTACAGGAAAAGATTTTCAGCATCTTTAGTCATTAGGGAAATGCAAATCAAAACCACAATGAGATACCACTTCACACCCACTAGGATGGTGTCTTTGTCTGCTTAGCCTGCTATGAGAAAATGTCATAAATGGGGGTGGGGTGGAAGCGGGTGGGGGGTGCTTATATACAATAGATCTTTATCTTTCACAGTTCTCGATGCTGGGAAGCCCAGGTTAAGAGGTTAGTAGATTCTATCTGGTAACCGCCTGCTTCCTAGAAAACTATTTTTGCTGTAATCTCACATGTCAGAGGAGCAGAAAGACCTCTCTGAGCCTCTTATAAGCCTATTCATAAGATACTGCCCTATAATCTACTTCCCCAGAGCCCCACCCTCTTATTACCTTGGGATTAGAATTTCAGCGTATGAATTTTGGTAGGGCATAACATTCAGCTCTTAGCAGATGGGAATAATTAGGAGATGGATCAAATAAATGTTATCAAGGATATGAAAAACATGGAATTCTCAGATGGTGGTGGTGAGAATGTAAAATGGGGCAATTGGTTTGGAAAACAGTTTGGCCTTTTCTCAAGTAGTTAAACATAGAATAGCCTAATGATCCACCAATTCCACTGAGATATATGCATGTATATGGGTATATACACAGACAGGAGAAATGAAAACGTATGTCCATATGTCCATGCAAAAACTTGTATACCAATGTCCATAACATCTTACTAGCCAAAGGTGAAAAAACCCTAATGCCTGTCAACTAGCAAATGGATAAGCTTTTTTGATAAATTCACATAATGGAATATTGGAACAAAGTATTGGAATATTAGAACAAAAAGAAATGAAGTACCGATAAATACTATAATATGAATGAAGCTTGAGAATATATGCTAAGTGGAGGAAACCAGACACAAAACCCACGTATTTTATTTCTTTCATAAGAAGCATCCAGCATAGACCAATCTATAGAGACATAATGTAAGGTGGCAGTTGCCATGGACCAGGAGGACAGGAAATGGCTTTGGAGTTACTTCTTTTTTTTTTTAAAGATTTATTTATTTATGCATACAAGCACTGGGGTACAGGCCAGAGGTGTGGGGGTGGTGAGAGGATTCACCACAGAGAGCAG
>JAGFMF010011643.1:1257066-1268754 GCA_019455555.1 Galemys pyrenaicus | reverse complement strand
TCAGCAGTGTACTTCCGTTGATCTGCCTGTTCTGCTCTCCGCTCTCTGTGGTGAATCCTCTCACCCCCCCACACCTCTGGCCTGTACCCCAGTGCTTGTGTGCATAAATAAATCTTTAAAAAAAAAAAAAAGAAAGTGTCATTTGTGGTTGGGCGGAAGCTGAGGTGGACAGACCTAGTACTTGGCACTTAGCATGATGAATGTGATAAGATGCCTGGAGGACCATTTGAACTATAAAATCTGTCAGGATCCCGCATCCTTGTTGTGACAATGATGAGAGCATATTGCACCACCTGCCTCAGAAAGAGCTCTGGGCGGAATCCTGGGGGTCATGGCTGTGGTCAGACCAATGCCCAGCTGTGGGAGCACTTTTTCCTTTCCTTTGTTTTTCTGATTATGCATGATCCATGTTAAAAGTTATGAAAGATATTAATAAAGTGAATAATAAAATCACCTGAAATCTGTCTACATTGTGATAATCACAGCTAACAATTTTGGTGGTGTTTCTTTCCGGTAATTCTGTGCAAATAAGTACATGGAGCAGGAATATCTAAATACATTAGTGGGATCATGATATGCCTACTCCTTTATAAATTGCTCTATCTTTTCTTTAACAATGTGTGGGGAACATCTTTCTATCCAGGTTTATATATGTGAAACTGAATAGAAAGATAATACATATAACAATTACATGTAATTAAAATTTTAAATTATTAAAGTTATATATACTCAAAATATAAATAATACAATAATGTAAAAGGAAATCGCATATTCTTCCCCCACTAACTAATTCCATTTTCCAGTAGCAATTACTATTTTTTTTTGTGCAATCTTCCTGATTTTATGAGTGTATAAATAAATTTATATGATAATTTTTCTATGATACATACTGATCTACTATGAGTTATTTTTCACTTGACTGTGTCATGAACATCGTCCCATATCTGTGTGTGTGTGTGTATTTGATTCCTTTTGGTGATTACATATTCCACTGTATGAATGAACCATGGTTCATTTAACCAGTCATCTATTGATGGATATTTAGATTGTTTCCAGTATTTTGATATATAAATACTTCACTGGATATTTTAGTAATATATCTTGGTATACATATTTAGTTGTGCTAAAAAATAAATTCCCAGAAGCAGATAAAAGAATATGCATGTTTAATTTTATTTGAAATCTTAGTATTTCATTTTATTTTCTAAGTAATGATACTCAATGACTTGAATATTCCATCATAATTAAATGCTAGAATTAACTGTGATCCTGTTTTATGGTTATATTGCTTCCATCTTTGCTATCACCAATAATACAATAAGCACTTTTTTAAATCTAAATCATCATCTTATCAAATAATATCACTGGGGAGACTCCTAAAGGAGTAATTACTGAGTAAAAAAGCTTGGACTTCTTTATGACTTAATTATATTGCTAAAAAAATTGCTTTCCAGAAAGGTATATCAGTTTATGTTCTCACCATCAACATTATACTACTGGTAAAACTGAGTCTAGGCATCTCTTCATACATTTACTGGCCACTTATTTGGTGTGTGTGTGAATTGCCTGTTCCTTTCTACTTTTTTTCTGTTGGACTGTTTGATGTTTCCTTGTATTTTTGTAGGAGTTCATGCATCTCTTTATTAGTTCATTGAGGCCAACAGACAAATATTTGATCACCTACTATGTGCCAAGTACTATTATAGGTCTGGGAGATGAATGCAGCAATAAACAAAACAGACCAAAATTATACTTCAGCCAGGGGTACGGTTGCATATAAACAAATATATCAGGTGGTGATGGTGATATAAAAACAAATATCAGCAGTAATAAGTTGGAGATCAGAAGGAATGCTATTTTATATGAGTGGCCAGAGAAAGTCTCTTATTGACTAGAAAGAGTACATGCAGAAGCAAACCATTCAGAGAGCTTCCTGGTGATCAGCACTCAGGTGGAGGGCACAGTGAGTTCTTCATAAATTCTGGATAGGTATTGACTCTTGCCCAAAATATCATTTGCCTTTTTGGCTTGTTTATAGTCTATTGTACAGAAAGTTTTAAAGTTGAGGTCAAATTTGTCAGTTCTATTCATGACTTCTGGATTTTTGATTGTGAAGAATTTTTCTACCTCTAAATCTTAAATCTATTCTCATAGATTTACTTCTACTACATTTATACATTGATTTTCAACAGTTTTACTGAGGTATACTTTAAACATAAAATTCACCCATTTTGAGAGTATAAGTCAATGATTTTTAGTAAATTTAGTTTTATAACCACACCCCCATTTTAGAACTGTACTTTAACTTTGTTATATATTTTTATATGCGATTCATTTTAGCTTTTGATGTGAAGTCAAAAGACCTAACGCGCCCCTCCCCCCATTTATTATCTTATGTCCCATGTTATCTCAAGCGAAACGCCAATGATGGATCTGTTCCTGGTCTTCCTTTTCCAGGAGTCACAAACTGATAGGTATTTATTTGGTGGGTAGTTTCCAAAATTGAGAAATATCGCATAAAAATGCAGATGTTTACCTTTTCAGGGAAAATGAGAAGATCCAGCAACAATCTGCTGGAGGGAGAGTAGAGCTCCTCTAAACAGACGTGAGGGTGGTGAATATAACCCCAGTTTGCCCGGGAAGTTCTCTTATATGCCTGCTGTGGTAGTGTAATTTTTAACAGCCTTCGTTCATTCTTAATAGTGTTTTCGGTTTGGGTGATAAATTGCAGTTATAATCATGAGTCACAATCTCCACCATTCCTTATTACATCACACCCAACCTCAGCAGTTTAACTGGCCCAGAACCCCAGCAGTTTAACTGCTCCAAAAGCCTCCACAGTTTGTCCGGTCGAGTTTCGGCAGTTTAACTGTCCTAAAAGCCAACCTGCCTAAAACCTCCCCAGCAGTTTTAACTGCCCCAAACCATACCCCCACCCCCATTTCCCATCTGCCCCAGCTCAGGGGATGGAGCTTAAAAAGCTCCACCTTCTACCATCAAGTTGTTATGAAGGGATGGTGTTTAGGTAGCTCGCTTTTACCATCTGTTGGCTTTGAATGCCCCCACCTGTTTCTCATTCTTAAAATTTTCATACTTAAAAGTGTTCTGGTTTGGGTGATAAGTTGCAGTTATCATAACCACGAGTCACAACCTCCACCATTCCGTCCCAAAAAGGGAAAAAGGGAGAAGTTTGCCAAAAGAATGATTACGTGAGCTCAGGGTAGAGAGAACATGCTGCCGGGTGGGGAGAAATTAGGACAGACTGTGATGTCACAATTTACCAATCCCTTTGCATCCAGTACTTTCACTTCACAACAGTCTATTCAGTTACATAATTTATCAGGTTTGTTATCGTGCGTTTGTGTGTGGACTTTGTCTTCTGCAACCTGCGTTCCAATCCAGGACACCGACTTAGTCTGTTCTGTTCACCGTATTCTCTGTGACCCCTGCGGGAGTGGCACAGAGCAAGGCTCTAGGAACTACTGACTGGCTGAACAGGATGCCAGGAATTACTAACTGGATGAACTAATGAGGAAAGTGCGGGGCTGGAACTAATGATTCATGGCAAGTTAAAGGCCGAGAGAGGCAGGCAGGAGTGAAACCCGGTGGCTTGATCACTGGCCCAGAGTTCAGAATTTTTTCCAGGTCAGTTGGGTGTGATCTCCCCCAAACAGGCAAGAAATGGAAGATTACGCATCCAGGAACTTGACTTCGATCTCGGGGGACCTCATAGAAATGTGGGACCCCTGGCCCGAAAAATCAAATGGCGCACACCTGCCCGCCTGAGAGCAACACTACACTTCCCAGCAGCCCTGACGGCGCGCAGGCTCCGGCCGCGCAGGGCTCCTGCCACGCGGCTTGCGCCTCCGCCGTCCACCCGTTGGGGGCGCTGCGGCGACCCCTCCGCCGCCCCGTAGAAATCTCCGCGGCCCCGGGGCCGCTTGCTTCCTGTTTGTCGGACGAGGAGACATGGCGGCGGCGCCGGCGGCGGCGGCTGGGTCTGCGGCCGGCCGAGGGCGACGGGCAGCTGCGACGGTGGCGGCTTGGGGCGGATGGGGCGGCCGGCCGCGGCCGGGGAACATTCTGCTGCAGCTGCGGCAGGGCCAGCTGACCGGTCGGGGCCTGGTCCGGGCCATGCAGGTACGAAGCCGGTCGGGAGGGGCGGGGCGGGGTGGACCGGGCGGGAGCTGGCTGGGGGCCGGGAAGAGGCCTTTCCAGGCCGCCGCAGCGTGGGCCCGACCCCTCTTGGCCGGCCGTGGGACCTCCCTGGGGGCTGCCCGGACGCTGTCAGCCGCGGCGCGGCGCTGAGTGGCGGCCGGCTGAGGCCCCTGGTTGGGGGCCGAGCTGGTCTGGTGCGCTTCGGGCACTGATGGCGTGTACGAGCTCTGGCCGGCTCCTGGAACCTGCCTTCTCTGCGCCACGTCTGCACGTCCGGGGGACCCTGGGCGAGTTCGCTTTAAGCCTCCAGAGACCGCGAGCTTCTCCCCTGTGAGTTGGGCGGTGGGTCATCTCATCAGCCCCCAAACGATGCCCAAGCCTGTTACAAATGTCAGAGAGGCCTTTCCTTGACATCACCCCCAGGCCGCATCTTAAAGTAGGACCCCATTGTTAGTCACAGCGTTGAATTCGTTTCGTTTCCATTACTTTTAGTCTGTAAATACGTATTTCTTTGTTGTCTACGCTTTTCTTGCTCCTGCGGGTTCAAGGGACTGTGTTTTGCCGGGTAGAGTGTCATGCCTAACAGCCGGGACTCTGGAAATGAGACGTGGATGCAAAGCCCTACTCTTTTGGGCATGTTACCTTTCTGTGCCTCAGTTTCCACTTTTGTGAAATGAGGATAATAAGTAGTAATCTACCTCGTGAGGTGTTGTGAGGATCGAAGTAGACAGTTGTGCAAAGCGTTATTTCTGCATTTCTGGTGCATAGTGAGGACTGAAGTTATGATAAGCAGTTAATACTCATGGCTATACTCGGTGTCCAGCTTATAATAGGTGCCCAATATATGATAAGGTTTTTGTTTTTTTGGCTTTTTAATTTTTCCTTTTTAATAAAGGAGGCCACTGCTTTAGGGTAAAGCATGACAAAAAAAATCTAGGCTCCTCATTCCTTCCCCTCTCCTCGGTGTTGCCTGAACTTATGTTGCAAATATACCTGTAAAACATTAGCTTAAAGTCCGCTCTTGCATAAAGTAACTCTTGAAGGATACACAAGAAACTAATGAAGTGGTTTGTGGGAATTGAGTAGGTGAAGGTGAGAATGAGACTTTTGCCAGTATAAATTTAAATATATTAATTTTGAACTGTTTCAGTATTACTCCTATGATTAAAGGACAGAATAAATTACCAGCTGGTCTCTGTGTGTGGATGAAGGCGTTCTGGGTGAGCGGTCCTATATAAGCAACCTTCTTCCCTCTCATCCTTCTCTGTCTTAAGATCCTGGAAATACTTGCTCTATCCTTTTCACCAAAATACCTTTTGAACTGGGTGTGTAGTGACAGGAAGAGTGGGAGCTAACTCTGAGCCACATACATTTTGGATCAAGCATTGTGCAAAGTATGCAGTATTTTCATTTAATTCTTGGTCTTTTGAATTAGACTCATTTCAAACAGATGAAGAAACTGAGGCTCAGGAAGGTTAGATAATTTGCTCCTAAACACCATCTTGACAAATCTTTATCTTGAGGGTAATAGTCACAAAAGTTCTTCAACATAATGAGTGAGGGAGTTTAGTACACTTAACTTGTTTAGAGGGCTGGATGACTTGAAATGGGAAGTAACTGGAGAAGCACACCAAACACAGTTGTGTGCTATTCTTGAGTTTGATTTAGAATGGTCATTGTGGTAATTGACAGTTGTATACAGGTGATGGAGCTATCTGAGAGACTGAGGTGGTGGTACCTTCCTAGAACTATAGTGAGAATAACTGGCGACTTTCATTTCCCATGTGTCCTTTGACCTTTCTTGGTAACTTTGATTTCTCCTTTCTACTTCCCTTTTCCTCCTCTCTCCATTACAGAATAAATTATTTTCCTTGCAGATACTTCCATAACACATAAGTATATCCATTATGACATGTGAAATACTGAGAAAGACCAGATTTAAAACCAATTTTTATAAAATAAAATATGTATGCATACAAGAACTAGGCCAGTGATAGGGAGTGGGGAGGAATCACCTGAGGCAGAGTGGGGAGCAGAACAGGTGGATTGACTGAAATACACTGCTGAGGGGAGCAGCTGGTGAAACAGGAGAAGTCTGCCCCACCATGTCGGTCAGCTCCCTGGCAGGGGATGGAACTTCTGCTGTAGTGGCTACTATAGATTTGTCGTGCTGAGACTTAATACCTTGCGCCACCAGGGATGCCCTAAAAACAATTTTTTTTTAAATTTGGTAAAAAATTATCACATAAAGTTGACTTTCTTAACCATTTTAAAGTGTGGGATTCAGTAGTTTTAAGAATGTTCACATTGTGAAACGTATCTCCAGAATTCTTCATCTTGCGAATTTTGACACTCATTAAAATATTCCCTTTCTCCCCTCCCAGTTCTGTGACTGCCATTCTATTTTCTGTTTCTGTCGGTTCGATTACTTTAGATACCTCTTATAAGTGGAGTTATACTATAGCTGTCCTGTAGTGATGGGCTTATGTCGCTTAGCATAGTGTCTTCAGGGTTCTTCAACGTTGTAGCAAGTAACAGGATTTTTTTGAAATAGACTAGATTTTGAAGTAAGATGTATTTGGATCGAATTCTGCTTCTGTCACTGTCTGAGTGACTTGACTTGCACTGCTGCATCTCTGAACCCCAGATTCCTTATTTCTAAAATGGCAGTAATGACATCTAACATACAAGATTGTTAGGATTAAAGGAAATGATATGTCTTAAAAAGCTTGCCCAGTCCGTGCTGCATGGTAGATGTAGATGTTCAGTAAGTAGTTGCTGTTAGCTTACAATTATTAGACTGAGTTTCTTGAGGAACTTTGTTTTATTTCTTGTTGTGTCTGCAAAGCCTGAAATATCCCAACACTTTGATAGGACTCAGGACATTCTTTGAGTTGAAATTCTGTATGTGAGGGCTCAGTCCTCCTCAGTTCTGTATTCCTAAACAGTTCCACAGCTTTACAGAGTTTGATTCAAATTGTCTAGGTTTGTAATTTTATAGGTCTTTGGGCATATTACTTAATCTCGGCATTTCTGTTTCTTCACTTGTAAGATAAGAACAATCATAAGGCTGGGGGCCTCCCTGGTGGCACAAGGGGCACAGCACTATGAAGCTGTCCACAGCCAGTGCAGCATAAGTTCGATCCCTGCTGCCGGCTGGGGAAGTGACCCACACGGTGCGGGGAGACCTCTCCTATCTGGCCTGTTGCTCCCCTCAGCAGTGTACTTCAGTGGACCTGCCTGTTCTGCTCCTCACTCTGTCTCTGGTGACTCCTCTCACCTCCCACACCTCTGGCCTGCACCCCAGCTCTTTTATGCATAGATCTTTTTTTTAAGAAACTAGATCTTTTTTTTTAAGAAAAAGAATAATCACAAAGCTATATAAATCAGAGACATTCTGCAGGAAATGGGGAGGGAGAGGGATCAAAACAGGGGAGGGAAGAGCACAAGGGACTATGGTGATGGTGCACTGGTGAGTTGGTGGTGGGAATTTTACCAGGACTACACCTGAGAGGAGAAAGCAAATATTGTACAAAAATAAATAATGATGTAAGATATATATAAATAAATTTAATAATAATGAAAAAGAAATGCACTGGAGGAAATATATAGGGGGGAAAAAAAGAATAATCATGAGACCTAACTTCCTAAAGTTGTGGTAAGGACCAAATGAGTTTATACATATAAAGCACTTAAAAGGATGTGTGAAATGTGGTAAGCTTGCTGTAAAAGCAAATAGTATTGTCTTTAACAAATACTCTGGATCCTGCTGGATCCTGCATCCATCCCATCCTGTTTTCTCCCTTTAGCTTCAAGTGGGTATATACAGATACGTCCTCAGCATCTCCATCACTTAGATGACTAATGGACATCTCAAACTTAATTTGAAAAACGAAAATCTGATTTCTTTTCCACCAAACCTGCTCTTTCCCAAGTCTCCCCATTTCCCAGTGGAACTTGAAAGAAACCTGGGAGAAAACTCTAGGGCACATAATTAAGAATGGACCTATCCTGTTTGGATTTTAGTGTGCCTTATTTTCATTTCTTTTTATTTTGCCCTCTATCAAGGTACTAAGATAAGCAAGTATGATGTTTTTACTTTAACAGAGCCTCTTCACATTTAGCAGCACATTTGATCCTTAAAGATCTTACAAATTCTTAAAATCCGTTAGGGGCATCTCATTGCAGTTAGAACAAATTTCAGATTCCTTAACATGGACGCATAATGTCAGTAGGAATTTTGAAGACCAAACTAACCAATGACTCTGGGCAGAGTAACTCACAACTCATGACCCACCAACCCTAGAGATACTCTTTTGGTTTGGCAATCTTGTGAAAAGCTAGTTAAATAGCACCCTTGTTCTAGTTCCCATGCTGATCATTGCTTTCTTTATGATTGCTGATATCTGAATAACACCTGTTAATTCATATTTTTCTTTAGATTTTAAATTTAATGGGCACTGCTTGTTTTAGTGACATTCTAAGCTTAAATATTTGTGAAACCCAGGGATTTAAGTTGAATACAGTCTTCCCTACCTATCAAAGGTAATTTTATACTGAAAGCTCCCTGGACATAAGTTAAAAATAGAAATGCCAAAGAGAAAGGGACAAGGGGACACACACACAAAAGAAGGACCAGTTACATGTGACAGTGCTGTTATTTGTGGATTTTAGGACTGAAGCATTGCCATCTGATTTTAAAAAAATACCAGTAATTTTGGCAGGAAATCTTTTTATTTACAAACCATTAAAATTCACTCCTGATTATATTGAAACAACGCAAATCCCATTATTCATTGGTTAACATTTGTTACAAAATAACCTAACAAGATATTTAATTTTCATTGGTATTCTTTAAGATGACAGTTTACTTGCGCTTAGATGATATTTTGAGGCATTATTTTACACTTAACACTAAACAAACAAAATATACATTTATGTTTATAGAATTCAGCTTTTAATTTTTTAATAAGAAAAGCATAAAGACAGAACAAGTCAGTGAAAACTGTATGGAAGTGTGACATTCACTAGAGAGATTGACAGCTTAAGCAGCGTGATGTAAGAGATTATCACTGCTATAAACTGTCAAACCGCAAGTGCTCCAAGAAAAAAACCCCATACAACATCTGCCAGTAATTCAGCTTTTAGGATGACTGGATAGTGTTGCTTTCATCAGAGTACTCAGTTGTTCACAAGGAAAACAAAATTCAAGTGATTATTTTTAAGCTTGAGTAATTGCCTTGTGAGACAATGTGGAGGGGTAAGAGAATATATTTGCAATATGTTTGAGAGGCTCTCTGGTATCGTGAACCTAGTAACAAAATATGGTAGTGCCTTGTCCCACTTTCACCTACAAATTTTGTGTACACTACAGCCTTTCCTTCTGCAGTAGAAGGGTCTAGGAAATAGGCCAGTGTTTCTTTTTGGTGTTGTTGTTTTAATTGTTTATATGTATTTTACATCCTTGTTCTTTTTTTTTTTTTTTAAAGATTAACTTATGCATACAAGAGCTGGGGTACAGACCAGAGGTATGGGAGGTGAGAGGATTCACCAGAGACAGAGTGGAGAGCAGGACAGGCAGATCTACTGAAATACACTGCTGAGGGGAGCAGTGGGTGAGGCAGGAGAGGTCTGCTGAGCCATGTGGGTCCCCTCCCTGGCCAGAACTGAACTCATGCTGCTGTGCTGCGGAGGCTTCACAGTGCTCAACCCACTGCGCCACCAGGGAGTCTCCTCCTTGTTCATTTTTAAACAGTTTGCTTTCTTAGGTGTAGTCCCCATAGAATTTATTTACACTACCAATTCACCCATGCACCATCACCACAGTCCCCTGTCTTCCTCCCTCCCTCGTTCTGATTCTGCTCCCTCCCCTGCAAAACATCTCTGATTTATGGTTGTATGTTTTTGTTTTGTTGTTTTTTTTAATTATTATTAATTTTTTCTCCTGATGCCTTATTTGGTTCCCCTATATTCCTTTATGTTTCCTATAAGTGACGACATCCAATTTTTTTTTTCCTTCTGACTTACTTCACGGAACATAATTTCTTCTAGCTCCATCCATGTTATTGTGAATGGCATTAATATATCTTCATTGCTGTATAGTATTCCATTGTGTATATAACTATACTTCTTGATCCAGTTGTCTATTTTTTGGTTGTTTCCAGATTTTGCCTATTATAAATAGTGCTGCAATAAACATAGGGTTATAGGTATTCTTTTGAGTCAGTGTTTTTGTGTCCTTTGGGTAGATCCCTAGGAGTGGAATTGCTAGGTCATGTGGTAACTGCATTTTTAGTAGACTGAGGAACCTCCACACAGCTTTCCATAGCAGATGGACCACTTTGCACTCCCACTGCAGTGTAGGAGAATTCCTTTTTACATCCTTACATCCTCGCTGACATTTGTTGATGCTAATTTTTTTGATATGTGCCATTCTTACTGGTATGGTATAAGTTGGTATCTCATTGTGGTTTTGATTTATATATCCCTGATTATGAGGGATGGTGAACATTTTTTCATGTGCCTGTTGACCATTTGCATTTCCTCTTTGGAGAAGTGTCTTTTAAGTTGTTCTGCCCATATCTTGACTGGATTGTTTACCTTTTTTTGTTGAGTCCTGTGAGTTATTTGTATATCTTTGTGATCAGTCCCTTATCAGTTTTTTTTTTAAAGATTTATTTATTCATACAAGAGCTGGGGTACAGGCCAGAGTTGCAAGAGGTGAGATGATTCACCAGAGACAGAGTGGGGAGCAGAACAGGCAGATCCTCTGAAATACACTGCTGAGGGGAGCAGCGGGCGAGGCAGGAGAGGTCTGCTGCGTCATGTGGGTCCCCTCCCTGGCTGGCAGTGGGGGTCGAACTTGTGCTGCAGTGGTTGAGGTTTGCTTCATTGTGCGTTGTTTAACCCATTGTGCCACCAGGGAAGCCCCTAAACTGGTTGATTATTTTGATTAGTTTTTCTGTGGAGTTTTTAGGGTTCTCTGTGTATTATCATATTGTCTGCAAATAGTGATAGTTTTACTTATTCTTTCCCTATTTGGATTCCTTGTATGTCTTTCTCTTGTCATACTGCTCTGGCAAGGACTTTAAATATTATATTGAAGAGCAGTGGTGAGAGTAGACATCCTTGTCTTGTCCCTGATCTTCAGCTTTTTACCATTGAGAATAATATCGGCTGTGGGTTTGTCGTATATGGCTTTTATCATGCTAAGGTATGTTTCTTTTATCCTGAGAATTTCAAGGGCCTGCACCATAAATAGATGTTGGACTTTGTCAGATGTTTTCTCAGCATATATTATATGGTCATAGGGTTTTTCTTCTTCTTTTTGTTGATGTATTGAATTACAATAATTGATTTTCGTATATTGAACCATCCTTGTGCCCCTGAGATAAATCCCACTTGATTGTGGTATATATATATATTTTTTTAAAGATTTATTTATTTATGCATACAAGCACTGGGGTACAGGCCAGAGGTGTGGGGGGTGAGAGGATTCACCAAAGAGAGCGGGAGCAGAACAGGCAGATC
>JAGFMF010011643.1:1180316-1257016 GCA_019455555.1 Galemys pyrenaicus | reverse complement strand
CCCCTCCCTGGCCGGCGGCAGGGATCGAACTCGTGCTGCAGTGGCTGCGGTTTGCTTCATAGTGTGTTGCTTAACCCACTGCGCCACCAGGGAGGCCCTTGATTGTGGTATATTATCCCTGTGATGCATTGTTGGATTCTGTTGGCGAGTAATTTTGTTGATTTTTGCATCATTGTTCATTAGGGAGATTGAAAGCCAGTGCTTCTAAATAACATGCTTCTAAATAACATGTTTCTTGACTTTTCAGTTTTAGATGTTATCTGTTTTCTTCCTTGAATTCACAACAGTACATATTTCATCTCCATTATTCTCTTAGTGTAGTTATATTATACTTTTGGCTGTTGATGTTAAGCATTTACATGATGATGACAGTGATACAATTGTATATGGCAGAGTCATATAGTGTACAGTGATTATTTTTGTATAGTTTTTTTTCTTATAGTTAAAACACCTTTTCCCTCCATTTAAAAATTTGAGCTGTAAATGTAAACATAATTCACCTTTTTTAGTGTATAGTTCTGGGTTTTGATAAACACACGCAGTCATACTCTGAATAACATTTGAGTCCATTGGGAACTGCATATTTGACACTGATCCTTACATATAACGAAGTTGTGTAGCAGCCTATACCATCTAGGTTTTTGTCAGGCCCTTCTGTGATATAAGACAGTGAAATCATCTCCTGATGGCATTTCTTACTTCCCTTCATTAAATGATGCTTGACTATAGTAGAGTTAGGATACAGAGTACTATAGCACAAGTCAGCACTTTCATCATACCCATTCACTGGCAATTTCTTCTGTTTACTGTCCTATTATGTCCTTTTACAGACTGTCACAGAAATGGAATATTATCACATGTAGCCTTTAGAACCTAGGTTCTTTACTAGAATCATCCTTTTATAGTTTGCTTTGCATCTTGTGTACTCGTAATTTATCTCTAAATTCTAAAGTTGTTTTTTTTTTTTTCTTTATGAAATTCTTCTTGGAACTCTGCACTTTCCTGCTCCAGTTTGTTAGGACAATTATACAGCTGCATTCTTGTGACTTTCTTTCACCAAAGTCAGAGCATTTCCCTCCTCATGTCTTAGAACCTCTGTTTGCAGAATTCTGTTTTCCTTCTTTATGTAGAGCATGTTCTCTAGTAGTCTCCCAAGAAAGGGAACATGGGAAGTAACGTTTTTTAAGCTTGTGAGTCTGAAAATATCTTTTCTTAAAATTGTGTTTCTTAAAGTTTAGTTTAACTGAGTATAGAACTCTAAGTTGGAACTTATTTTACTTTACATTTTTAGTGGTGTTAATACATGTCTTTAAGTATTATGAGAGGTTCTTATCTGGTTCCTTGTTGCTGATGTGTAACCTGTGCCCACCTCTGACTCCCATAGAACTTTTAGGATCATCTCTCTTGCTGGTATTCTAAAATTTTACTCATATGCATATGAAAATCTTATTGTACCTGGACACTTTGTGTACATATACATAGAAATATATAAAAGTCAAATCTATCACCTGACATTAACTCTCTCTGCAAAATGATTGTACTAAATGTTTTCAGGATTTTCCTGTTTTTAAGAGACATTTTCTTTCCTATGAAGTTTGACTTGTGATTGCTTTGGAGAGTTTCATGGAATGCATGAGACTTTGGTGCTGAAGAATAAGTAGAATTTGAACAGTGTAGCAGGGTTATTTTCTGGCACTAAGAACACCACTGAGAAAGCCCTTATAACTGACCATTAAAAGATTAGAAAGTGGAAATGAAATGTTTATATGGGTGATAGGTGGGAGACAAGTTTGGACAGGTTGATCATAAGATGGGACGGTAATTAGCATTTGTCAAATAACCACAATGTGCCACTGTGTGAAGACTTGGATTTGAAAGACTTGGTTTTTAAACTTTTTAAAATAGCTTGTTAATATTTGCCTACAAGAAACTATACTACATATAACCACAATAATGACCTTTTACCACCAAACTTAAGAAATTACCAATACATTTGATGGCCTGTTTTGTCAGTCCTTCACCATCAGAGGTATCCTCCTCCACCAGAGGTATATGTACTTATTTTTATATGAATAAAAAACATGCACCTATACAAAAGGATTGTAGAGAAAAGTAAGTCTTGCCCATAACCTAAAGCCACCTCTAGTAGCACCCTGTGTTTAAGTATCCCTCCAGAGACACACTAAGCTTAGAAAGCAAATGTGTGTATCTTTTTTGTTTGTTTATACAAATTGTATCATACTATACAATCTATATTTTTCTACTTAAACATGTATCTTGGAGAGCCTTACATAATCAGTATATATAGGTTATTTTCTTTCATCATTTAAAAATATTTCTATGTTAAAATATAACAGGTAGGTTGCACAAAAGAAATGTACAGTATGGCTCAGTGAACAATAATAAATCATCAACTACTCAAAACCTCCAGATCACCTTTGTACCCCTTGCCAACCACTCTCCTCTCTAATTACTAGCTTGACTTCTAATACTGCATTTTATTGTGCTAGTTTTTATGCTTTATAAATAGAATTAAACAGTGTATACTGAGCCTACCTCCGTTTATCAACTTTTTTGCTAGATTTCATCTGTGAAGATGGTGAAGCTGCAATTCATTAAATGTTCATTGTGTAACATTCTGTTGTATTAACAAACTATATTCATTCAACTTTTGATGAGTATTTGGGATCTTTCCTATTTGGGACTATTACAAATAATTCTTCTGTGAACATCTTAGTACATGCCTCTTGGTGTATATGCACAGTTTTGCTGTGTTGTAGGCTATGCATAAATTCAGAATAGGTAGCTGTTACTGAACATTTTCCATATGGTTGTATTTATACCCACAGCAGTGTATCTGAGTTCCTATTATATGTTTTCACTAACCCAGGAATATTGCCAGTCTTTTTAACTTTGGCCCTTCTGGCTGTGTGCAGTGGTATCTCATAATGGTTGTAGTTTGTGTTTCCTCATGATAATGAGGGTAAGCACCTTTTCCAGAAGCATATGGCCACTTGGACATCCTCTTCTGTGAATTGCTGTTTTAAATCATTTGAATGCTTTTCTGTTGGTTTTTTTTCTTTTTATTCACTTGAAATTCATTTCGTAGATATGAACCCTTTGTAGAGATGTTTTGTAAATATTTTCTCTAATTTGTGGCTTGCCTTTTCAGTCTCTATAAAGATCTTTTCAACATAGAAGTACTTAATTTTAATATAACTCACTGTATCACTATTTTCCTTTTTGGTTAGTGTTTTTTGTCTAAGCACCTCTGTTTAAGAAATCTTTGCTTAACCCTAAAGCCTTGAAAATACTGTTTATCTTCTGGAAATTATTATTTTATCTTTTATATTTAAATGTATGCCCCACTTGGAATTGAATTTTTGGATAGTTAACTTTTTCTTATAGCTATCCAGGTGACCTGATGTTACTTATTGAGAAGTCTCTTTCATCCCACCCATTCCTCTGTAGAACCACCTATTTCTGGTCCAAGTCTATTCTGTTGTACTGGCCCAGGTTTTTGGTTTTGTTTTTTTAAAAATTCTTGTGCAGATACCAAATGATTTCACTATCTAACTTTTTTCTTTATTTATGCATACAAGAACTGGGGTACAGGCCAGAGGTATGGGAGGTGAGAGGATTCACCAGAGACAGAGTGGGGAGTAGGACAGGCAGAGCGACTGAAACACACTGCTGAGGGGAGCAGTGGGTGAGGCAGGAGAGGTCTGTTGTGCCATGTGGGTCCCCTCCTTGGCCGGGGATCAAACTCGCGCTGCTTTGTGGTAGATACCTTGAAGTGTAGTGCTCAACCCACTGCGCCACCAGGGAGACCCATTTTTCTGTAAATTTTTATGTGTTGATTTGGGCTATAATATATTGAATATATTGAATAATATATTGAATAGATTCTCCTACTTAGCATCAAGATTTGCTTGGTGGTTCTTGGCCATTTCCATATACATTTTAGAATGAACTTGTATATTTTTACAAAATTTTAGATTGTATTCAATCTCTGAATACAATACATTCATTCTCTCTGTCATCCTTTCTCTCTCTTTCTCTGTGTCTCCCTCACTCTCAGTCTTTCTTGATTTCTCTTAATTTTTTTGTTTTCTTGTAATGATCTTGCTTAACTTGTTAGATTTATTCCTTGGCATTTGACATTCTCTGATGGTGTTGTAATAGTACTTCTAAAATTGCATTTTCTAACTGTAGCTATAATATAAAAACAAGCTTGATTTTTTTATATTGTTTTTGTATTAATATTGCACTTTTTGTTTTCCAACTTTACCTTTCAGTTCTTTTGAATTGTGTATGTGTACAACCATCTGTGACTATCATATTCGTAAATGAATCATTTATGTTATCCTTTCCCAGACTTACATCTTTGATTTCTCATTCTTGCCTACCTGTGTTGCTGGAGGCTCTAGTATAATGAATTGAAATAGCATATTTTTGATCTAAGAAGAACATTTCACTCTTAGGTATGATGTCTGTTGAAGAAGTTCTTTGTAGATACTGTTATTAGTTCATTTCTCTTTTGAGTTTATTATTAGTAGATGTTGAATTATTATCTAAATGTTTTTTCTGAATCAGTTGACATGCAGTCTTAGATCACTGTATTTTATTTTTTTAAATGTGTTGACATGTGTTCTATAACCTAGCGATGAGGCATTTTTATAAACAGTCTCTGTCTTGAAAAGAATGTGTAGAGAAAGTAGTTAGGCATAGTGTTCAATTTTGTTTGTGTTAAACTCTTCTACTTACTAAATTTTTGTTTACATATATCATGTATATAATGATATATATAATAATACACGTATCATTTTGTGTTAAAATCTGCTTACTAAATTTTTGTTTTACGTTTATCAGCTTCTGAGAGAAATTGTAAAATCCCCCACTATGTGGATTTGCCTATTTTTCCTCTTAACTCTGTCAGATTTTGATTTATGTATGTTGAAGCTGTTTATTATGATTAAGTTGTTTGTTAAATTTAGAACTGTTATATTGACCTGGCTTTTTTTTTTTTTCTTACCAAGTATCTCTATTCTAATAATGTGTCTGCCTTCAGTGTTTTATACTGATTTTAATACTTACATGCCCTTTCTTTTGGTGTCTATATTGTATATGGTTTCCCATTCTTTTAGTCTTTGTGCAAGATGTTTCTTTGGTAAGTAGGATAAGAAACATTGTCTTTTAATTGGAACTCTTAGTACATTTAAGTTTAATGTAGTAACTGAAATTTAAGGGTTTACATATATCTGTTTAATATAGTATTTGCTATTAAATGGCCCATTTGTGTCTTTTTCTTTTTTTAAAATGTTGATTTAAAAAAATAGCTTTATTCAAGGGCCTCCCTGGTGGCGCAAGGAGTTAAGCACCACACTGTGATGCATTCACAGTCACTGCCCCACAAGTTTGCTCCCTGGCCAGGGAGGGACCCACATGGCGCAGCAGACCTCTCCTGTCTTGTTGGCTGCTCACCTCAGCAGTATGTATCATTCTATCTGCCTATTCTGCTCCCCACTCTGTCTCTGGTGAATCCTCTCACCCCCTGCACCTTGCCCTGTACCCCAGTCCTTGGACGCTTAAAAAAAATAGCTTTATTCAGATATAATTCATATGCTATAAAATTTAGCCATGGTAAATAATACAATTCACTGTTCGTTTTTTTAAAGCAAATTTATAATTAGCAACCATCACCACAGTCATTTTAGAATGTTTCCATCAGCTTAAAAGTTCCCTTATACCTACAGTTTATTTTTCCATAATAGCTCTGTTAAGCTTACAATTCATGTTACACAAGTCTCCTATTTAAAGAGTGTAAACTAGTGGTTTTTACTATATACATGAGTAATACAGCTATCACCACAATTTTAAAATATTTCATCACCCCAAAAGTAACCCCATATCCACTTAACAGTCACTCCCAGTTCCAACTCTACGTCTATCTCTTTTCAACCCTATATCTACTCTGGGCATTTCATATCAGTCAAATAACATGTGGCCTTTTGTGACTGGCTTCTTAACCCTTAGCATAATATTCTCAAGGTTTGTTCATGGTGTAGCAAGTATCAGTACTTCCTTTTTATTGGCAAATACTATTCTTTTATGTGGGTTTACAATTTCCTGTTCTTCATTTGATGTGCATTGATTGTTCTTCCACACACACACGCACACTTACGAGCAATATTACTGTGAATATTTGTGTGCCGGTTTTTGTGTGGACACATGGTTTTGATTTTATTTTTGGTGCTCTATCTGAATGAGATTGCTGGGTCATATGGTAACTCTGTTTAACTTTTTGAGAAACTGTTAAACTCTTTTTTTACAAAGTGACTGTATCATTTACATTCCAAGAAGCAGCCTACTAGTGTTCCAAATTCTCCACACCTTGCCAGTGCTTGTTATTATTAACAGCTGTACTTAATAAATGCTCCCTTATTTATTTTAACTTTTTTTCTCCCTTGTCTTTTAAGTTATAGGTATCTCATCTGAATATGATTTGCATTTTCCTTGTGCCTAATGATGTAGATCATCTTTTCCTGATTGGCTGTCTCTATGTATTTTTGGAAAATATATATATATCCAGAGACTTTGCCCAGTCTTTAAAATATTAGTCCAGTATCTTTAATACATACAGGTTTAGTAACATAACTGTTTAGCTCTTTGTGAGTTTTGACTGTTTGTATATGCAGAGAATATACAACTTAATCTAGGTAATCAAAATTATGGACATAAAGCTGATCGTAATTCAATATCCAAGAGGTCAATCATGATGACCCCTCTTATATTTCTTTTTTTTAAAATTGTGGTTAAATAAAAAAACACATAAATTTGCCATATTAACCATTTTTAAGTGTACCGTTCAGTAGTGTTTAGTACATCCATACTGTTGTGCAACCAGTCTCAAGAGCTCTTTTCATCTTGAAGAACGGAAACCCTGGATTCATTAAACCACTCCCCATTCTTCCCTCCCTGCTTTGTTCGCTGACAGCTAACTTTCTACTTTCTGCTCTATGAATGTGTCTGCTCTAGATGCTACATATAAATGGAATCATTTTATTTATTTCTGCATAGAAGAACTGGGGTGTAGGCCAGAGGTGTGGAGGTGAGCGGATTCACCAGAGATAGGGTGGGGAGCAGAACAGGCAGCTCCACTGAAATACACTGTTGAGGGGAGCAGTGGGCAAGACAGGGAGGTCTGCTTCTTCATGTGGGTCACCTCCCTCGTGGGGGTTCGAACTCAGATTGTTGTGGTGTTAGCTCTTAGCCTTAACCCCTAAGCCATGAGGGAGGCCCTGGAATCATGTATTTTTTTTTTTGTCTTTTGTGACTGGTTTTTTCATTTAACATAATGTCCTCATGATTCATGGATGTTGTAGCATATGCAAAATTTCCTTCCTTTTTAAAGGCAACTAGTATTCCATTGTATGGATAGACGACATTTTGCTTATCCGTTCATCTATGGATGGACATCTGGTTGCTTGCATGATTCGACTGTTGGAAATAATTTTGCCATGAACATGGATTTACACAATTAAACACAGCTTGGTTGCCACTGTTTACTACTCTGGAGGAGCTTGTTTTTACAGGAGTGGGACAAAACCCAGCAATTATGTTACAATAGGATAAATTTTAGATAAAGCCCCAAAGGAGAGGCAGCTGATCCCTTGGAAAGGAGCGGGAAAAGATCAATCAAGGAAAGTTTATTAACTTATATTTTGAAGGAGGAGCTATCCAGGTAGGAAAGATAGGAAAAGGACATTTTAGGCAGGGGAAAAACATGTGCAATGAGGCACACAGAGTGAGAACATGTGCTTTTAGAAGTTAGATGTGTATTGGGAAAGAAGTGAGACTAGAAAAGAAAGTAGGTGATAGGATAAATAGGAAGTTATATCACAAGGCAAGAAATTGAACTTTGAACTAAGGGACTTTGAGAAATGAGAGCTTTGGCACATTTCTAGAAAGAGAGCTTTAAATTGTTTGTCCTGGGTGGGATTGGGAGGCAACGACTTTCCTTTGCCACATATGCTAGTAATTTTTTCCTTATCAGTAAAATTTTCTTTTCTTCTTTGACTTACAGTTCACTGAGAGTTTTTTGACGGAGAGAGACAAACAATCCAAATGGAGTGGAATTCCTCAACTGCTCCTTAAGCTATATGCAACTAGCCACCTCCACAGTGACTTCGTGGAGTGCCAAGACATCCTCAAGGTAACTCTTAGGGCCTTGGAGGGCTGCATTCAGGGCCTCTAAGTGACATGAAATGTGTGCCTTTTCTTTCTCTCTTTCAGTTCACTTTTAAGAATAGCCTATTCTTACTGTGTAAGCTGTAGAAATTTTGGGAAGTTCAGAAAAATTACAAAGAGGAAAATAAAAATCACCTATAATTCCACCATCAAGAAATAATCACCATTAACTCTTCTATATATTCTTCTGAGCTTTATTCACAGTTGTTTTGTGTCAATTGGGTCCAAATTTGAATTTAGAGCACTAGCTTAGTATTTTGGTTTTTTTAAGATTTATTTTATTTATTTATACAGACAAGAACTGGGGTGTAGGCCAGAGGTACGGAGGGGTTAAAGGATTCACCAGAGACAGAGCGGGAAGCAGAACAGGAAGATTCACTGAAATACACTGCCAAGGGGAGCAGTAGGTGAGACAGGAGAGGTCTGCTGTGCCATGTGGGTCAGCTCCCTGGCCTGGGATTGAACTCGTGCCGCAGTGGCTGCTAATAGCTTGATAGTGCTGTACCACCATGTACCACCCCTTGTACCACCACGGAGGCCCCCTCTAACTTAGTTAAAACCCACACAAGTTACTTGGTCATGATGAAAATTAATTATATTTTTCAGAAGTCAAGTTTTGATTACTATATCATAAATAATTTAAAAATAGACACCAAATAAACTTTAAGAAGAGATCAAGGAAAAAAAATAGCATTAGCAACAACAAAAAACCCACAACAAACAAAAAAAGAGGGAAAGATTGGGATTAAGGCAGGGAGGGAAAGAGTACAAGGGACTATGGTAACAGTGCACAGGTGAATTGATAGTGGAAATTTTATGGGGACTACACCTAGAAAAGAAAGCAAACATTATAAGGGACAAAAATAAAATATAAGAGATACTTTGTATTTTTTATATTCTTATACTCTGATTAAGATAGAAATAATTATGATCTCTTAGATTTGTTTAAAAGCACCTTGGGTGAGTGGGTCAGAAGGTAATAAAGAATAAATGCAAAGATAAATAAAAATATTTTGCAGAATTATTTCATTTGATTTCTCCAAAATTGCTGAAATGTGGGGTGGAGGTAGAAGAAAGAGGAAAACTAACATTTGTGAGTGCTTGCTCTGTGGTCAGCTTTGTATTTACCCAACAAATACTTATTTGAAACTTTGTCTATGCTAGGCATAATTAATTCTTGCGGTAATTCTATGAGATAGGTGTTGTAGTTCTTTGTATTACTCCAGGCTTTTTTGATTGCAGATGACAGTAACCCACTCAGAGTAGCAAAACAAATTACTGGAAAAGCGGAAAGCACAGATGTAAATTCTTGGGCTGAACAGAGTCAGGCTGTTGGGTTTTTATCTTGATATCTGTGTGTGGGCTCCTGTTGTTCCACATGCTCATTCTTGGGTGACAGCTTGAGCCAGTCACTGAGAAGAGGATCACAAACTATAGATTAATCTCCTGCTCCTGTGTTAATCTCCTCCTGCAACTGAGGTGCTTGTTTGAATACCTAGCAGAATCATTGGACACTGTGGAGGG
Source organism: Galemys pyrenaicus (assembly GCA_019455555.1). Lineage (NCBI taxonomy): Eukaryota > Metazoa > Chordata > Mammalia > Eulipotyphla > Talpidae > Galemys > Galemys pyrenaicus. Next base: position 1,247,242 of record JAGFMF010011643.1, on the reverse strand, counting down.
GTCTTTTTCTTAAGGAAATGGAGCTGTTACCTGACGAAGAGAAAGTGATACTTAGCCGGCAAAATCCACATGTATTCTATGTTCCCTTTTTCATTTGAGAAAAGTAAGACTTACTGGCACACCCAAATTCTTGTAACTACTATGTGACAAACCCATCTTGTGGTCTTACTCCAAAAACCAGCTTCCACTGTACTGTGTTGCCAGCAGGAGTTACGTCTTAGTTTTTTTAAAGATTTATTTATTTGTGCATGCAAGCACTGGGGTAGAGGCCAGAGTCCGGGAGGTGAGAGGATTCACCAGAGACAGAGGGGGAAGCAGAGCAGGTAGATCTACTGAAACACACTGCTGAGGGGAGCAGCAGGCAAGGCAGGAGAGGTCTGCTGCACCATGTGGGTCCCCTCCCTAGCCAGGGGTTGAACTTGGCTGCTGTGCTGTGGATGCCTCACAGTGCAGTGCTCAACCCACTACGCCACCAGGGAGGCCCCTACTTCTTAGTTTTATAGATGAGAAAAATGAGACTGAGAGAAAGAGGGTTTACTTTCTTTAGTAATTGATTTAGTCCTTGGTAAGTGGTTTGATTACTTACCAATTAATGCAGCCCAACATAACTTTCTTTTTTTAATCTGTAAGATGTGTACAACTTTATTTTACTTCATTGGTTTGGGGATTAAGTGGGATAATGTTTAAAAGTCCAGTGCCTGACATATAACAGGTTATCTGTAAGAAAGTGTCCTGCCTTTTTTGGTGTGGTACCTGGGTCAGCAGCATCAGCATCACCTGGGAACTTGTTACAGTGTACATTCTCAGCTCCAGCCCAGACGCCCTTGAATCACCTCCTGCGGGTGATTCTGATGATCACCGGTGTTGTAAAAACCACACCTCTAGCCTATTGTGTTTATTCTCGGGTTTTTGAGGAGAGACCATAGTAAGTAGGGTCCTTGTCTATCTCCTGTTTCACTCAAAATAGTTCTGCTATCTTTGCCTATTATGAACTCTGGAGCCAGGCTTCTAGATTTAAATTCTGCCTCTACCACTTACCAGCTGTATGGTATTGTTAAGTTCTTTGTGCCAGTTTCCTTTTTTATAAAATCGGGTTGCTACTATTTTCTCATAGGATTGAGAGAGGTAGTAAATACACAAAGTACTTAGAACCATGTCAGGTACATGATGAACATTAAATAAATTAGCCATTACTGCCATAGCTACAACTTTTATTGTCTTTTTGTAGGCTTATTTTCTATTAGCGCAGTTCCATATAAGTAAAGGATTCTTTGACCAACCCCTCCTGCCCCACCCAAACTTTGAGAACCACTACTCTATAGTATAGGGATGAAATAACATAGTTTTGTAAAAAGGTGCAAAGCAAAAGTGCTAGCTGCTACAGATGAATTACAGATTGCTTCTGGGGTTCAGAGGTATACTACCTTGTTTCAGGAAAGACTTCTATTGGAGGTAACATTTGAGCTGTGTTTCGGTTATATATTGCTGCAAAATCAGCCACTCCTAAAACTCAGTAGCTTGAAGTGACAACCATCATTTATAATTCTTTGGGTTAATTTAATGGTTATTCTGCTTCATGTGTTGGGTGGGGTCTTGCGACGCTGGAAAGATCAAAAGTAGCTTTACTCACACGGCTGGTAGTTCATTAGCTGGAGATCAGCTAAGGATTTAGCCTTGACCTTAGCGCTCTTCTTCATGGCTTCTTCAGGCATCTGGTTTGGTGAATGGGTTCCAAGGTGGCAAAAGCCAACTCTCAGAATTTTTTATGAGTTGGGCCAGGCATGGCGTTGTGTTACTTCTGTCTTATTCTGTTGGTTGAAACAGTCACCTTGGCCCAGATTCATCGTGGAAGAGGATATTCTACAGGGACCTGAACACCAGAACGTATATAGCTTGTTGGGTGCTTTCTTTGTGTTCATGGGATTCAGGTTGTGACTAAAATGCAAACTGATGTCTTGGTTTGTGTTGGGTATTAAAACTGAATATCTTTGTGTACTTTTTTAAATTAGGAAATTTCTCCTCTTCTCTCCATGGAGGCTATGGCATTTGTTACTGAAGAGAGGAAGCTTACCCAAGAAACCACTTACCCAAATACTTATATTTTTGACTTGTTTGGAGGTGTTGATGTAAGTACTTGAATGTTATTGTTATCACTACTGCTACTTAATGGCTTGAGAATGTATAACAAACCCTTCATAATTTTAATCTTTGGAAGCTCAGTGGACTCATCTGTGTTGAAGCTGTCCACCCTTTATTTTAGAAGAGTTGGTTTGGTTTGATAATAACATCCACTTTTTTTTTTAAGGTACAAAATAAAAGCTGTGTCTTCCACTTCCTCAGTGTCTCCTTAGTGGCATCTGCGATAACTAGTTTCTTCTATGTCCTTCCAGACATGCTTTGTGATTGTGTGTCTGTGTAAATAACCCCTACTACTGGTTTTTCTCCCTACATAGAAATGACATACCATATATACAGGTACACTGTTGTATTCCTTGCTTTTTCCATGTAATTCTCTAGCTTGGGAGTAGTATAATTGTGCCAAACTTTATCCAGGCCTCAATTGATGAGCATACACAGTTTCCGTATCTTTGCTGTTACAAACGAGATTGAAGTAAAGGTTTTCACACATGCTATTGTGTGTGTCTGCGTTTACACATTTGGAGTCAGAGTATGTGTCTTTTATTGTTTATAATTTGTCAGTTTAAATACCTCAGGGATTTTAGCAATACCATCCCCAATAACAGAATGAAGGCGTGTCTGTTTATCCATACCATCACCAACCAGTGTGTGTATGTATGGTTTTATGGGCTTTGTTACTGAAGTATAACTTGTATATAGAAAAAGCATACCATTAATTAACCACAAAATAAGTTCACCACTGCCACTACCATCCAAATCATGAAATAGAACGTTACCAGCACCTTGTAGCCTTCTGATCAAACAGTATATTTTAAATATTTACTAAGCAGATATGAGAAAAATGGTATATGTAGTTTTAACAGCTTTATTGAACTATATGTCACAAACCTTGCAATTTACCCACTTAAAGTTTGTAATCGGTGGTTTTGATATAGTCATAGATATGTGTAACTATCACTACAGTCAATTTTAGAACATTCTTTCCACCCCAAGAAATAATTCATATGTTTTAGTTACCACTATGCTATTGCTCTGATACTCACTCATACCCACCAGAAGCAGTTACTACTTTATATTTGTCCAGATAGATACCCCTGTTCTGGGCATTTCATATGAATGGGATCATGTTACATGAGCATTCACTCATGTAACTCTTATCTCCTTTTTATGGTTGATAATAGTGCATCGTATGTATATACCACATTTGGTATATCCGCTCATCAGTATATGGACATTTTGGGCTGTTTCTGCATTTTGACTTTTTGTGAGTTATTGGTACTGTTCACATTTGTGTGTTCATCCATACAGATATTTTCATTAATCTTGGGTATATACTAAATGTGGGATTGCTGGGTCATATGGTAAGTTTTATTTAATCCTTTGAGAAATCTTCAGTTTTTCAAGGCAGCTCCACCATTTTATACACCCACCAGCAGTATATGAAAGTTCTGATTTTTCCACATTCTCCCCAACACTTGTTACTACATGTGTTTTAATTAATGCCCTCCTATTGGGTATAAAGTATTTCATTGTGATTCTGATTTGCAGTTCCCTGATGGCTAATCTCACCTGTCTTTTGTGTTTATTGACCATTTGTCTATCTTCTTTGGGAAGGTGGCTGTTCACATCTTTTTTCCTCCCCCACTCCCTTTTTTTGTCTTTTAATTGAATTGCATGAGTTCTGGATACTAATCCATGATTTGCAAATATTTTCGCTCTGTGACTATCTTTTCACCTTCTGATGGTGTTTTCAAACACGAGTTTTTAATTTTGATAAAATAATTTTATCTGTTTTTTTTTTCTTTTGTTGCTTGAACTTTGCTTTAGATCTGATAAACCATTATTTTATCAAGGTCAAAAGATTTAACCCTGTGTTTAGTCTGAGCGCTTCTAGTTTTATCTCTTACATTTGGTCTTTGATGTTTTGAGTTTTTCATTTATGGTATAAGGTCACAGTGAATCAGCTTTTTTTTTTTTTGCACGGATGCTCCATTTGTTGACAGCACCATTTATTGGCAGAACTGTTCTTTCACCATTGAATTGTCTTGGAACTATTGTCAATCAACTGTAAACACTGGTTTGTTTCTGTACTCATAGTTCATGGTTATTTTAGTTGATGTGCGCTCTTTGCATTTCCATATGACTTTCAGAATCAGCTTGTCAGTTTCTGAAACCAGTTGGAATTTTGCTAGGGATTGCATGAAATCTCTAGGTGAATTTGAAGAGTATTACCATTTTAACAATATTAAGAGTTCCGATCTTATGAATCTTAAATGTGTTCTTTTTTTTTTGGCTGGGTCAGCTCTAATTTCTTTTTATTAACAATGTCTTCTTTTCTCAGGGGTAGTCCCCATAGAATTCCCACCACCAGTTCACCTGTACACCATAGTTCCTTGTGCTCTTCCATCCTCTTTTTGATTCCTTTCCCTCCCCCTCCCCTGAAGAATGTCTCTGATTTATAGCTGTCCATTTATTTTTGTTTTGTTTTATTGTGGTTTTTATTTTTTTCCCCTTGATCTCTTGTATTGGTTCCCCCATATTCCTCCTGTAAGTGAAACCGTCCGATATTTTTCTTTTTCCTTCTGACTTCACTTAATTTCTTTTAAAAATGTTTTGTAGCTCTCATCTACCAGTCTTAAACTTAATAAATGTTCCCTAAATGTTTTATTCTTTTGATATTTTTGTATGGGAATTCAGTTGTGGTTCATTCACTGCCCCGATTGATTTTGTAAATTAGTTTTGCTGAATTCTGGTTTATTGGTTTCAGTAGTTTTTTTAGTGAATTCCTTATTTTTGTCTATATACTTACTAGATTATGTCATTCCAGTTTGGATATCTTTTGTTCTATCTGCTTGCTTAATTGCTCTGATTAGAACCTTCAGGACAGAATTGATAGAAGTATTGAGAATGGACAATCTTGCCTGTTCTCTGATCTTAGTTTTTCACTGTTAGCTTTGAGTTTTTTATAAATGCCTTTATCAGTTTGAGGACATTCTCCTTTTTGTTTTTTTGCTGACTGATTTTATCATGAAAGACCATTGGATTTTTTTTCAAATACATGTTCTGCGTCTTATTGAGGTGATCCTGGAGTTCTTTTGTTTATTCTTTGGTGATACGGTGTTTATTTCCATAAGTTGACCCAACCTTGCACACTTAGGATACATAATCCTTAGTCATGGTATATAATGCTTTTTGTATGTTGCTGATATTTTCAAGATTTTCATGTGCATATTCAGAAGAGAGATTTGGTTTGTTGTTTTCTTGTGGTATCGTTGGTTTTGGTATCATGGTAATATTGGCCTAATAGAATGAGTTGGAAAGCATTCTTCCTTTAATTTTTGGGAGAGTTTGTGAATAATTGGTCTTTTTAAAATGTTTTATGGTTTACTAAGGAAGCTATTTAGCATTGGGGTTTTCTTTATGTATAGTTTTATTAAATGTCTAATTCAATCTTGTTATAGTGCTATTCAGAGATTCTCTTTCTCAAGTCAGTTTTTGTAGTTTTTGTCTAAGAATTTGTACATTACATCTAGTTATATAATTTGTAGCATACTATTATTTAATTAGTCTTATAAATCTTTTTGTCTTCTGTAAGATCAGTGATGGTGTCTTCTTTTTATCTGATTACATAAGTTATAGTCTTTTTTTTTTTTCTTCTTGTTTACTCTAGCTCAGGTTTGCCAGTCTTTTCAGAGAACCAACTTCTGGTTTTGTTGATTTTTTTTTTTTTTTCCCTGTTACTTTCTATTCTCTATTTTTTTAGTTTCCACTCTAATCCTTATTTCCTTTCTTCTGCTTGGCTGGGTATAGTTTGCCCCTCTTTTTCCATTGCCTTAAGATGGAAGATTAGCTTATAAGTTTGAGATGTGTATATATTTTAAATAGTCATTTACAACTACAAATTTCCCTCTAAACACTATTTTAGCTGTATCCTAAGTTTTGTTATACATCTTAAAAAGCATTTTCTAATCACTCTTGCGGTTTCTTCTTTAATTCATTGGTTATTTACAAAGTGTTCCTTAATTATCCACATTTGTGTTTTCCCCATATCCTTTCTGTTAGTAATTTCTAACACTTTCTAATCCTTTTCTTAGTGATATCTCTGGCCTTGTGATCAGAGAACATGATTTATATATTTGAATCTTAAATATTGAAGCTTGTTTTACGGTCTAACAACATATTATCACTCCTGGAGATTATTCTGTTTGACTTGAGAGTGTTTTCTGTTGCTGCTCGGCAGAGTGTTCTGTAGATGTCTATTAGACAGCAGCAGGTTAAGCAATGCACTAAGAAGCAAACCGCAGCCACTGCAGCACAGTTCAATCCCTGCCTCCGGCCAGGGAGGGGACCCACATGGTGTAGCAGACCTCTCCTGCCTCACCTGCTGCTTCCCTCAGCAGTGTGTTTCAGTCTCTGCTTCCCACTCTGTCTCTGGTGAATCCTCTCACCTCCCACACCTCTGGCCTGTACCCCAGCTCTTGTATGCATAAATAAATAGATGTTTGTTTTTTTTTTTAAAAAAAAGACCTGAGGTACAGGCCAGACATGCGGGGAATAGAGGACTCGCCAGAGAGAGTGGGGAGCAGAACAGTCAGACTGACTGAAATATACTGCTGACGGGAGCAGCAGGTGAGACAGAAGAGGTCTGCCACACCATGTGGGTCGCCTCCCTGGCCGGGTATTGAACTTGTGCTGCAGTGGCTGCAGATGCTTCATAGTGTTTTGCTTAATCCCTTGCGCCACTGAGGAATCCCGTTTGCTTCAGTTCTGCCAATGCTTGCTTCATGTGTTTATATACTCTATTGTTAGGTGCCTGTATAATTGTTAGATTTGTCTGAACAGACTTAGTTTTTAAATGCATGCTTATTATAAATAGTTTAAGCAAATTACATGTTGTATTAAAAGTGTATAAAATGAAAAATTCATATTATCCTCAGCCTGTATAAAAATCAGGATTCACAGTTTATGATTTATCTTTTGAGATTCCTTTTATAAATTTATGTTTGTAACAGCACAATGTTTAGCAGAAGAGAAGTCATAGCAGTAATGTTCTGCAGCTTTTTAAAAATTATAGGTACATAGGGCCTTCCTGGTGGCGCAGTGGGTTGAGCAACGCACTATGAAGCAAACCGCAGTCACTGCAGCATGAGTTCGATCCCTGCTGCCGGCCAGAGAGGGGACCCAAATGGTGCAGCAGACCTCTCCTGCTGTGCCCGCTGCTCCCCTCAGCAGTGTACTTCTATTGATCTGCCTGTTCTGCTCTCCGCTCTCTGTGGTGAATCCTCTCACCCCCCCACACCTCTGGCCTGTACCCCAGTGCTTGTATGCATAAATAAATAAATCTTTTAAAAAAAATTATAGGTACATTGGATCCCAGAGATAAAACCTATTCTAACATGCTTATTTTTGAAAATGTAGAAGGCTGAGGCCATGATGGTGGAAGACTAACTTATTCAGGTTTAACTTATTCAGGGGAATAGGTGGCTGAGCCTAGTACCAGAACCCTTATTTCCTGGCTTTTGACAGTGCTCATTCCTCTGAATCTCAGTGCCTTCCACCTGTGTTGGAAACAGCAGGGCCCTGGGGTATTATAGTAGATTTGGATCCTGAGTGGTCATAACAAAGATTGTTTTACAAGTTGTGCTTTGAATTAATTTTGAAGATTTTATTTCTTTATTTTTAATAGCTCCTTGTAGAAATTCTTATGAGGCCTACAATCTCTATCCGAGGTCAGAAACTGAAAAGTGAGTATGTATGTCTGTCAACTACTAATTGTCATTCCCCATTTGCTGCTCTAAGTCCTCAGGAGTTTCTTTTTTACATTCATTTGTGGGACATGGTCTCTATCCCCAGCTAAACAGTCCTCTTTTATACTATGCAGAAATACAGATCTAGTGCTTTAAAGAAAAATGTATAAAAATCACTGAGCTAAATATATTTGCCAATAGTATGTGGGTCCAGATTTTGTTTTCTTGGGAAATTCTTATTATATATTGTTAACTGAGGGAATAATGATTAACCTAATATAATTTTAATGTTTTCCCTATATAAAGACATGTGAAAATGATACATGCTTATATGTGCTTTGTACAAAGTTCAGTTATTATTAGACTGTATGGTAAAAAGTAAAAGTGTTTTGGTAGCACATTACTTTCTTAAGCTGGGTGATGAATGAGTTATGGGTATTCTCTTCTTTATATATAATATCTCTATATTAAATTATTTAATAATTTACATATGTTATACATATATTCTTTTTAGGTTTTCAATATTAAAAAAATAAGTGTACTTTATTTTGGTATTAAAAGCCAGAGATCACTTCAGTTAACATTTGATAAAATGAAAAGCATCACATATTTTCTTAAAATTAAAATAAAATTCCCACTTAACATCAACATGTCATACTATACTAGATCTTGGCATGTGTGCAGTAGTGGTTAAGAGTATTCATATTCATTTGTAATGTGTCAGCTTTGCAGTCTAAGTTGGTTCTTCATGTTCTCTACCCTCATAGCAGCTGAGAAAGTGTCATTTTGTAATTACTTTGTTGATGTGTGCAGTGTTTATTCCTCCCACTAGATTCTAAAAGTTCTTGAGTGCTGAGACTGCCCTTTTTTGTGTGGGGAGAGGTAGGGCTAACCAGTCTGTGCCTGTTTTAGAATAGATGCTAAATAAATGTTTGATAATGAATGAATTTCCATTCCCTTTGTAAATGAAAAGGTCTAGGAAATATTGAGATCTAGTATTCCAGCCTGTTCTGAAGTCATGAAATCAACCAACCATCCAACTCAAAAAGCCCCAGTAGGTTGAAAGGTGATAAGGGTAGTAGGCCTTCTGCTTTGTCTCCTCATTGTATCATGAAACCTAGACTAGCTTGGCAGGGCTGACCATTGAGATCTCAGAGGAAACCTAGCATTTTAAGAGTTTGTGGCAACACAAAAGAGTGAAAATAGCTTTTAAAAATAAAAGTAATGGTAAAGAAAACCCTTTGTCCATGGTTCATATTCAATTTTATCATCTCATGGCTTTAGTCATAAAAATTTAATTTCCTCTTTGTGTTACTCTCCTATACTTGTTAACAGAGAAGTAGCTAATTCTTTTATTAGTTTATTTTTTTGATTTTAATTTGATATATGTTACATTATTTTTTATTTTTGTGCAGTGTATATTTTTCATCCCAATGAAATTCCCATCACCAGTTCACCGTGCACCATCACCATAGTCCCTTGTGCTCTTCCCACCCGTTTTGTTCCTTCTCCCTCTTTCTCCCCTCGGGAATGTCTCAGATTTGTAGTTGTCTGTTGATTTTGAGTTTTTATTTATTGTAATTGATTTTTTTTTTTAGTCCCTTGTTTGTTTCTTCTACATTCCTCCTATAAGTGACATCATCTGATATTTTTCCTTTTCTTTTTGGCTTATTTCACTCACCATAATCCCTTCTTGCTCCATCCAGAAGTAGCTAAATCTTAATTGGATTTAGTGGGCCAAGCATTAACTATTTCCCCAACACAAATAACCAATAAATAAATAACTTGATGAGTCTGTAGTAAAGTTATTCTTGTTTGATGCTAGTAGAACTTTCAGTGGAAATACACAACAAGAGTAGTCAAGTTGCCTATATTTTGTATTCTAGTAGTTCTGCTTTGGAAATGTATCATAAGGAACCAATTCAACACAAACATGGAAAGGCTATACACACAGAGTTTATTTTTAGTGTATTTAAATAGTAAAATATTAAACTAAAACAAAAACTCTGGATACATTCTACACAAGCTACAAGAGGAACATGGTTTATTAAATGACACAACAAATCTTATGCTATGTATTAATATAAGAACCAAATGGCTACTCTGTCAAATCAAAAATCTATACAAATTTGGTTTCCAGCTTCTGATGGGTACCATGAAAACCCTTGGTAAAAGACTCGATGACTAGGTATGATGAAAGAAAATATGCATCTTGGAGATTATAAGGAACAGTTCTTAATGTTTAAAAAGTGAATTCTGTTACACTGTCTTTTCAATGAGAAAAATATCCACTTATTCCCATTTCACTTTCAGTAAGTGACGAAATGTCCAAGGACTGTTTGAGCATCCTGTATAATACCTGTGTCTGTGTAAGTACCTTGTCATCAACCCCATTTATTTCTTTACTGTATCTGCAGTGCTTGAGGAGGAGGGATTAAATAGGGTGGTAGACATGAGAGCTGTCTTCGGACATGGGTGAATTGAACTTACTTTACATATGCCTGAGACCAGGATTGACAGGTCGAAGTTATGGCGAGGCATAATTTCACCGTAATTGTCAAGAGTCAGAGCTGCTTGGGCAGTGTTGAACTCCTTTAACTTTGAAGATGTCCAGGCAAAGCTGTTTCAACACTTAAAACAGTGTAACATCATAGCAATGCTGAGCAGTGTAAATATAAGGCAAATTACTGAGTTTATTTCAGATTTCCTTATAGCCATATTTTTAGAAAGTATGGGAAAAAATAGGATGGAATAGGTGAAGTTAATTTTATAAAGTGTTATTTCACCTATGATTATTCTTTCAGTCTATAATCAGTATACGTAATGACATGAAATATTTACATTCTTTTTTGTACTGAGCTTTTAAAATCCAGAGTTTTTAAAAATCACAAAGCACATTTCAGTTTAGCCACATTTCAAATGCTTATAGTAACTAGTGACATGGGTAGTTAGATCTTAAGATGAAAATAAATGTATTGTTTAGGAAATGCACAGTTCTTGCAACTAAGGCCAATAAGTTGTTTATGGCAGCTCTCCTGCCCCCTGTGACTATATGGGTGCTTCTGTTTTCCTAGTAAACCTGTCCTTTTAAAGTGTCAAAAAAAGACAAGTCCTTAGGAAAAGTCCTTAGGAAAAAAGACAATGTATGATTTTATGATACTGTCACTATAGTCATTAGCTTTATGAAGTTGGTTATTAATAATGACACCTAATGTTAATAAAATTGTAGCAAAAACAATTCTGATTTTTTTTAAAGTATAAAAACAGGATGATGTGTTTCAATTCTGTGCTGATCTACCTTAATTCTACATGAGATGGAGAACCTAGTGTTTTAATAGTTGTAAACACCGGTGCCTCCAGAGAACAGACAGAACACAAGAAATGTTTGAAGTTAGAATGTTTTGGAATGGCTGCTTGTGTAAATTGTAGCTGACTTGGAGGAAGCAAGTTGTGCCTAATGACATTTAAGTTTAAATTATAAATTTAAATAATTTTGATTTTTTAAAAGTATTAACAGGATGATCGGGTTCGATTCTGAGCTGACCTGCCTTAATTCTACATTAGATGTTCAAATAAAACTTGCCCTCTAGATGCCAGTTTGTAGCTTCTGATTTAGATATTCAGCAGATACTAGTTCAAGAATCTGGTGAATAACATGAAGAAGAAAAACGCTTCTCAGAAAAATATATTTCTACACAACACGTTTAGGGTTTTAAGACCTCAGCCAAGAGCTCTGATAGAGAGTTGGATTGCTTTTCCAGTGTGTGGAAGGGATATCTTTGCTCCTCGTGTTTTATTTTGTGGTTATAACCTATACTGTGTTTGCTCTCCTTTTGTGATAGACTGAAGGAGTTACAAAGCGTTTGGCAGAAAAGAATGACTTTGTGATCTTCCTGTTTACACTGATGACGAGTAAGAAGACATTCTTACAGACAGCAACCCTTATTGAAGACATTTTGGGTGTTAAAAAGGTAGGTAAGCTGTATTCTCTAGCAGGTAGATGACTAGATGTGAAAGGGTATCTCAGGTATCTGAATTCTCAAACCTGAGCAGTTTAAAGAATTATAAAGAAAAATTCTTCCAGGCCTCCCTGATGGCACAAGTGATTATCACAGTCACAGCACTATGAAGCAACTGTGCCCCTGCAGCACAAGTTCAATCCCTGGCCAGGGAGCGGACCCACATGGCACAGCTGACCTCTCTTGTCTTATCTGCTGGTGACTCCTCTCACCCCCACACCTCTGGCCTGTATCCCAATTCTTACATGCATAAAAAATAAATCTTAAAATTCTTCCATCCCCCTAGTGTTAATTTATTTTTTATATTACTTAAAAATATTCAAGTATAAAACTAGGTTATACTTGCCTTACACTAGTGTATCTTAGATGACTACAAAACCTAAATAAATATATAAATGAAATCAAGATAATCGTAAAACCCAAGTTTAGTTGCCTTCATGAATTTAATGTAATACCTAATGTTGTTCTGCTGAAATCAAATTGCCCCTCACTAATTATTATTATGATCTCTTTAGTATGCTTATATTGCTGTTTGATGACTTCATTCTCCAATTATTTTACTATATTTTAACAATTATGAAACCTTCATTCATTAGGATATGTTCCCCTGGGTGATGATATTTGACTTTTATTAAACCCACCTCTATTTTTTCACGTTAATCTCTTAAGTTAAAATTTAATTGACAACACAGGAGACAAACATAAGCACTGAAATCCTGTTACCTGGTCATAAGATGGATATTCAGGTTCTCCAAAGTATGCTTTAAAAACGACTCTAATGGAAATGAGAACACTGAACTAAAATTTTATCATCAACAGACCCCCTACAAAGGACATCCCTAGGCCTCTCTTGGAGAATCATCCTGTTAGATTTTAGGTGTAATGCTTTTTAGGATCTAAAACTTACTTCCCCAGTCCTGTCCATGCCTCCATTTTGGTTGCAGGTTGCCAGATTTCTTCCTTTTACTACTAAGAAGGCGGAAGCAGCGTCTTGAAGTTGTTGTTGCGGGCAGAGGGTACCCAAGAGCAGTGTGCTGACCAGTTTACATTTCTTTCTGCTGCACTTTCCCCAGGTCCTGCTTGTCATTGCCCAGGCAAATGATGCACAAGTGGCCCATTGTCTGTAGGAACACATTGGAGATGTGTGCAGGTCTCTGATAGGCCCTTTGTTCCTTTTGATAAAAGGGCTTTGTTACTTTTCGAATAACTGTGTGCTCCAGCCAGTGTGCTAGAGGGGGCTGCCAGAGTGGAAACTCCATACTCCCTGGCAGCCTCAGCATAGGAGTCTAGCATTGTTCCTGTTCAGCTTTTCCTGCTTGTCCTTCATGCCCTTTGACTCTTTCTCACTCTTTTCCATGTTGCCAAAATGTGGTGCACTGCTAGACACTACTGGTACAGCTTGAAAGGGGGCTAGAGCCCTAATAAACGTGAGAACCTAGGTCACCGACTAGGAAAATATATTTGCGGCTAAGAAAGAATGGGCTTTCAAAATTAATCAAAAATTCTTACAGATGGGCAAGAAAAGGACAAATAGCCCATTAAAGAAATGGGCAGTGATAGAAACCAGCATTCACGGAAGTGAAACAAATGGTTCATAAATATAAGAGAAGATGCTTAACTTTGCTGATAATCAGGGAAGTGCAAATCAAGACCACAGTAAGAGACACAGAGCAGATGCTGATGAGGATGTATATCATTGGAAACAGTTACCTACTGCTGACAAAATCTATTGCTGATACTTTTTCTATCAGGAGAATATGTTTTTCTTTTCTGTGTATCGTTAAGCAATCACATACCTGTTACCCAGGCTTAGGGAAGCACTCCCTTGAGAACCACTGATTCCTGCATTACCAGTAACCCATGCTCAGGCACATTCATGGGGAAACTCAATCCCAGAACAGTAATTTCTTAGAAATGAAAATACTAAATTGAGCTGAGAGGATTTGTGAAAGGAATTCAGTGAAGTCTGCCAGCTAAATAGACCAATTACGTTGTATAAGGGAATTACTTGAAGAAATTCTTGTTTCATAATTACACATGTATTCTTGTAGGGTTATAACAGAAAATACATTTCTTCCTGTTGGGCATTTGAAACTGTTTTGGAAGCTACTATACGTGTATATCAAGAAATGTAACATTTATAGCATCAGGGCAAAAAACTGAAACCAGGTCTAGAACACATCAGTCGAAGAATTGATAAATGTATTCTGTTCACATAATGAAATATTATAATTGGAATGAATGAACTTGCTGTAGGCATCAGCATAGCTAAATTGTAGAAATTACTGCAGAAGGCAGTTTCAGAAAATGGGATATCACCTTTTTATAAAGGACAAAAATAAGCAAACACACATCATACATATGATAAAAAATTTTTAATGGCAAAGCACTAAAAATTCAGGCAGGATAGTGGTTTCTTCTGGCTGAGAGGCAGGGAAATGTTACAGGAAAGGCTTACATGTTATGTTTTATGGCATGTTGTATATGTTAAATAAAGATGTAACAAAGAAGTGGACTCTAAAGGTGTTGAAACTAGTTTTTGACCTAGACACTGAGTTAGAGCAGAAAGAATTTGATAAGCTGGAAGTCAGTAATAATAAGAGCTAATGTTTATTGCTTCCTGGAGAAGGGAAGGCAAAGGCTGAAGTAGCACTTTAAATGCCTTCACAGCAAGCTCCTGTTCTCCATTACCAGCTAAATAAAAGGTATGGGATTCTTGAGGGCATCTGGGAATCATTCAGTTATTCACCCTCACTACCAGTTCTTTCGCATCGAGGCTCTGGAGAGAAGGTAAGACACATTCTCTCTAACCCTCCAGTTATTACCAGTTTATTTGGGAACATGTAATTACAAGATCATATGATAGGGGCAGTGATAGAGAAATCCCTAGTCCACTAGAAGTTAATTAGTGAAATGAAGGGTTAATAAGCAGGTATTATCTGAGGAATATAAGGATGTTTTAAAAAGAGAGAAGCTGAATGAAACATTTGCAGTTTAAAGAAGGAAAAAGCCCATAACCAAAAACAAGAAGTAGTTCATAAAACTCTGTACTCATTTATGATAAAAGCTTGAAGTGCAAGTAAAGTTCCTTGACTTAATATAGGACATATATCACAACTTACAACAGACATCAAACTTAATGTTGAAACTTTGCAAATATTTCTGTGAAAGTCAAGAGTACTGTCACTAGATAATGGGTCATGTGCACGTACAGGAGGAGGGCCCTCATAAGTGTATGTGAGTGTGTGTACAAAATGTAAGAACATATGAGAATGTTCATTGCAACATTGTTCAATAGTGAAAAATTGTAATTCACTTAAGCTTATGTTTTAAAAAGAGAATGGGTTAAATTGTGGAGTAAAATATTGAAAAATCAATGAATAGAGCTACTCGTATAAATGAATGTCTCAGTGTTGACTGAAGTTCTATCATTCATACTGCATGTAGAACAATATCATAGCTGTGTAAATATTCATGGGAATGATAATAAAACTTAGTTCAAAATACTGGTTACCTCTGGGGAGAGTGAAGGGAATGCAACTGGGTGGGACCCACAAGGCCTGTTAGCTGTATTTGAAATAATTCTTAAAAAAATCTATAGCAAGAATGGCAACTATGATCGGTAAATTTGAGTGGTGGACATTTTTGTTATACATAAAATGAGCCACATGAGCAGTGGTAAAGAATAAGAACAGTGATGCTCAAAGAGTTAACCCCAGACTAGTCTTACAAAGTAAGTCCCATTTGACAGATGAGCAGCAGACTTAAGGTTCCATAACTGAGTGAGACCGCACAGCTGCAAATTGCAGAACTGGGTCTTGACCCTCAGACATCTTGACCCTCAGAGACCAAGTCGCATTCTTAGGGGAGTGTAAAAGAAGTACACATCCAGTCTTGAATGAATTGACCATGTCGATTGTTTTACTTGTCTTTTGTAGGAAATGATCCGACTAGACGAAGTCCCAAATCTGAGTTCCTTAGTCTCCAATTTTGATCAGCAGCAGCTTGCTAATTTCTGCCGGATCCTGGCTGTCACCATTTCAGAGATGGATACTGGCAATGATGACAAGCATACCCTTCTTGCCAAAAATGCCCAGCAGAAGAAGAGCTTGAGCTTGGGGCCTTCTGCAGCTGAAATCAACCAAGGTAAAGCCTCTCAGTTCTCAGAATTTTGAAATTATAGCTCTGGGATTCCTTCCTAAGCCATCATCTATCCTTATCTCAACAGATTGATCCATGTGAGAGATCCTCATGTTCACTTAGAGTATGTAAAATTTGTGTATGGATATCTGTTCTTTATTTTGGGGAGTCAAGTCCATAGTCTATCAGATTTTTTATCAGGAGTGTGTACACACACACACACACACACATAGAATATGTCCATATATTGTTATTAATTACAAACATTGTAATAACAAACTGGAAACAATCTAAATGTTCATCAGCAAGAGACAAATTTTTGGAGATTCTATATAATGGAAAATTGTATAATTTTTAAGAAAAAAGAGTGAAGGAAATCTTACATACTGATATACAATGTATGTATTGTATATCTTAATGATAAAAAGGAAAAAGCAGAACTATGTATAGTATGTTACTGGTTTGTATTAAGGCAGAGAGGAGGAATTGAAGTCAAGGTAAATTAATTTTTTTAAAAAGCAGGAGTAGGAGACAATGACCATCCTAATGTCTGATAATGCTTTAAAAGCAATACTCTGTTTCTAGTCCAATTGACTGTATGTGTGTAGCCCCAGTTCTGCAGAATTGCTGGGTACTACACAGCAGCCTTCCTTCTAAATACTGAATGTGAGTATGGTCTTCCATGATCTCTGTTAACATTGTAGTTTTAATTATGAGTGCTCAGCAGTCATGACGATATGGTAGATTATTACAGAATATAATTTTACATGTTTGAGTTGTATGTAAAAGCGGAAGTATAAGAATTCTCTGGACTCCAGATTAGTGGTTCTCCCTCCAGGCTTGTTTTTCTTCCTGAGGTCATAGATCCAAGGTCTGTATAGGCTTTTCTTCCCCCATTCCTCCTTTCTTACAACTTTTGAGTAGTTCTCACTTTAGTAATCATAAGATACATCTTCTTAAAAAACGTGAATTTGATCATAGCTAAATTATATACTTCAAAGCTGTTTTAACACACACTAACAAACTTGTATTTGTTAAGCTCCTGCTATGTGGCAAACATTGAACTAACTGCTTTATCTGGAAGTGATTTTGTTTTATCCTCCATCAGCCCTGTAAAACAGAGATTACCATTCCATTGCACACTTGGGACACTTATGACGACACTGAGGGTCATAAAGGTTCAGTATTGGATACGTGTGTGTGCTGAGGCACTAAGTCATTTTCATCTTATTTTTCTGTGAAGGGATCTTTTTTAGCAGATAGTTTTTGTACTATTAGTATCAATTACCTTCATGTGCTTGTTTGAAAGCTCATTTAAACAAAGCTAGCATTATCCATCATTCTTGGGGAACAAGGCCTTCTAGTCAGTTGATTTCTTTTTTTAAGTGAGAGTTAATCCAAACTGTTTGATTTGGGAGATTTAAAAAACTAGTCTTATAAAATGTCTAAGGTTAATTATTAGACATGTGTGGCTAACCTGTAAGATAGTCTACGTATGATAATGTCTCCTTGTAGCTTTTGGGATAAAGCTTTATTAAGTGTTGTATTTTAGCATATGATGTTGTGCAGGACCATGAACAACAGATATTTCCTCTCAGCTTTAAAGTCACAGATTCAGGATCAAGGTGTCATCAGCATTGTTTCCGGGGAGACTTCTTTTCCATGCTTATAGATAGTGACTCTCTGTGCTCGTGACCTTTCCACTGTGTGCACAAAGACATCTGGTATGTCATCTTTCTTGTATAAGGACACCAGACCTCCTTAAAGGTCCTATCTCCAAATGCAGTCATATTGTGGATTAGGGCTTCAGTGTATGAATTTGGGGGTGATAATCGTTCATTATGGAAAGGTGATGTCTATAGGATATTACCAAAATGTTTTTGGTTTTAAAAAACTGAGTTAATTTTCTTGAATGAAATAATGATTTATATACTATCTTCCTAGAGCTCAATTAATAAAAGTGTCAGAGACCTTTTTTGGAACTCAAGTTATCACTCAAGTCAGATGTAGATGAAGCCACTGGTGTGATAATTATTTTATAGCTAATATCAAGCCAAGAGGAATGGACTTAGGCAGCATGTGAATTAGGGTGGACTTCAGAATCATCTGAATGGAAAGCTTTTGGAAAGCTAGGCCTAAGCTTTGAAAGGAAAATTCACATAAGGATTTGGGAGACACTGATGTTTTCACAAATAAAAGAAGAGATATTTTACAAGAATTCTTGGAAGCCATGGGTGCGTTAGCTGTGAACCAGTTTAGGAGATACATGTCTCAAAAAAGCTCAGGAATCTCTGGGGTGAATCTCTAAATGATGGGCGGTCACGTCTGAAGGCCTGTGTTAAATGTGCGGAGAAGACTAGGTCATAGGAACTGTTTTGTGAGGAACCCTTCGTGAAACTAGCTCTGCCCTGGAGATAAGAGGTATAAGAATAAAAATCCAGCTTTGTGAAGATTTTCAGGTAGAATCCAAATTATTTATTTTTGGAAAAAAGTAATACATAGCTAAGACTATGAATATTTAGAAAATCCATAAAGAACAGCAGGTGTACAGTACAAAGTTTGTTTCCTTCCCTCCTCATGGTAAGCTATTACCAATATCTCACATGTCCTTCAGCGATAACCCGTATGTGTCCAGTCACTGGCGTGAAGGAGGGGGGGAGATTCACTTCTCCTTTGTACAGAGGGTTATGTAAAATAAGCACCAGTCTGCTTTGTTCTTTTTTTTCTCTTGTACAGCAGTCTATTCCACTACCTACAGAATTAAGGGAGTCCTCTTTACAATTACTGAGATTTCCAATATATAGGTATGCTATACTTAATTTAGCCAGTCCTCTATTGAGGGAAACTTGGTTTATTTCAAGTCTCTTTCTACAAAGAACAACCTTGTTTGATGTGCTGGATATCTGCCTTTTAAACTTTGATACATCTTTATAAAGTAACACTCCTAAGAAATTACTGGTTCTTCTTCCTACCTTCATACATTTTTTTAAGTACTTTTTAATTAACACTCATCAAGCTGACAAGTGAAAAATGATACCTCAAAAAAAAAGCACCCCCTCAATTTAACTTTTTTTAGTTGAGATAAAAATCGCACAACAAAATCGACCATTTAAAGTGAACAATGCGGGGCCTCCCCTGGTGGCGCAGTGGGTTAAGCAACTCACTATGAAGGCAACTCACTATGAAGCAAACCACAGCCACTGCAGCACGAGTTCGATCTCTGCTGCCGGCCAGGGACGGGACCCACATGGCGCTGCAGACCTCTCCTGCTGTGCCCGCTGCTCCTCTCAGCAGTGTACTTCTGTTGATCTGCCTGTTCTGCTTCCAGCTCTCTGTGGTGAATCCTCTCACCCCCCCTACAGCTCTGGCCTGTCCCCCAGTGCTTGTGTGCATAAATAAATAAATCTTTAAAAAAAAATAAATAAAGTGAACAATGCAGTAGCATTTAGTATATCTACATTTTGTGCAGCTCTAATCTTTTCCCGGTTCAAAAACATTTTCATAACCCAGAAGGGAAACCCCATACATATTTAAGCAGTGTTTCCCATTTCCCCATCCCATCACAACCACTTGCTTTCTGTTTCTGTGGGTTTACCTGTCCTGGGTGTTTTGTGTAAATGGAATGATGCAAGCTTGTATCATGTGTCTCTTGCATCTTTCACCTTCATGATGTTTGTGAGGTTCATCCACATCACAGCTTGTCAATATTTCATTTCGTTTTATAGCTGAATATTTATTGTATCTATATACCAGAGTTTGTTTATCCATTCATCCATTAATGGTCTTTGTGTTGTTTCTACCATTCAGCTATTGTTAATAATGCTGCTATGAAGACGAGTTTACAATGTATTGTTTGGCACCTGTTTTCAATTCCCAGAATGGACCTCCTGGTTCAGAGACACAGATTTAATACATAAATATTATTCTTACTTATATTCCTACATGTAGATATAAGAACGTCTGTTTTCCTACACCTGCTGAAAATTGAACTTGTTTTATAACTTGATTACTGTCTAACCTCAACTTAACATTTCATTTGAAAGGGAAGTTCTGATTGGCTGAAGTCTGATTAAGTAAGAATCCTGCAGATGAGGAGCAAGTTGTTTGTTGAGGGCATTAGAGCTGGTCTCGGTTTTGAAAATTCCCTCTTTTCTCTCCTTGGCAGCGGCTCTTCTCAGCATCCCTGGCTTTGTTGAGAGGCTTTGCAAACTGGCAACTCGAAAGGTATCAGAATCAACGGGCACAGCCAGCTTCCTTCAGGAACTGGAGGAGTGGTACACGTGGCTAGACAATGCTTTGGTGCTAGATGCCCTGATGCGAGTGGCTAATGAGGAATCTGAGCATAATCAAGGTACTTGGGGTGTGTTTCCTGAGGTGGGGGGGGGAGGCTTTCCTTGGGCTTTTGAAGTCATTCTTGACTCCTTTTTCAAGTCTTATTTGAAATTTGCCTAAAACAGAATTTGCTTTAGGACAGTCCCAAGATCATGATGGTTAAAATCTTATATGGGTGATGGAAAACTCTTTGAACCCCTTTGAATGGAAGAGTTTTGTGCTTTAGAAACTGACTGGAATAAATAACCAAATAACCAGTGTGTTCGCAGGAACCTAAAGAGTCTTTCTTTTCCTACATATTTTTTAGTATCCCTTCTTTGTGTGTTCTGATGATTAGCCTGCTTAGTAAATGAGAAAACGCCTATCTCAATTCCAGCTCCTTGGTGAAGGACTCTAACCTGTATCAAGTCAGGTGCTCAGCGCTGACACATTTGATTCAGGCCAGCAGGATGGGGTCAGATTGTATGAACCCAGGAATTCTCTGTGATCATATAGATGAAAATGAAGGGGGGGGGTAGGTATTCTGTTCCAGGATAGCAGCATGTAGAGCTCTGTGGACCTGTTCCCCAGTGAAACTATAAACAACCTAAAAACAATAATGAAAAGCAATCAAGTCTAGGGAAGTTACTCAAAGCATACAGGAAACAAATATTTCTTTAAGAAATCTAAAACACTGCAAAAACAGAGTTTATGACACTTGAAGTTCTGCTTGGGGCAGGTGTGGCCAAAAAGATAGGGCTTCCTCTTTCCTCAGTCCCTAAACAAGGAGTACCCTATTTCACTGAGGGGACAGCTGCCAGCTCTTCTCATCCTCTCTAGCTCTGAGATGAAGAGGCTAAATTCTTGATGAGTATGGCCAATTGGGGCTCCCCCCCCCAACTTTATTAAGATGTAATTAACATATAATATTGCTTATATTCAAAGTATACAATAAATTTATTTGATGCATTTGTACTTTGCAAAATAGTTACTGTCATAGCATTAGCTAACTAATATCTGAATCTGCCACATAATTACCATTTCTTTTTTATGGTGAGAACACTGTTAGCAACATTTAAGTATGTGATAGTGTTATTACTTATGATCACCATGCTATATACGTTGGATTCTCAAAACATGTAACTGGAATTTTGTACCCTTTGACCAATATCTCCCACCACGGCTCTCACCCCCCCAACTCCTGGTTAATACCACTGTGCTGGACTCCCCCAAGCCCCAATCTTGGTTAACACCTCTGAGTTTGGCTTTGTTAGATTCCACATATTATAGCATATAGTATTTCTCTTTTTCTGACTTATTTAGCATAATGCCAGGGTCTCCTCTCTTCCTCTGTACCTTAGTATGGAAGCGCTACCCAGCGTCTGGCAGGCCAAGAATTATGTGACCCTTTTTGCCCTTGCTCTACCTCACTTGGAGCAGAGAAGTTCCATGCAGGGGGAAGCAAACTGCGAAGACTGGAGACTGCCATTTTTGTTCAGAATAGTGGCACTGATATTTTTGGCAGAGGGAGAGATAATAGGTGATCAGCATTGGGAAGGTCAAGCCTAAAGGCATTTTCAAAAACAATGTAGATTTTGGTGCTCCTTAGTTATGAACAAAAAGCTAAACCACAGGTCAGTTATTTCACCCAGAGAGTTAAGAGCTCTGTTAAGGTCAAAACATACCTCAATCTGAAAAAAAATTGAATCAGACTTTGGGGGCAGTTTATGCCTGGAGGCATTGTCAAAACAGTAGAGCATTCACCAGTGGTGAATTATTAGTAGTGCCTGACAACTGGATTTCTTACCAGATGAGGCAGAAAGCTTAACAGAGATCGTGGAAGGAGCCAGAGAGAACCCTGCGAAAACACTGTGAACCAGGAGACTGCACGTGTCTCGGCCCTGCTCTCTGAGGCGTAGTGCCAGTGGCCTCACCGCGCCTTGGAGAAACAGACTTGCTGACACAGCTACAGCTAGGTCACTAGACAAACAAGAAAACAAGTCTTGAAGGGAGGGAGGGGGATCGGTATCTAGAGTTTCTATAGTATTTACCTAAAATGTTCGGTCTGTAACAAAAATTATGAGACATGGAAAAGAAATGGAAATTATGATCTTACACAGGACAAAACAGGCAACAGAAATTGCCTGTGGGAGAGACCTGGTGTTAGATTGAACGAAGTCTTCAAAACATGCTCCAAGAACTAAGGGAAATTACACTTAAATAACATATGATATAAAGAAATAAATTATAACGTGTCATCAAATAGAGTATATTAATAAAGACGTAGGCAGTATTAGAACCAAATGAAAGTCTTTAGAATTGAAAAGTATGAAAATTTCTTTGCAGAAAGGAGCATAAAAATATTCAAGTACATAATGGCTAAAGACTTTCTAATTTAATGAAAAGCATTAATGTTCACATCCAAGAAATTTTAAAAAAACACAAATAGGATGAACCTGTCGCTTATCCTATATTTGGATATCTACATTTACTTTCCAGACACATCCATAATAAAATACTGAAAGACAGAAAAAATTTTGAAAGGAGCAAGAAAAATGACTCATAATATTTGACTGTCCCAATAAAATGAACAGCTGAGTGTAGAGAGCAGAGTCTATGACAAATTGATAAAAGGAAAAAAACCTCAAACCTCAACCAAGAATTGTTAAGGTGCCGACGAGTAAACCCACGTGAGCAGTCTCAGAAGAAAAGTTTATTTGGGGTTGGTTGCTGAGCTGGGACTCTATAGAGAGGGGAGCTACATGCACTCCTGAGGCCTTGGGGTTTCTATAGGAGTTTACGGTGCCAGGGTGAAGGTAGGTTGGAGGAACAGGCAGCTGGATTGCTGAAGTGTACAGATAAGGAAGGGAGAGCACGGGCTCTTTTGCCTCCTGGATGCCATCGGCAGAGCGTAATGGTCAGGGCGCCCTCATGACCCCCAGCCCAGGCCGACCCAGCAAAAATTATATTCAGCAAAACCTTTCAAAAATGAAGGTGAAATAAAGACATCTCTAGGTAAACAGAAATTTAGAGACTTCATTAGTAGACCTGCCTTATGAAAAATACCCAGAATATCGAAGTTCTTAAGCTGAATACAAGTTACCTAAGCTGGTGATTTGAATACACATGAAAAAGCCAAGAGGATGTCACCAAAAGCTCATTAGAGGCAGTTCATTGCTTCACTCCGAAGAGGGATATCTATAGCAATTAACTGCCCCAAGAAAGCCTCTTGACTCGGAGAGAGATGGAGGCATCCCCTGAACCTCAGAGACCAGCAAACTGTACCAGAAAGGACACGGAGGAGATCCATGCTCCATTGAGTAGGAAGTGGGAGCATAATACCTGGGAGCTGTGGTGGGAGGTGCAGGACACAGATGGCAGGGCTTCCCCCCCAGCCAGGAGCTGGGGGGAGTGAGCAGAAACAGTATAGAGGCGCACCTGATCCAGGTGAAGCTCATATGGAAGAGTTGGGCTGCTCCACATAGGCCAGAAACCTGGATAGGCAACAGGAAAGAACACTCTAGACTGCATTCCCCCTCAGAACTGGTATTGACCTTGCCGACAGCAGACTGGCAGTTCTCAGCTCTGGGATCCTGGAAAGGAAAGACATTAGCGTGCCACAGATCAGAACTGGGTTTCTTCCCACCACCACATTCATGATCGTGACCAGATCCATACATGGCCCTCCAGCACCTTGCTGGTCTCTACTGCAAACTACAAGCAAGTCTCAGTACCTGGGGAAGCCAGCAGAGGCCAAAAATACAAATCCTGGCAAAGCCACAGTGCCACTTGCTGAAAAAGTAAAAGTTCTTTACAGCTTTACTTGTTAACTAGATCCAAGTATCTAAAAAAAATAAATAAATATTAAATTGTGGAAACTTTTTAAAGTAGAAAAATGGTAAGAGAAAATAGCATGGTGACTTGAGACCTCAAGGGACTATGACGTCACAAGGAGAGAAGAACTTATACCTTCCAGCTTTTAAAATTTTCTCCAAACTGGGGTAAATCAAATGGACTTGTTGGGGCTTTTTAATGTTAGGGGACCAGTAGGTGGTGCCATTGGCCCTTGCAGCCTTAGGTAGTGTCATATTAAAACATTTGTTTGTGTTAATCACCTTTCTTAGTAAACATCTAAGATAAATATCTTGCTGGGCCACTTCTGTGACTGTCCCCTTTGTGATTTCTCTGTTTATACCCCTTTCAAGATTTGGCTTACTGACCAGGGACTCTGCTTTGGAAATCACCCCATTCTTTTGTTAATTAGCCTGTGTCTTACCAGCATTTCTGAGACCTCCAAGGAAGTCTTAGGTAGCAAACTGGATGAGATTTCCTGAACTTTTTTTCCCCCAGTTTTGCATAGGTGCCCTTGTTAAGAGATCATCTTCAGCACTGCATTTAATATGGTCTGGATAGCAGGCGTGCTTAGTAGTGGGTGGTCATCGTCCAGAGGAGGACGATACTGAAGCACAGAGAGAGACAAGTTCACCCAAGGCTAAACGTGAGATCTTCTGGATGTCAGATACGGGGCTTTTCCTGTGTTCTTACTCAATCCTCACAGTAAACCCAGCAGTCCACTGTAATGGTAATACCGTTATTCCCATTTTACAGAGCTATCTAAGGCAGGTGATAAGGTGGCTTACCCAGTGTCAGATAACCAGCAAATTTTCACTCCGGAGCCCTCAGTCTCATTACTTTGCTCTGCTGCCTGCCCAAGGGTACACTCCACAATGGCCTGCATGACCCACTGAGACTTTTTTGTTAACTAGGTAGTAGGTTAAATAAAATGATCTATATAAAGCCCAAGTCACAATGCCTGGTACATACCAAGTTATCAGCTGCTGCTACTCTTTGACTGGGTTTAATGGAATCTGCTAGCATGTAATATGTTCATCTGTATCACGAATAGCCTTTATGATACCCAGTCTGTCTTAGAAAGTTAAACCTTAGAAAACTTTAAATGGTTCTTTGAAAAGTTGGAGAGAAATCTTCAAAAGCATCCATCCTTCTCAGTCTTTCAGCTGTGTCTCCCTTGTGAATTCTAGGTAGTGGGACCAAGTACTCATTTGTAACCATAAGAGTTCAGTACAGTTTCTAGCTAGACCTGTTGGGCACTCTCTTGGGGGTCTGATAAGTGACTGGAGAAAGAAGTGGGAGGAAGGGATGGGTTATGTTACTCTGCTGGCCTTGTCAGAGTATTTTATTAAAGTTGATGAGCTCAAGTAGAACTGCAGGGTCATTTAAGTTTCTAAGCTTGCCTCGCCCCTGAGAGCCTAAAGGGAGTTGTAGGCTTTGGGTGTCTGCCACAAGTTCTGAACCCAAGCTAATGGCTTTGTTATCTCAGTCTGTTCAGGATAGATTTAGGGGTAGAAATGTGTTTCCTCACAAGAAATGACTCATTATTCTATCCTGGTGGCTGTCCCAGCCTCCATTGTGTTCCATCCTCCAGGGGCTTCTGAGGAGAATGGTCTGCCTCACACCTCAACTAGGACTCAGCTGCCCCAGTCAATGAAGATCATGCATGAGATCATGTACAAACTGGAAGTGCTGTATGTTCTCTGCGTGCTACTGATGGGGCGTCAGCGAAACCAGGTGGGCCTCTCGCATTGTCTCAGAACAGGGGGACCCCAGAGCAGATGCTGCCTGAATGCTTGTAGTGTGCCAAGCACTCCATCAGACTGCTCCTTAGAATGACTCTCACTCGAAGAGCTTAGGGGTGGTTTTCCTTATCCCTGTTTTGTACATAAGAAAGCCAGTCTGATGCCAGAGCTTGTCTTTCTATTATACCTCGCTGTAGACAGCATCTTAGACAGAATATTGGCATCCAGAATGAGAGTGGGCAGCTTAGCGATGTTACCTGACATTTTTAATGTGAAGAATAAAACATTGGTGACTGGTAGGACAGCTGCCCTGCAGATGCACTGGAGGAGTTGCCCATCTGGTGAGGGCTTGGGGGGTGAGAGCAGTGTTAGCTTATGTAAACCAGGCAGCTGCAGGGGAGCTCCATATGCACTGAGAATGCCTGAATCTTGAAGCAGTTCCCAGAGGGAGGAGCAAGAACCTATCACCTACAAAAGGCAAAAGAAAATTCAGGAAGTTGCAGCACTCTTGGCCAAGATTGAGAAGTAGCCCTTTCATGATAGGGTGAAATTCTCTTAGAGAAGAAACTAGATGTGGGGGGAGGGGCACTCAGTAGTCCTTAAGCACCGTTTGAGTTTGACACTGGACAGTCAGAGCTCAGCCCCGTTTATAAGTGAGGTACAGTTTAGATAGGGAAACGACTCACTGACCAGATGATGTTTGGCATGACAATGTCTGGAACAAAGTAAGGACGCTAGGCATGCTTATCCCCAGGTGGCCTGCCAGGTAGAGGGAGCAAGCTCCTGAAGCAAGCATCAGGAGAGGAAGGGCTGAGGGACCCAGGGACGGGATAGCATCAGGATTTTTCATAGACCGTTTTAAGTACTTTGGTAGTATTGTTTTTTTAAATTTTAATTATTTGTTTTGTGTGCAGAAGAACTAGGGTGCAGGTTAGAGGTGCAGGAAGTGAAGAGTCACCAGAGACAGAGTGGAGAGCAGAACAGGCAGATCTCCTGAAACACTGTTGAGAGGAGCAGTGGGTGAGACAGGATACGTCAGCTACGCCATGTGGGTCAGCTCCCTGGCCAGAGATCAAACTTAGGCTGTAGTGGTGATAACGCTGAGACTTAACTCCTAGACCACCAGGGAGGCCCCTACTTTAGTGTTCTTCTCTGAATGAAATGGGAAGTCATTCCTCTGACTGCTGTGAAAGAGATGACAGTAGCTAGGACGGTGTTGGTGGTAGGAACGGTAAGATGTGCTTGCATTCTGGATAAATTTTGAAGGTAGAGCAGGTAGGATTTGCTGATTGCTTGGATGTGGGCATGAGAAAGAGAGTAGTTAAGATGAAACCTTCCAAGGTTTCAGCCTAAGTAGGTAGGAATATGGATGTGCCATTTATTGCGATGGTTAAGACTGGCAGTGAGGAGTTCAGTTGAACAAGTTAGGCTTAAAGTGTGTGTGTGAGAACTGGCTCTTGATTTACGTACACCTGGAGTTGGGTTGTGTGCTGAAAGGTAGAGCTTTGCGGGTGGTTACAGCGAGGTTGGAACCCGGTCCTGACGAACAGTGTTGGAGTGCCTCCCTCCCACACAGAATAGGTTCGTTACAGAATGGTAGTTGTGTTGCCTTATACATGTTGAGCTGCTCTCATCTTTTTAGGGTACTTCTATAGTCATTCATATTTTAATTTTCAGATTTGTTAACTTAAACAACAGTGGTGACTCCCCCTCTCCCCACTCTGATGATTGAGTAAACAAAGGTACTAAAAGGCTCCTGAGGCTGTTCTTGTCCAAGACTGTCTCCTGTGTTTGTGCAGGCATCTTCAACAAGCTTTCCTTTCGAAAGCAGCCGCAGCAGCAGCAGCTCTCTGCCCTCCTGTGTCTATGCGGTGCCTCCTCCTTTCCTTTTTCCTTTCCTTAATAAACCTGTCCCTTTAAAATGCAGTCTTGGCCAACCTGAAATCACTAGACTAGCAACACTTCCCAAGTGCGTAGCTTCGTCCCTTTGGTGCTAATGAAAATAATCAGTATCGCATTTTTTTCTTTTTTAGCACTCCCTATAAGTCATGCCCAATTTCTCCGATATTACCTCATTAAGTTCTTTCAACAGCTGTTATCCCTCATTTTCTATGAAGGAACTTGGGTAGAAAGAATGTTGCCCAGAGTCACAGAACTTTGTTAAGTTCTCATCTCCCAGGGCGTCTGCACTCCAGAGGTGGGATGGAGAAGGGCAGGCTGTAGGATGAGAACAGCTGAGCATGGGTGACGCCCCGCCGCTGGCCTTGCTGGGTCCTGTCCTGTGAACTTTCCCCTTGTAGAGTGGGCGTGCTCAGGACTTTATCTTTACAGCAGCCCTGAGAAGAGACAGTAATCGGTTTGTATTGTTACCTGAAAACATAACCTGTTTTTAGTAGGAAAATAATCCCCATCGTCCAGTATTAAGAGGAATAAATAAGGATCACTGAAGCGTCTTTCTCCCCCATTCTGCACGTGATTCTTCTTCCATGAAGTATCTCATTTTACCAGTTGTTATGTATCCTCCTAAAGACATTTGATACTTAAAACACAGATATAGGGGCCTCCCTTGTGGCGCAGTGGGTTGGGCAATGCGCAGTGGGTTGGGCAATGCACTGTGGGGCAGACTGCGGTCACCGCAGCACGAGTTCGGTCCCTGCTGCCGGCTGGGGAGGGGACCCACATGGCGCGGCAGACCTCTCCTGCTGTGCCCGCTGCTGCCCTTGGCGGTGTGTTTCTGTTGATCTGCCTGATCTGCTCCCAGCTCTGCCTCTGGTGAGTACTCTCACCCCCCACACCTCTGGCCTGTACCCCAGTGCTTGTGTGCATAAATAAATAAATCTTTAAAAAAGAGAGTTAAAAAGAAAGCACAGGTATATGTATCATTGTCCCTTGTTTTTCAGTGTTGTCTGCAGTAATAGGGCATATACACAGTCGCGCTCTTAATACTATATTCTGTCAATGTTCATTACGTGTAGAAGACCTTGGTGCTTTTTTATTGGTGCTGTTTTCCATTGAATGGATGCATGGTAGTTATGTAACTAATACCATTGATGGAAGGTTGTGAGTTATGTGTAGGTTATGAGTAACTGTGTACATGTCATTGAGCATTCATATAGATCTGTCTTAGAATAAATTCCTAAAAGTAGGGCCTCCATGGTGGCACTAAAGATTAAAGTCTCAGCACTATGAAGCATCTGCAGCCACTGCAGCACGAGTTCGATCCCCGGCCAGGGAGGGGACCCACATGGCGCAGCAGACCTCTCCTGCCTCGCCCGCTGCTCCCCTCAGCAGTGTATTTCAGTAGATCTGCTTGTTCTGCTCCCCACCCTGTCTCTGGTGAGTCCTTCCCCCACCCCCAGCCCCCCCCCCCACACACACACCTCTGGCCTACAACACTGCTCATGCATGCATAAATAAACAAAATAAATCTTTTCAAATATATTCCTAAAAGTAGAATTGCTAGTCAGCAGGAACATGCATATGTAATTTTTAGAGACCTTGCCAGACTGGACAGATAATGTTGATATGCACCCAGCAGCAGGGTTTTAAGTGTGCTTGATGCCCAACTCATCAGTGTTAGAAAATTTTTTCTTCTTACTTGTTTCTAATTGTAATTTCTCAATATTTCAAGTGAGGCTGACCACTTTTCATACATTTAATAACTCGTTTTTTTGTGGGTTTTTAAAATTGTTTTTTTAAAGATTTTATTTATGCATACAAGAGCTGGGTACAGGCCAAAGGCACAGGGGGTTTGGGGTGTTGGTGAGAGGATTCACCAGAGACAGAGTGGGGAGCAGAACTGGCAGACTGACCAAAATACACTGCTGAGGGGATCGGCAGGTGACACAGAAGAGATCTGCTGCGCCGTGCAGGTCCCCTCTCTGGCGAGGGATGGAATTTGCACTGCAGTGGCTGTGGAAATGGCCCTACAGTGCTGCACTCAACCCCTTGTGCCACCAGGGAGGCCCTTTTTTTTTTAAATCTGTCCTGTCTGTACCCTTTACCCTTTTTTTTTTTTTTCCTGTAAGGCTGATCTCTTTGTGTAAGAGATTTTTAGGATTCCTTATCAAGGAAATTAGTTCTTGCCTGTGACATAAGACTGCCAATTTTTTGTCCATTTGTCTTACTTGTGATTTTGTTTATTGTGAATTTTGCCATGCAGAACTTTAAAAGATTTGTGTGTTTGAATTCAACAGCCTGCTCTTTTGGTTTCTAGGTTTAGCATAATACCTGAGAAAGTCTTTCTTACTTTCATCATTCTTTTTAAGTCTTCATGTAAATTTTTCTAGGATCTTTAGAATTTTATTTTTTATGTTTTTATTTTATCTTCAATTGAAAGATATCATAGTGTAAAGTATGAGGAACACTGGCATCTTTATTTTAATGAAACATGGAGCGAACAAGAACAAGCTGGAAAGGTTAAGGAATGTGCTTAAGATTACAAAGTTTATACAGAGCGGAGCTGAGAGTGCATCCCAGAGCTATCTGAATACAAAGCTCCCGTTGTTAAAATGGGGCCTGTCATACATTATTATGTGCAGAATTACTGTGAGGACTAGTGAGCAGAGTTGAAAGTATACTTGTGTGCAGTGGGGGGGGGCATTGAGGGGCCAGGGTATGCATGGATACTCTCTGCTGACTGTTGCTTTCTTGTCCTGAAGCTGTTGTATGTGCTTAGCCATGGCTTAGATAGAGCTCTGCAGGGCATTTGTCTTAATGCCTTTGCGTTCCTCCCCACATCCAGGTTCACAGAATGATTGCGGAGTTCAAGTTGATCCCTGGACTCAATAATTTGTTTGACAAGTTGATTTGGAGGAAGCATTCAGCGTCTACCCTTGTCCTCCATGGTCACAACCAGAACTGTGACTGTAGTCCGGTAAGCAAGGGAGTCTGGGGACGGATGGGGCTTGAAAGAACCAAGACTAGTTATTTCAGGACCCTCTGTGTTGACCTTCTAGTCTCCTTCTTGGAGAAGAGCGGAGGCTGAAAGTCATGGCTCATTATCCCATAGTTGGAAGCTCCCTGGAGGAAGGATGTGACTGCATCTCCTGCCTATTCAGAACTCCCTTTGACGTCCTCCAGCCAGTTTCCCCTTGTACACTGTAAGACGGGCGCGCAGGCAGAACTGCCCACTCCGCTACCCAGCAGCAGGTTTTCCTTATTTCGTCCTCTACTCCCACTGGAATCTGTTGCGTTTTTCGTTTCACCTTTTAGAAACGTGCACCGTGTTTGCATCAGAGAGTTTAGAACGCTTTCCGTTTTTAAGGATCGAGGCACTCACCTCTATCTTGACTCTCTCAGTGCCCTCCAGGGAGCACTGAACTGGGAGTTGAAGACCTCTTGTGCCTCTCAGTTTGTTGCGAGCTCGAGCTGTGAGTCACTAAGTCGCTGCTCCTCTGCTGCTTGCAAAAGGAAGCTCGCAGCCACCAGCATGGGGACAGTGCTCTTTGTCTCAGAGGGCTGCACAGCCCTGTGTCCGGTCCCGTGCCCTCCCTGCGCTGGGCGCTCTGTTCAGAGCACTTGCCTTGGTGCGTTACTTCCACTTCGCCATTTTCCTCTTTGACCTTTCCACCCATCCATGTATTATTTCACGTAACTGTAGTCTGCATTTTTAGACATTCTATCTGGCTTTGTCAAAAGCTACTTGGACTTTATGCTAATATCTTATTTTTCTGTTGCATTTTATTTCTTTAATTATTTCTAACGTATTTTTATGGTTTCTTTCAGATTGTTAGGGGTACTAATTCTTCTCTTTGTGTCTTGAGACCTGACTGTAGGTGGAGGATTGCTCCATGCTTTGTAATGTTCATGGAGGGGGTCACCTTTAGGGGACTTGTTTTCCCTGGGAGCACCCGTGTAGTGTGGGCTCTGGAACGGTTTCTGCAGATCACTTCGCTTGCCTGCCAGGTACTTCACGGGCTGTGACTGTCCCAGGCAAGGCTGCGTGTTAGTTCCTGGTGCTCTGGAAGTGCGAGCTCAGGGCCCTGCGCTCCCGGGGCCCCTCCAGGCACCAGCAGCACCTTGGCTGAGCAGGTCTTCCTTACCGCCCCCGGGCTGGCAGACCGGGCTTTTCTAGCCATCCTTCCACCAAATGCATACACCCCCGGCCTTCCCAGGCCCGAGGCGCTGTCTGGTCCCTGCAGGATTGAATTGTAGGCCCTCCCATGAGTCTCATTTCTCTTCAATCTGCCTGGAACTGCTCATACTTAGCCCTGTGCCTACTGCCCTGAGCTCAGCCCTCTCTTCCTGTCTGATTCCTCCAGATGTTCCTTTCTTTTGAACTTAGCCTCGTATGTCAGAGAATTCTGCTTATTTGCAGAATGTTGGGTTTGTGTATTTGGCAGGAAGGGTCTCTGTTAGCTTAATCTGCTGTTGGCCAGATGTAGAAGTCAACAGACGGTGGTCCGACTGAAGACAAGTCCTTACTGCGCATGAGGACAGAGGCTCAGAGAAGCAGAGCCGCATGCCCAGCGGCTCACCAGAATGTTTTTGCTTTCTTTGGAAACACTGTGATTATGGTTTTAACAACAAAGATGCACCTGTGTTTTAGGACATCACCTTGAAGATTCAGTTTTTGAGGCTTCTCCAGAGTTTCAGCGACCACCATGAGTAAGTACAAGACTTCCCCGGAAGGGGAGTTGAGCGCCCTTGCTTTCTCTCTCTCTCTCCTGTTGCTGACCTCAGCTCAGCAAGAGCTGGGGGCTGTGAGAGCCACGGTCACCTTGGTGTCACCACGTGTAGCTGCACTTCTGGTTATATTCTGCCCTCTCACTTTTAACTTTTCGACTTTCAGTGGAGAATGTACAGGAGAGTAATTCCCTGCTGTAAGGAAACAGTGCCAGAGAGGGGCGAATAGCAGCTGGCCCTTGGCCTTGGGGAGACACTTGTGGGAGCCTTGATGAGCTGGATGCTGCTGCTTAGCTCCCGCCAGCTGTTGACGTGCAGGGAGCTGGTCCAGAGTTGTCTAGCTGCTAAATGTTTTCCTTGTGGAGTGCCGGCAGTTAGGATATGTGTGAAAGGTTCTGATATTTATGTTGGTTTAAATTTGTTTGAAACATTTTATGAGCTCACAGAACGTGCCTGAGGACAAACGTGGACCCAGGGGCTTCCTGGCAGCGTTCAGTTGGATCGTGGTCACCATTTACTCTGAGAGGCTTTCTAAGGCTTAGAGTGGCTTCCAGGAAGTAACCGAACCTTCTGAAAAACAGGACCAGGACCAAACAGTACCAGTATGTTGTGAGTGCACTGTATTCCCCAGCAAGCAGGCCCCTGGTTTCTTAAGTCTGAGTGCTTGTGTGTGCCAGGCACTGCGCTGGACTCTGAGAAGACAGTGATGAAAGAAAACAGCCACGGCCCTGCTCACGTGGCAGGGAGACGCACAGTGATGAGTTAAATGGTACCATTGGCTGCACAGTGCAGTGGAGAATGTGTTCAGAGGAAAGGAGTGTGAGTCTGTGAAGTTACTGACCGCAGTGGTCAGCACTTCTTGCCTGCAGAGTGACATGTCACCTGAAACCTGAGAGGTCGTTCGTAGACGTAAATTCGGTGAAAAGGACGAGTGAGAGGGCAAGTTTCTAGCTAGGGCCAGGTGCTTGCAGAGGCCCTGCAGGCAGGAGGGCGTGCGGCCCATCGGGAAGGTGAGTGTGGGCCTCGATGCATGTCGGGACGGCTTGGCTCAGGGTGAGGCTGCAAAAGTGGCTGGTGGCTGGGCCACAGGGCCTGTGGGTCACATTCACAGACCAGGGCTCTGTGTATTCTGACAGGGAATGAGGTGTTCTCATTCCATTTTCTGACCTCACTCTCAGTGTGGTATGTAGAGTCGATTGCTGCAGGGAGGCCATTTAGGAAGTTGGTTCTGTCCACATGACTCAGGCGATGACACACCTGGATGTGAAGGGTGAAAAGGGAGTGTCACAGCCAACTGAGACCTGGTGGGAATGCTGGGATGAGACAGGCTTGAGCAGTGAAATGATGAGTCGGATTTGAATATTACTGAGTTGAAAGTTCCTTTGAGAAACCAAATAGAGATGTTCCATGATATAAGAAAGGCATGGAGATTGGAAAGGCATTGAGGGAAGATACCTTGTTAGTGAATACGCAGGCAGAGGGCAGAATAGGAGCCAGGGGACTCCCAGAGCCTGAGCCACGTGTCCTGCAGAGTAAGGCTCCTTGGAGGTATCTGGGACTTCTCAGATTCCCCCTCCTGCTTACTCGTTTCAGGAACAAGTACCTGTTGCTCAACAACCAGGAGCTGAATGAACTCAGTGCCATCTCTCTCAAGGCCAATATCCCTGAAGTAGAAGCTGTCCTTAATACTGACAGGTGAGTGTTGGGTGGGGTGCTTTGGCCCACAGCATCCCCTGACCCCCACAGCCCACAGCCCTGGTGCTCACAGCTGGATCCACGCAGGACTACATAATTGTCCTTTTCCCCTCATGCATAGCTACAGTGTCCTGAGGGCTCCTGTGTGCCAGGCACTGTCCTCACCTTAGCTGCATTGTCATCTCACGGGAGCCTCAGAGCAGTCCCAGAGCTAAGTGCCATCATCACCTCCACGTTACAGATGAGGGAGCAGGGGCTCAGGGCGGCCACCTGCCGAAGGTCCTGTGTCATCTGCACCCCCTCCTGTCACTTGCCTTTGCTGATGTGCTCCTTCCCTGGCCTCTGCCAACTCTCACTCCCCAGGTTCTGCTCACTTCGTGTTTTAGAGCACGGGCGAGAGGCCACAGGCGCTCATGGTTGAGCAAGGGAGAAGTGTATCCAGCAACAGGAATCATAATTGCCTAACTTTTTTTTTTTCCTAAGGCAGCAGACTTCTATGTTCAGATGAAATTGTACCCAGCCCCACCCTATTACCTATAGTGAATAAAAGTAGAGCTGCTATGTTTGAGAGGGGGTTTAAGGGCTCAAACCTGCCAGGTTGCCCTTTTCTGTCCCCGTAATGTGGCCTTAGTCACTTCCTCATCCGTTTTCTGCTTCCTAGACCAACAAGCTCAGGCCCAGAAGCAAGGGTATCTGTCCAAGGCCAACTAGAGCTGAACCTGGGGCCCAGGGCACTCCCTGCCTCGCCCCATTGGCACAGACTTTGCCCCATCTGGCAGACTGTTTCAAACCCCCTGTTGGGTGTGAGCAGACCTCCCCCTAGCAGTCCAGAGCCCTGTCTGACTCTGAAGGTATTCCTGGCCTCTGGTCACTCGCCAGCGGGTCTGGAAAGGAAAGCTGGCCAGGGATGGGATGTGAGCACACTCGGCATCTCAGATGCAGAATAGGAAGGGCATGCTCCAGGCTTGGAAGTGTCCCCACCTTGCCTCCCACCTAGCCTGCAGAGAGACCTGCCCCACTGCCCCAAGATTGAGCCTTTGGCTAGATGGAAGTTGGTCCCTGCCAGCCTTGCGGCTCTGCCACCAGTGACCTTGTCTATTTTATTTCAGGAGTTTGGTCTGTGATGGGAAAAGGGGCTTATTAACTCGTCTGCTGCAGGTCATGAAGAAGGAGCCAGCTGAGTCATCTTTTAGGTAAGTCTCTAGATGGACCCCGCCGCTCCTGAGGCACCCGGGAGCCTCAAGTGGCTCGAAATACCTCCTTTAGTTACCAGCGTCCATCTTGGACTTCTGGTTTCTGCAGGGAAGGGGCTCGGCTGCTGTCTCCCCACGTGCCACCTTGCAGGCGTGGATTAGCTTCGCTGCTGCCCAGCCTCTATTCTGTGCTGGCACTGGACAGGTGGAAAAGAGGAGATTCATTCTCTGCCCATGTGGAGTTCTTGAGTTGTGGGAAGCAAGCATAGAAAGACCTTTGCAAGGCAGTGTGGGAGGGAATGGAGCAAGGACCTGCCCAGGAGCTATCGCGAGAGCAAAAGAGAAACCCCTACCTCTGCTGGGCTCTCGGGCGGGGCTTAGAGGGACCACTTCTGAGCATTCCTTAGACTCGTCTCGCTGAGTCCTGAAAGCTGTGGGCAGGAGCACCAGTGAGAGGAGTTCCATCAGGGCTGGGTTGCAAGCAGTCTGTCGATAGGCTCCACGCCCAGATATGCTCCTGTTACCTCAGCCTGTGTTGTCCAGACTCATGGTCACGGGTCCCAGCTCTGCCTCTGGGGTCACTCTCTCAGTATCCGCCACCTCTCTAGCACAGCCATCAGAAGCGGGCTCAGTGGCCCCTCTGCATATGTTTGTCAGGTTGCCTCACACAATCCTGATCGTCTCTTCACGCCCTCTCGTTCTGAGGAGGCAAAGCCTAGTGTGCATTTTCACATGGGATTCACTGGGACCAGCCCTGGATCCTACATGTGACCTCCTTCCAGAGAGAACCAAACAGAAGACCATTCCCCACTGGGCTGTCGGTTCCACAAGTGTGGGGACTCTTGCTGTATCTCCAGCGCCTAGTATGAGGACTGATGCCTGGTTAGATATTCAGTAAATGTCTGTTCAGTAAATGAAGAAGCAGCGCACATCTCCCGACCCATGGGGGAATGGAGCATGGGCCAGAAGAGGGCAGCCTTAGCCACCTGGGCCAGGGGTCAACATTTGGGTCGCAGGTTTTGGCAAGCCCGGGCTGTGGAGAGTTTCCTCCGAGGGACCACCTCCTATGCAGACCAGATGTTCCTGCTGAAGCGAGGCCTTCTGGAGGTAATGGCCTGAAGGAGCCAGGGTGTCGGGGACCCCGTTCTCGCCCGGGCCCTTGCATTGCTTTCCTGTCCTGAGACCTAGGTAACTAGGAGGGAGCTGAACAATGTCTTTATTTTAAAATGCCAGCACAGATTGCCCTAGTATTTGCCTCAAGCTTCCAATTGTGGGGTCCCCTTGGTTGCTGAGTGGGAATTACAGGGTTGGGAGGTGATGGTGGAGGGGTATAAGAGCCTGTAGTTACCCAGCAAGGCCTTTTGACCCTGAGGATATTTTGCCTCTGATTAAAAGTTACTTTCCCTTTATTGAAAACAGATCTTCATAAGAAGCAAAACATGCCAAAGGGGGAGTAGGGAGAAAATGGCCAAAGCTATATGTTGGTTTTTTTTTTTCCAAGTTATGAACAAGAAATTGACCTGTGAATTTTACAACCCTTGTGGGAAAGAGCTGATCCAAATCGGTGTAATTCCAGGAAAATGTGAATACTTCTTACTATCATAGAAAACGTCATCAAGGAGTTAAATTGGCTTTGGGGTCTTGATTTAAAATAAGTTGATTTTAGTGCAAACTTCATTTAAATAATCTCGTTCATAACCACAGCTGCAAACCATGGGGTCAAAATGTGTCCTGTGCCCTTAAACTCTGTGCTTCATCTGCGGCCTCAGTGCTCGGACAGCAGCCACTGTTACCTCTGCAGCACCGCCCCTTGCTGCAAGCCCGAAAGCCCTGGCCGTCTGGGTGCCCGCAGAGCAGGGTTGGAGACTAGTCTGGGCAAGCGAGAGAAGCCATGACTGTACCCTCTGCTTGCCCCCACCACCTGTGAGCTGTGGGGCTGGTCCTGAACCACCAGCATCCTCAGATGCAGATGTAGCCAGGGGCAGGCCATCAGTCTGGCGCATATTGGAAGCAAATGCCACGTGGCCTGAGCTTTGTGCCAGCCCTGGTGGGAGGCAGGCAGATGCCAGTGCAGATGAGCACAGCCCAGGGGCAGCAGCCATATCTGCCTGTTGGCCCAGGGCCCAGCCATCTCCTGCCTTCACTGTGTCCTCCCCCACTCCCCAGCACATCCTGTACTGCATTGTGGACAGCGAGTGCAAGTCGAGGGATGTGCTCCAGAGTTACTTTGACCTTCTTGGGGAGCTGATGAAATTCAACGTTGATGCATTCAAGAGATTCAATAAATACATCAACACTGATGCAAAGGTAAGACTAACCCAAGGCTCCGTGGGTCGGCTGCATTGGACAGAAGTTATCTTGGAAGATGGTCCTGGCCCACCTCAGGTGCTGCTTTTAAATTACAGCTTAAGGGGAGTCTGCAGTCTGCAAACAACATTCATTAAATTCAGGTCATAGCTATACGCTCTGCTTGCCCCCACCACCTGGTGAGCTGTGGGGGGCTGGTCCTTGGACCCACCGGCATCCTCAGATGAGGATGTAGCCAGGGGAGCAGGTTGTGGCAGGAGTAAGAGAGAGATGAAAACAACTCCGGTACAGTGTGAAGGGTACCGGGCTGAGCCCTTGGAGGGCGGGACTGGGCCTGCTGTGTGAGGCTTACACCAGTGTGACAGAAGCCCACTCAGGTAGCTGAAGTGAAAATGAGAGGATTCCTGCACCCTTCTGTGCACAAAACACCAGACAGGGTGTCAGAAGGTTTAGGTTGAGCTCCTGTTGGGCCTGCTTGTTAGGTGGTGCAGGCGGGTCCCAGCTTTGGCGAGCCTTCATCTTCCCGTTGGACACCCTGGGCTGGAGTAGATCCGTCCTGTGCCCCTGCGGCAGGAGCACTTCCTCCGGATGAGCTTGGTCTCTGCTCCAGTTCCAGGTGTTCCTGAAACAGATCAACAGCTCGCTGGTGGACTCCAACATGCTGGTGCGCTGCGTCACTTTGTCACTGGACCGGTTCGAAAACCAGGTGGACATGAAAGGTAAGGAAAAGCCAGACTGCCAAGGCAGATGGGTCCAGTGCAGCTGACACCCAGCTCCTGGCAGGGAGACAAGAATAACTGGCAGTAGCTGTGACATACGCCAGAATGACCGGGGTGAGTGTGGTGGCACTGGGTGGTTTTCTTCGTTGCTTTTATTTTTCTTTGTCATCCGTGTTTCCTTTAATGAGCATATGCACAATTTTAATAACGGTGGAAACCTTTATTAATAATGGTGAAAACCTTTGCTGCCAGCAGAATACAAAAGCCAAGAAAACAAAATACCCTTGCTCTCCTGCACTGGGACTATTGGGTGAGACAGACTTAAGGTGGTGCCTGAGGAAGGGCCTCTGGAGAGGAAGTAGTGAGCTCTGGTGCAGACCCCACGGGGAACGCAGGCTTGACCTGGGCGTCGGGACTGCCCGAGGTTTGTTCCTGCCGCAGCTTCAGAGACAGCTGCTCACACGCCTGCCTCTGTTCCCAGTGGCCGAGGTCCTGTCCGAGTGCCGCCTCCTGGCCTACATATCCCAGGTGCCCACACAGATGTCCTTCCTCTTCCGCCTCATCAACATCATCCACGTGCAGACGCTGACCCAGGTGAGCGCCCTCGCACCTGTGCAGGAGGAACGGGGCGGTTGGAAATGGTTTCCCTTGTCTCCAGTGAAGCCCAGTAGAGCTGACCTCTCACCCTCATCCTAGAAGTGTCTCCTGAGACCACCGATTTCTTGGCTACTAGGAAACCCTCCAAGCTATGATGAGGATGTTTTCCCATAAGGGACCAGTGCCCCACTTTACAGATGGGGCTGGGGAGGGAGCAAGCCTCTGAGGCTAGTGGCAGGTGAGGGTCTGACTCCCTGTCCAGTGCTCCTCACCCTGCCGCCTGTGCTTGGACCTGAGGTTGACTCCCTCTTCCCTCTAAATAACTGCAGCGGCGCCTTCTCCAAGTGTAACAGCCCTCTTGTAAAGCAGAGTGCCGGTGGCCCTTCTCAGAGGGGGCCTTCTGTTCTCCATCACACGTTTGTTGAGACTGGGAGGCAGTGAACTAACAGGCCAAGACTCTTCTGTCCTGAGGCCCCGCATCTGGCACTGGTGGACAGTTAGAGCTGTGTTAAAGCGATGGGAGCTTCCAGGAAGAAGCAGTGCCGACCTGGAGGAGGAGCAGACTCTTAGCTAGACCAGTGCTGTTCCCACGGGGCGGGGATGACCTATGGAGGTGCTGGGGACCAGGAAGATGCTGGGCAGGGGCTGGCGTCGGTCCTTTCCCTGATCATCTCCGGTTTGTGCCGCGGCAACTCGGCATGTGCCGGGGACGCTGCCAGGGCCCTTCTGTGCCTGGTACAGCCTCCTCGCTGCCCGGGGTCACTGCACCTAAGCCCGCTGGCCTGGGCCTTTGTAGGAGAACGTCAGCTGCCTCAACACCAGCCTGGTGATCCTGATGCTGGCCCGACGGAAAGAGCGGCTGCCCCTGTACCTGCGGCTGCTGCAGCGGATGGAACACAGCAAGAAATACCCCGGCTTCCTGCTCAACAACTTCCACAACCTGCTGCGCTTTTGGCAGCAGCACTACCTGCACAAGGACAAGGACAGCACCTGCCTGGAGAACGTGAGTGCCCGCCCCAGGGCGTGTGGGTGGACTGTGGGCACGCAGACCAAGGAGCCCTCAAGGGCGTCAGGGTGCGTGGCTCTCTGGCCCTTACCAGGGCCCTCCCTGCCAGGAGCCAGGGTTGACTGGCTTCTCCAGATGCCCCACAGCCCCTCTCTCTCTCTGCCCAGAGCTCCTGCATCAGCTTCTCATACTGGAAAGAGACTGTGTCCATCCTGTTGAACCCCGACCGCCAGTCACCCTCCGCTCTTGTCAGCTACATTGAGGAACCCTACATGGACATAGACAGGGACTTCACTGAGGAGTGACTTTGGGCTTGGCCTCGGGAGGCTGCTGGGCCAGGGCCAAAGCGGGTGAGCGTGGGTGTGCGTGCCCCACGCCCGGCCCTGCCCCCGCCCGGCCCCTGCCTCCCTGCTGCTCTCGGCCTGCCCCCGGTCTTCAGGTACAGGCTTGGCAGGAGGGAGCGTCTAGAATCCCTTGGCCCCTGGGTCTGAGGGCTCCAGGTCATCGGGAACCTTAGTTCCTTCAAGACGAGGGTGTGGCGTTGCCCACCCTTCCTTCAGAGCCTGGGCCCTGGCCCATCAGAGGTAAGGGGATTTTTAAAAATAGCTCAGTATGAGCTCCTGCCCAGTCTCTTGGCTGTCAGTCCTGGGTTTAGGGAGGGCTATAAGGGCCCCTCCACCACTCTGTGAGCCAAGCTTGCCCTGGCCTTTGGACCCAGACAAAGGCTTCTGCGCCCCTGGGCAGGAGTGGGGGATACCAGAGAATGCGGCCTTCCCCCACGCCTGCCCACTGGTTCCTCCCTCCCTCGTTTCCCCTCAGCTCCTCTGGTTCTATTTGCTCATTGGCCGCTGTGTTCATCCCAGGGGTTTCCCCAGAAATAGGGGGCCTTTTCCTTTCACCCCTGGGGCATGGGGTGGCTGTGCCTGCCCCAGGTCAGCATCGTCTCCTGCCTGAGCCCAGACACACAGGAGCCTGGCTGGGAGCACACCCTCGGCCCCTCCTTGTGTTGCCAGTTTATTAACAACAAATAAACCAATTAAATGGAGGCTATTAAAAAGAACTTTATTTTAAATGATTGCTGTGGACCTGTCTTTTGTCCATGGGGCCACGAGCTCGCGCTCGCCCTCGCCCTCCTGAGCGCAGCTGAGAATGAGAAGGAAGCCGGTCGCAGCTGCCGCCACACATCTGTTCAGCCCTGGGGTACTGAGGCTCAGCAGAGGTGGTCTCCGCAGGGGCAGGTGAGTGGCAACGGCAGGCCTCCTCCTCAGCCGGCAGCGGGGGCTCAGGCTTCACTCCTGTGCTGAGGGGAACCGCTGCGTGAGCTGCACCCCTGCTGCCCTACCCCTCAGCCCCACCTGTGCAGAGACAGGTGCTGCCGCCCTGCTGCCCCTCACCTTGGGGCCCAGGGCGTCCCGGGTCCGTGCCCGCAGCTTGTTGGCCTGGGTTTCTGCCATGTCCGCTCTCTCCTCGGCATCATCCAGCTCGTGCTGGGCTTTGCGGTACTTGGCCAGGTTTGTGTTGGCCTGCTGCTCCTGGGGGCGCACAGGCCTTTGGGAACTGAGGTGGTCACTCCATTCCCCACCTCTGCTCCCCTCACCACTTACTACCCACGGCAGGGAGGGAGGGCGTCAAGACACTCCTTTCAGAAGTGTCCCTGTGCCAGGCTTCCTGGCAAGGGGAAAGCACGTGGGTCCCTTCAGGGAGACAGAACTAGGCCTCCCTCTTGCTGGGGCTGTTACAAACTTACCTCCCCTGCTGCTGGGACAAGGTGGGAGGGTGGCGTTACCAGTCTAGTGGCAGCCTAACTCGACACAGGACCCACACTGCTGGAACCGCGGCCGAGACCGAGAGATGGTGCAGCACCGCCCACAGCTGACGCCTGAACTAGGCCCCTGGTGCCCGTACCACAGCGACTCACCGCCTCCTCAAGCTGCCGTTTGTAACTCTTGACCTTGCTCTGCAGCTTGTCCACCAGGTCCTGCATGCGAGCCAGGTTCTTCCTGTCCTCCTCGGCCTGGACAGACAGGGGACTCAGCATTTGCATGACCAGGGCCGCCCCCTAAAGTGAACCGAGTCCCCCACCTGGTATGCAAGCTCCTTGACTCTGCGCTCATGTTTCCGCACCCCCTTGAGGGCCTCTGCGTGCTTCTTCTGCTCTGCGTCCAGTTCAGCCTCCAGCTCCCGCACCTGCCAGCAGCCAGGGGTGGACCTGGTACCCCAGCCTGCCGCTGGGCCAGTTCGCTCCGCAGGGGAAGGGATGAGGAGCGCCACCCGTACCTTAGCCTCCAGCTTCTGCACCTGCTTCTTCCCACCACGCAGGGCAGCTTGTTCTGCCTCCTCCAGCCGTGCTTGGAGCTCCCGCGCCGTCTGCTCCAGTGTCTTCTTCATCCGCTCCAGGTGTGCACTCGTGTCCTGCTCCTTCTTCAGCTCCTCAGCCATCATGGCCGCCTACAGGACGGGTAGCATGGGCAGGAGGTGATCAGCCCCAGTGCAAGGCCCCTGGGCTCTGGCCTGGTTCCCTATAGCCCCAGCCCAGGCTCACATCAGTGATGGCCTTTTTGGCCTTCTCTTCGGCCTCCCGCCTCTCCTGGGCAGCCTCCTCCACCTCCGCACTCAGCTGGGCCAGATCTGCCTCTAGCTTCTTTTTCTGGTTCAGGAGGCCTGTGTTCTGGGAGAAAGCAGCGCCTCAGACAGCCGCAGGTGCTGTGTCCCTGTACACCCTCCCGCTCACCCGGTCCTCACCTGTGAATGCAGGAGGTTGAGGCGCTCGGTGGCCTCGAGCAGCTCCTGTTCCGCCAGCCGCCTGCTGCGCTCCCCCTGCTCCAGGGCAGCCCGCAGCTCTTCCAGCTCTGAGGCGAGCAGCGCAGCCCGCCGCTCCAGGGCCTGTGCCTGCTCGCGGAGCTCGGCTGCTAACCGCTGCTCCTCATCCCGCCCCGCCTGCTCCTCCTTGAGCTGGGCCTGCAGCAGCCGCGTGGCTGCCTGGGCCTCCATGGCCTGGCGGGTGGCGTGGCCCAACTGCAGCTCTAGATCATTGAGGTCGCCCTCCATCTTCTTCTTGAGCCTCAGTGCCTCATTCCGGGCCCGAGTCTCTGCATCCAGGGAGGCCTGCAGGGACTCCACTGCCCGCTGGTGGTTGCGCCTGAGAGAGGAAAGGTGGGGTGTTGGCCTGAGAGGAGGTAGGCAGGAGCCCCACACCTGCTCTTGAAAACACCTCCGGAACGTTGGCGACATGAGCCCATAACAGGGCGTGTCCCTCTGCTTTCAAGCCCTGTGGCTGCCTGCTGCGCACCCGAACAGGTCCGTGGAGGAGTGAAGCTCCGGAGCACAGAACCGGGCTGAAGCCAGCTTCGGCTCTGCTGTGTAGCCTGGTCAAGTCCCTTAGCATCCCTGAGGTTCACCCCTCAACCTGACAGCCATCCCGACCTCACGGTCTGGCGGGCACTTGCAGCGGGGTCAGGCCAAGGTCGCTTTCCTTCAAGTGTCCTTGGGTGGGGGTAGCCCCTGGGGAGGGCAGTCCAGGGCAGGAACACCCCAGGCTTCATACCTCAGGTTGGTGCACTCCTCGTCTTTCTCTGCCAGTTTCCGGTCTACTTCAGCCTTGACCTGGGATAGCTCCAGCTGGATCCGCAGAGTCTTGGTCTCCTCCAGCTCCAGGGCCCCCTGGGGTGCAGGGCCGGCAGT
Source organism: Galemys pyrenaicus (assembly GCA_019455555.1). Lineage (NCBI taxonomy): Eukaryota > Metazoa > Chordata > Mammalia > Eulipotyphla > Talpidae > Galemys > Galemys pyrenaicus. Next base: position 1,203,464 of record JAGFMF010011643.1, on the reverse strand, counting down.
GTGGGGGTGGAAACCAAGATCGTGTGTCAAGTAACGGAGGAGCTGGGGGAGCAGAAGAGTCAGTGTTCACCCCACCCGCTAACCTCTGCCTCCTCCAGCGCGGCCTGGAGTTCACTCTTCTCCCCTTCCAGCGCCTTCTTGGCTTTCTCTAGCTCCTGGATGCTCTTCCCGCTGAGGCCGACCTGGTCTGCGAGGTCACTGATCTCCTCTGGAGAGCAGACACGCACTAAGGGCCGCCCCGTGGCTCAGGCCCCAACCCAGGCCTACCTCCAGGGGCACCCCAGGTTCCTCCCAGTGACCCCTAAGTAGCTCTCTGAGCCCGGGGCGGTGCGTACCCTGCAGGTTCTTATTCTCCCGCTTGACTGTCTCCAGAGCCTCCAGAGCCTCCTCGTGGCTGTGCCGCAGCCGGAAGAGCTCAGTCCCCAGGCTGCGGGCCTCCCTCTGGGTCGCCTCCAGCTCGCGCTGCATCTCCTCCTCCTGCCGCCGCCGCTCCTCCAGGGCTCGCTCCAGGTGCCGCTGCTTCTTATCCAGCGCGGCAGCCGCTGAGGTTGCCCGCTCCAGCTCCAGGGTCACGTCCTCCGACTCTGTCTGCAGCCGCAGCTTGGCCTTCTCCAGGGATGAGCACTTAGCGTGTGCGGCCTCTACCCCCTCCTCTGCCTCCTGCAGCCGCAGCGCCAGCTTCTTTCTAGGCCACGGGAGCAGACAGGGCACGGACTGAGTGGGCGGGGAGGCCGGCAGAAGGGCCCGGCCGCATCCGGAGGTGCAGGCATCACCCTGGTGTGGCCCCTGGCTGACGAGGCACTCACTTGGCCTCCTCCAGCTCCTCAGTTCTCTGGATGGCATCGGCCTCGTACTTGCTCCTCCACTGGGCCACCTCAGCATTGGCCTTGGAGAGCAGGCGCTGCAGCTCAGCCTGCGCTTCAGCCTCCTCCTCGTGCTGCTCCCGCAGGAGGTCACAGTCGTGCCGCAGAGCCTGCACCGCGTGGGCCAGCGCACTCTTGGCCTGCGGGGACCCTAATGGGTCAGCATCGGTCCAGCTGGTGGCCCCGGTGCCCTCCTACCCCCTCTGCGGCAGTGGTTGCCCACCTTGCTCTCCTCCTCTAGCTGCCTCCGCAGTTCTTCCAGGCTCTGTGTTGCCGAGGCCTTCCCACGGCTCAGCTGGCTGATCAGAGACTCCTTCTCCTCAAGCAGGCGGCTTAGCTCCCCTGTAGCCAAGGAGAAGCGGCAGGTCAGACTAGCAGGATGCCCGGGGCAGCTCCGAGGCCCCAGCGCAGCCCACCTGCGCCTCTGGCCTCACCGCTTTCAGTCTGCAGCCGCCCGCGCTGGGTGCTTGCGTCTGCCAGTTGCCGCTGCAACTCCTCCACCTTGATCTTGGCCTCACTGAGCTGATCCTCGTAGGCCCGGCACAGCTTCTCTGCACTCGCCTGGGACCCAGGGTCAGGAGACAGGGTGAGTGTGAGCCCGAGGGCGGCACCGAGGCTGCCAATCGGACTGGGACCTGGGGTCGGAACTGGAAGGCTCAGCAAGGGCCAGGAATTGAAGGGGAACAGAGTCCCAAGTTCAGGGTCAGAGGCTCTGCTGCTGGGCTGTGACCAGCTACACCGGAAGCAGAGCCAGGCTGGTTCCAAGGCCAGGAGGCCCCTGTGGGGTCAGGGTACTAGAACCTCAAGTCGGATCGGGACAGCGTTCACCAGTAGACAGGATTAGGTGAAACAAAGGTCGGGTCAGGGTTGAGAACAGAAACAGCATAGGTCAGAGTTCAGAGGTCACAGGCTGGGAAGTTAGCTTTACACACTGGGTCAGAGGGCCTGGGGTCCCACTGGGGAGTGGGGTTTAAGAGTCGGGGCTTAGGTCAGGACAGGTGTGGAGTCAATGGCGACCGTGCTGGAGTGGGGAGGGAGGGTCAGGATGGGTTTGGGGGCAGAGCCAGGGGTCAGGAAATCACCTTGCCACGGGCCAGCGTCTCGACACTGGCACCCAGATCGTCTACTTCCATGCGGAGCTCGCTCTTCTCCTTTTCCAGCTTCTGCCGCACCCGCTGCAGACTGTCCACCTGCTCGCCCAGCTCGGCCGCGCTGTCCGCCTGCTTGCGCCTCAGGGTGGCTACCGTGGCTTCATGCCGCAGTGCTGCCTCCTCCAGTTCCCGCCGCAGCCGCCCCAGCTCGGCCTCCCGCTTGCGGCAGCCCTCACGCTGCCCCGCTGATGCACCGCCCGCCTCCTCCAGCCGCTCGCTCAGCTCCTCCAGCTCCTGGGCCGCCTCCGCCCGCTGCTTCTCTACGCGGGCCCGGGCCGCCCGCTCGGCCTCCAGCTCCTCTTCCAGCTCCTCTGCCCGCGCCTGAGGGTGGACAGGCCGCAGCTAGCACCTCTGTGGGTCTCTGATCGGGGTTCCTGCCGGTCCCCACCCCCACACCCACCTGCAGCTCCTTGATCTTCTTCTGCAACTGGGCCCCAAGCAGCTGCTCGTCCTCCACCCGCAGGTTCAGCTGACTCAACTCAGAGTCCTTCCTGGAGGCCACAGGGTAGCCGTGAGCGGCGCAGGTCCTGACTCCGTCCGCCTGCGCTCCCTGTCCCAGCACACCTGCCTAAGGCCCTCCGTGCCCAGAGCTGCCCTGCGTGCCTCCCCCAGACCCGAAGCCCGACCAGGCCCGTTGGTCCGGAGAGAGCAGGACACTGTCCCCTGCATTCCAGTGACCCCCCTGCTCAGCCCGTGTCCAGTGTCTGCAGTAACCGGAACGGACCAGTCCAGAGGCAGTGCGTGCCCAGAGGGCGGCTAGGGGGTCAGGTCAGCTGCCAACCCACACCTACTTCTTGAGCTTCTCCTCCAGCTGCTGCTTGTCCTGGGCAGCATCTGTCACCGACTCCTGCGTCAGCTTGAGGTCACCCTCCAGCTTGCGCTTGGCCCGCTCAGTGTCTATGCGCAGCTTCTTCTCCTGCTCCAGGGAGCACTCCAGCTGGGGGAGCGGTGTCCCGTCACGGCCCGGCCGGCCACCAGGCCAGGAGCCCGGCCCCACCACCCAGCCCTCTGCAGTGGCTCAACTCACGTCTTCCACCTGCTGCTCCAGCCGGATCTTGGCCTTGGCCAGTGCATTCACACGGTCCTCCTCGGCCTGCAGGTCACCCAGGGCTTGCTGGTGGGCCTCCTGCAACGCCTTCTTCTCCTTGGTCACTCGGGCCACTGACTCATCCAGCGCCGCCATCTCCTCTGTCAGGTTCTTCACCTGTGCCAGGCCAGGGTCAGCAACCGCCCCATCCCGCTAGGAGACCCTGGGCAAGTCACTTCATCCCTCAGAGATGGTAGCGGCCCACTCCTTGCATTGCACTGAGGGATTCGTGAACAAAAAGCTCACAAAGCACTGGGCAGTGTCTGGTCCAGAGGGACAGAAAGTGGGTGCCGGTTACTTTTGGGATAAACGGGTGTTCCAGATCTGCATGAGCGGTGAGCCCCTAGAGCCTCGCTTCCCCATCCCGTGAACCACAGGGGCTGAGGCTGCAGAGGCAGAAGGCACCAGAGCAGGCAGAAATGGGGCTCCCGCTGCCAAGGGGCTTGTGGCCAGGATGGATGACCATCACTACATAGTTGAGCTCGTTCTGGTTCCTCACCCTAGAGAGGGAAGGAATCACCCCCTTTAACAGATGAAACTGAGGCCCACAGCGGGGACGTGACCTGCCCAAGGCCAGATAGCAGGAGCGAGGCAGAGCCAAGAGCCCCAAAACCAGCCCCCAGCTCTGGCTTTTCTCCACAGCAGGCCCAGCCCACACCTTGTTCTCGGTGGCCTGCTTCTCCTTCTCGGCCTTGGCCAGCGTCAGCTCCAGGTCATCGATGTCCTTCTTGAGCTCTGTGCACTCGTCCTCCAGTTTGCGCCGCCGGGCAGCCAGGTCAGCATTTACCTCCTCCTCGTCCTCTAGCCGCTCGCCGAGTTCCTTCACCTTTGCCTCGAGCTGCACCTTGGACTTGATCAGCAGGTGGCAGCGCTCCTCCGCATCCGCCAAGTTCTCCTGCTCCTGGAGCGGGCACAGGGGCGGGCAGAGCCAGGCGAACTTGCTGAACAAGGGTTTGCGGCCCCCTGCTCAGCTGGGCCCTGGGGAGTGAACACCTCACCTGCTCCTGGCCCTGAAGGGCTCAGGTGCTGCGGGGCAGGAGAGGCACAGGGGCGGGGCCTTCTCGGGTAGGGCGAGGCATCGACCCCATGACGCCATGGGACTGGGGGTGCTTTGTCACTGCCCAGCTCCCTACCCGCCTCCTGCACTGGAGGGTGAGTTTTGTGACCCCAGGTCACCTGTCTTCCTATAGCGCAGCTCCAGAGCTAGCACGGGGCCTAGCGTGCGGGCCGCTCGGCGGGGCTGCTGGAGGAAGGAATGGCTAGGGAACTGGCAGTGAGACTCCAGACCTTTGGTCTCCGCCCTCTGGCTGTAACCGTTACCTGCCTTCTGGCTTCCTTTGGCCTCTCCCTGTAGGAGCACAGCTCTGTCTCCTGTGCAGCAAGGAGGGCAGTGCTAGGGATCTGGGCCCTGCAGCTTTGGCAGAAAGCCCGTGGCACAGGGAGAGGGGTCGCTAGACCGCATGGACGCTCAGGTGGAAGACCAGGCACATGGGAAGCTGAGCATGGAGGCCTCGGGCCTTGCCTCAGCGCCTCCGGAATTGGAAGATTCAGGTGACCCCAGGGCACCCCGCACACCAGGGTCCGCCCTGGCTGGGACATGTGGTCCTTCTTGGAGCAGCCTGGGTTTCCCTGGGACGTCAGGGTCACCAGGTCACACTCACTGCCTGCAGCTGCAGCGCCAGGTCATTCTTCTCCTGGGTGACGCTGACGTGTGTCTCTTCCAGCTCCCGGTGCTTGGCCTCAGCAGTGGCCAGGGCACCTCGCAGACCCCGCAGCTCTGCCCGCAGGGCCGCCAGCTCTTCCTCGGCCTGTGCTGAGCGCAGCAGTGGCTTCATCTTGAAAAAGAGCTTCATCCATGACCAGTTCTTGACAGCATTGAAGGCACGGATGTTCCACTGGATGGTGAACAGGGCCTCCCTGGGGGCAGGGCCACATGGGCCAGGGGTCAATGCTGACCCCCACTACCAGCCCGGAGTTCCCCAGCCGCTCCCAGGGCCAGGGCACACAAGCACCCCCGTGCGTGAGCCCCTGTGACCTTCCCTAGTCTCTAGTAGGTTCTGATGTCCCTGCTTTAGAAGTGAGTTTCAGGGAGAGGCACCAGGTCTCTTAGTCTGCCTCCAGGGGGAGCACAGGAACCCCGAGCGTGTTCTGAAGATGCCAGGTGTGTATGCCTACACCTGGGCTCTGGGGCCAGACTCCTGGGCTCCTTTCCCAGCCTCCCTCTCCCGCCACTGGCCAGCAGTGCCCAGGTCTCTGACTTGGACACCCCTCGGCGCTGTCCTGCACTTGAACCAGGACAGTGCGAACCAGGCACCGTGCCCGTGGCTTGGAACGGGAGGTTGAGTGGCACAAAACAGAACCATGTCCCTTCAGAGACACCCCGCCAGCCGGATGAGCTGGCCCACTGTGCTGACGGCCTGGTGGTGCTGTGAACCGGGGGCCAGTGGTCACTGGCCAGCCCCCTGCCTCCCCTTCCCACACCCACCTGCCTCCAAGCAGGCGCTGGTATTCGAGGCGCATGAGGTGGCCCCGGCTCCGAGCCTGCAGCAGTGTCAGGACCTTGGCCAGACGCTGGTCGCGGAGCTCCTCCAGGATGCCTAGAAGCCCGGCCTTGAAGAACACCTGGGGGTGAGGGGAGACCGGGAGCCCTCAGTGGTCAGCGTGGCCCCCACAGCCGGAGCCAGTCTCAGGCCTAACGCCTGTGTGCCCGGACCTTGGTGTGGCCAAACTGGTACTGGGTGTGGTCGAGGTCCAGCGAGCCCAGCAGCTTCTCTGTGGCCTTCCTGCTGTCCATAAAGGTGTCGTCCGGGATGGCGCTGGGGTTCAGGATGCGGTACCTGGGGGGGGGTGGGGAGGGGCAGGGCTGGTGAGGAGACCGGGCGGGGCACACCCTGAGCAAGCTGGCAGGAGTCATGGCCACACCTCGTTGCCTTGAGGTGCATCTAGTTACCTGAGAGGACGCAGTAGTGCATTTTTATAATCCTCTAACTTATAATTTAGCTTATGATTTGTATCTATTTTGAGAAGGTAAGTGATATAAAGGAGGCGGTGTAGTCTAGCACGTCACAAACTAAAGCAACCACTGGGAGAGAGCCGTAGCCCTCAAGAGCAAGGGGTTAAGAAGCTCGTCGTTCTCTAAAGGGGACACGCGAGCAGCCCGTGTGGGACGTGGAGACACTGGCAAGGCAGAACCCAGAACACAAGGCTCCTCACCAGGTACCGGAGCCGCCCTTATCACCTCTCATTCCTGCCGTGTCCAACTCAGCAGTAAGACCTGCTGGCTGCACCTGCAGTATTTAGCCCACACCACAGCCCCCACCCTTCTCCCACAGCCTGTCCAGCTCCCTCCCGGGCCCCCCTGCCTCCTCCTGTGTGATTAGAACCTGTCTCCCTGGCACCTCTGTCCAGCGCTAAGCGTGTACCCTCCCCAGCCCCTCAGGCAGCTGCTCCCCAGGGAAGGCAGGGAGGTGAGAGGATGGCTGTGTAGAGGGAGTTGGAGAGAGCTGGGGCTGGGACAGGGAGAGACACCCACCGCTGCCGAAAGTCTGTGTAGAGCAGCCTGTTGGGGAATCCTTGGCGGCAGATTCGGATCCCCTCGAGGACCCCATTGCAGCGAAGCTGGTGTAGCACCAAGAAGGCATCCATGACCCCTGGACGTGGGCATCGGAAAGAAGGTTAGAGGCTGCTAATGGACACGGCCTCATGCTGTCCCAACAGGGCACCTCTTTGAGGCGGTGCGGCCCCAGGGAGGGGGAGGGCTGGGCCTCTAGTCTGCCCCTTTCCCTCCTTCCCACATGGCCCCTCCCTCTAACCCAGCTCCAGGTAATACCTGGAGTCTTGTTCTCATTGGGGACAATGCAACGGACAAAGTGGGGCTGTGTGGCCCGCAGGTTGGTCATCAGCTTGTTGAGGTTCTCCTGGGGGTGAGGAGAGGGGAGGAGGTACAAGAGGGGCGCAGAAGTGGGAACAGCAGCGGCCCCACCCCGAGGGAGCTCACCCCTGGCGAGCTAGGCGCGCTGTCCCTTCACTCTTTCCTCTGGCCCTCTGCCTGCTTCTGTGTGACTCAGTCACCGGACCCCGTCCCTCCCACAGGCCCCTGTAGCTCCCACCTGATGCCCCCTAAAGCCCGCCCAGGCAGAGTGGGGACGGGAAGCAGCACAGACTTGCTGTGATGTTCACATGAGAGGAGTTAAACATCACTGCAAGTCTTAACTGCCGCCCGCCCAGGGTGCGGGGGACGAGCGGGGGTGAGGGGCGGGCTGGAGGCTGGCAGGGCTGGGCCTTCAGGGGCCCAGACTGGGCCTTACCTTGTGCAGCTGGGACACTGTCTGGAATGACGCCGCCTTCTTACGCTTTTCTTTCACTCCAGATTTGGGGGGCTCAGCTAGGAGAAACATGGGACCAGTCACACTCTGGGACATCACTGAGTCCCCTACGGAAGGACGGCCAGGTGCCCTGGGACTCACTGGAGCAGGAGCCGGCGTAGTTCTCGTAGAGGGTCGCCAGGAGCTTGTTCTGTGACTTCTGGAAGATGGGGACCACTGTCTCGTTGAGAGGATCCTTGTTCTTCTCCAGCCAGCCCACGATGCTGTAAGGCACCTGGCAGGGACCAGACAGGTGCCGGCTGAGGTGGGGAACCCAGAGAAGGAAGGGTGGTCAAGAGCCACAGTCCAGCAGGTACTCACCACGCCTGCATAGTGGACGACCTCAAAGTGGGCCTGGTACTTGCGCTTCTTGTCAGGCCGAGGCTGCTGGAAGTTGGGTGACTTCCCCGAGTGGTTATCGTAGAGCTTTGCCCGGAAGCTGGCGTCAGAGGCCTTGGGGAACATGCACTCCTCCTCCAGGATGGACAGAATGCCCAGGGGCTGGGGATGGGGAGCAAGTGGGAAGGGTCTCTGTCAAGCCAGCCACCCTGGTTTTTTCCTGGAACCCCCCATGGGCACCTTCCCAGAACCTCCAAACCTACCATCTGCTAGGAGCAACGGGGACGAGACCTGAGCCCAGGAGCCCTGTTTCTAAGACATCTGTGACTTGGCGTCCAACCCCTCCTGCCGATTCACTGCCCAGTCGTCCTTGTTGATGAGTCGGGTGCAAACTCAGCCTGGCGTCTGTCCACTCCCTCCCGCCCTCCAACATCCGTGGTCTCTCTCTCTCTCTCTCACACACACACACACACACACACACACACACACACACACACGGTGCAGCCAAAATAAAGCAGTTGAGTCTATTTTGGCTTCTTCACTTGTTCGCTGTGGGGCCCTGAGACCTCTCTAAGCCTGATTCCCCAACCTGCAAAGTGGGGAACCCAGTGCTGCTGTCGCAGAGAAACTATCAACACCCCAATGTCCGGCCGGCTGCAGGAGACGGTCATGTGAACATTGGGAGTGTGGAGGCCACTGCGCTTCAGCCAACCATGTAGTGTCCAAGATACATTTTCAGAGAAAAAAGAGATGTCAGTGTCTCTTAAACAGAGTAGATGCCCAGGATAAAGGGTTTGGAGGAAACTAAACTAACCAGAGTGCCAAGGTGCAGGCTGTGGCGGAACTAGGGGGAGTTATTTTCCCCCCTTCTGATTTTCTCAAATTTTTCCTTTGATTTTTCTTTCTTCCATTCTTTGGTGACGGGGAAATACACATAATATTTCAGAGTCAAACAAGTAAGCAAACACCGGAGGCTGGCCTGCGGAGGGGCGAGTGTGGCTGCAGCCTGAGGGCCTTGTGATCTGCAGGCCGTGTGCACTCACAAGGGGCGGTCGTCAGGGTGCAAGGACGCTCACGTGCTCACAGGCACCCCGACACCTGATCGTGCACAGTCCTGGTCATACACTGTGCGGGCACGCACGGCCACACAGGCGTAACAGACTCGCCCCAGTGCACGACCACACACGTGCACACACTCGCCACAAGCTCATGGCATCACACTCCTCGCCCAGGCCGCACCTTCTCAATGAGGTCGATGCAGGGCTGCAGGTCCAGGCCAAAGTCGATGAAGACCCAGTCGATGCCCTCCCGCTTGTACTCCTCCTGCTCCAGCACGAACATGTGCTGGTTGAAGAACTGCTGCAGCTTCTCGTTGGTGAAGTTGATGCACAGCTGCTCGAAGCTGTTAAACTGCCGGGGGGGGGGGGGTGTGGGCTCAGAGGCCTTGTGGAAGGGCATGGGAGGCCCACAGAGGAGCAGGAGGGGCAAGAGCTCACCTCAAAAATCTCAAAACCGGCGATGTCCAAGACCCCGATGAAGAACTGACGGGGCAGCTTCGTGTCCAGCGTCTGGTTGATTCTCGACACCAGCCACCGGAATAGCCGGTCGTAGGTGGTCTTGGCCAGAGCCCCCACGGCAAACACCACCTGAGGCGTGGGGGGCGGGGCTGGGACCTGGCAAGGACGGGCACCACCCCACTGTCCCAGGCGTGCGGTGGCCTCCAGGAGCCTCACCTGCTCCACACTCTGGCCCTTGGTCACATACTCGTTTCCCACACGCACCCGGGGGTGCAGAAGTCCCTTGAGGAGATCCCCGCTGCTGACCCCCATGAGGTAGGCAGCCTTGTCCGCACCTGGCAGGGCACGTGGGTGTGGTCAGAAGGGAGGAGGCCACGAATGCAGACGTGGGGGCCCTGCTGGCACCAGTGAGCTTACAAGGGGATTGGGGGGGTGCGGCTCAGGGCCAGCAAACCAGACGACTCAGGACGGGGAGTCGCCGGAGCGGACAGGCCAGGGTTACAAGGGTTACAAGCAGGGTCAGGTGAGACTGAGGGCAAAGGTGTGGCCCAGGGCGAGGGCTGACAGTGGTCATGGGCTGGTGCGCTCGGTGCGAGGCGACGCCGCGCCAGGCAGGGGCAGGGCTCCTCACTCTCAGTGCCATCAGCCTCGGCCTGCTCCTCCCGCTGCTTCTGCTTGAACTTCATGTTGCCGAAGTGCAGGAGCGCGCCCACGATCTTATAGCAGGCGCACTTCTCGTCCAGGCTGAAGCCCAGGATGTCCATGGCATGCTGTGGCAGGCACAGCACAGTCAGAGAAGCCTGGGCTCCTCTGGGGTCCAGCTGCCCCGAGTCCACCCAAGCTCACACGGCCCCATACCGCAGGCGCCCTGCTCCGCACCCCTCCCGCCACAGCCATACGTCAGTAGCCATGAGCTCCTCCCCGTCGTCCATGTTGTCCACGGTGATGACACCCTGGCTGCAAAAGTGGTAGTCGTAGGGGTTCATCGACAGAAGCAGCATGTCTGGGGGACACAGTGGAGAAGGGTGGGTTGGGCTGTGTTCCCTGGGCTACCCTCTCCCCCCGCCCTCCCTGCATGGTGGGTCCCCAGGGCCAGCCCAGCGGGACTCCTCTCTAGCCTGTATCTCACCTGGCCCGTGCCCAGGTTTCTCTTTATGTTCATTCTCCGAGGAATGAACCCCAGGCCCCACATCTTACTCACCCCCTGACCATAACCCATGGCAACCCCTCTGGCCCAAATCCTGTGCTGGGTGCTGACCGCAGGGAGGACCAGACCCTGCCTGCCTTTGAGGGACTTGTGAGAGAGGGCGCTGTGCCCAGACAGAGCCTCGGTTCCCCTTGGCGCCAAGTGGGGCGTCTCTAGTTCCAGAACAGGAAGGACAATGGCACTGAGTCCTGTCCCCAGCACCAGGAGGAGGTTCAGCAACCCCAGAAGTCCTAGGAAATGGGAGTGGAGCTCCCAGGGAGGAAGGCTGGCACAGACCCCAGAACAGCAAGGGAGCAGCATCCAGTTCTGACAGGGCCAGGAAGTAGCTGACCAGCCCATCTCCAGCCCACCCTGTGGGTTCCGACCCACGCCCGGCCCTCACCTTGCAGCTCTGGCTTCTTCCCTGAGAGGATCTGGTAGTACACATGGTAGCCACGCTCACCGGGCAGCTGGAAGATCACCCGGGACTTCTCCAGGAGGTCTGGGAGAAAGGGAGGGACTGGCTACTGTGCCCTGTATGGGCCAGAGAGGGTCACTACCTGACCGCCAGGCTGAGGAGGCAGGGGCAGGGGTGAGGGGCAGGGTGTACAGAGGGCCCTAGGAGCCAGCCTGTGCTGAAGGGGGTCTGTCCACAGTGAGCGTCAGCGTGTGTAGGAATGTGTGTCTGGTGCGTGACTGTGGTGCCCCTGGTGGTTTCCACTTGTCCGTTTTCGGTCATGCTTCCTTCCTCTCTCCGCACGGACACGCCCCCTCCCCTCCAGAGCGGCAGTGCCCCCCTGAGTCTGCGGGCGTCAGGCGGGCGCTACATCTCCTGCCGCTGCCTGTGGGTCAGGGTCTGGTCCTGCATCCCGGCCGGCCAGGAGCTGCCCCTGCTCGTGGCCGGGGCACCTGGTCTGCCTGGCTGGAGGACAAGCCCAGAGAGGGTGTGGCTTCCAGGAAGGAGGGGACTCGAGGTGCAGAAACAAGGCTGGGCAGGAGGGGGTGCAGGCCAAGCCCGCTCTGTCAGAAAAGCCTGGGGAAGGTAAGGGCCCAGGCAAGGTATCTGACTGGCCAAATAAGGGTTAGCGTCTCCACCTGAAAGCGATGGGAGTGAGAAAGCTTTCAAGCAGGGAAGGGTTCTAATCAGATGAGCGTCCCAGAGAGGACTCTGGCTGGAAGATCAAGAGAGGAGAGGAGGTTGCCCTTGCAGGGGCTGGTAGGACATTCCAGGGGAGAGGTGAGGTAGCTTGAATTGGGAAATGGAGATAAGTGCCCGGAATAGGCAGGAGTCCAAGGTGCTGATGACAGATGCTTAGTCAGGGCAGAAGGACTCAGGCCTGGGCCTCTGCCCTCCCCACTCCTGCCCTCTCCCAGACTCACAGCTGTCGATATCTGCGGATGCCAGCTTCCCAGACGGCCCAAAGTGAATGCGGATGAACTTGCCCTGTGGGCAAGAGGGCGGACTTAGTAGGGGTCCAGCCAGGGATGCCCTGTGTACTGAAGGGTCCCTACGACCTTCGTGCCCCTGCCGCTGGCCCCGCTCTGCCCCCACTCAATGCTCCCACTGTGGCCACTCACAAAACGAGAAGAGTTGTCATTCCGTAGGGTCTTGGCATTGCCAAAAGCCTCCATAGCAGGGTTTGCCTCAATGATTTGGTCCTCGAGGGTGCCCTGTTGGCGGAGCGTTGAGAGGTCTGTCGGCCCTGGTGCTGACGGGCTGGGAGACCAAAGCAGCCCGTAGTCCTGGGTGTCAGCCCATCCCTGACAACCCCTAGCTCCTGCCTGCCCCTGGCACCGGCCCTGTACTTACCCCAGTCTTCGTGGCCAGAACTTGCTGTGGGGAGAAGGAAGACAACATTAGAAGGGGCAAGGTCTCACTAGGCTGAGGGGGGTAGCAGTTAGCAGGACAGTGAATGTTAGTCACCAAATGTGTTGCCCCTGTCAGATCCCCATGCCTGACCCTTCCTGAAAGAGAAATGCTAGAAAGTGGGAACAAACATGCCCCTAATTAGGGGCTCGAGGCAGGAGGCTGCATGTGGGGGCAACCTTCTGATAGCCCTTCCCCTCCCCCTCACTTCTGCCCGTGACCCCTTTCACATCCCTTCAATTCCCATTCTCCATGAAGTGGCCCTTTCCATAGCTCCAGAGGTTCCTGACTAAAATATACTCCCTTCACAGCCCAGCTCAAATGCTCCCTCCTACAGGAAGGCTTCCCTGATGCTCTGGAGCGGAAGGTGACCTCATCCCACTCTGAAACTTCTCACCTTCATCTCCCTTTACGATAACCCTTCTTGACACTTCTTCGTACTATGACTAGGTGTCCTTCACTGTACCTCGTATACCCGCTATAATTCAAAATGGCCCCGCAGGTGCATTTCATTGGCCCTGTGCCAATGAGGAAATTAAGCCCAGGCACTGAGCCCAGGCAGCCTGTCTCCCACGATACCACAGCCATCACATGACTCACCGAGGGGACTTACTGAACTGAGGGGCTCCCCCTTCTCTAAGCCTCATCCTGTCTTCATTCCAGTCCTCTTTCTTCCCTTTCCTACCCTACTTCCCAGCAGCCTGGGAAGAAAGGAATAGAATGGAAGAACAGATTCTAGACTGAAAAACCCTCCCAGAGAATTGCTGGGGAGAGTGGGGTCCCACACTCTTACAACCAGGGCTTTTGAACAGGGCTGTGTCTGGCGGGTGTGGCGAAATGTGGGACAAGGGGGAGGAAACTGACTTCTAAGTTCCAGCACCTACCTTTGGGCCAACCTTTTCTCTCCATCCTCTTTGCCTGATACCCCCTAGACTTTGCCACCCAGAGCCCCCCTCTGCCCAGATGACTCGGTGCCCCTGCCCCTTCTGAGTCCCTGCAAGGCCTGGCCACTCCCTGCCCTCCATTCCTCTTACTGGACCATGTCCCAACTTTCTGCAGCATCCTCAGACACTTTGGGGGTTTGGAAAATGGGGTGGGGAAGGGAGGAAGGAAAGAGTACTAAAAATTCAACAACAGGAACAAAACAACAAAAACAACCACCACCACGACAAAAAACTAAAAAAAAAAAGTCAAAAACCAAGATCAAATGCAGAAAAAGGAAAAGAACAAAAGGAAGAAAAAAAAAAAAACTTTGATAGAACAAATAAAAGCAAGGTAGAAAAATGCCCCAGAATGAAGCAAGGCTCAACAGGACCAGGAGAGGGGTCTGTGTGGGAAGAAAACTGGGCTCTTAGAAAGAAAAGGCAGCCCATGTTGAGGTGGATGGGGCAGCCCAGAGCCCTGAACTGCGGGGCCCGGAGCTAGGAGTGACTGTTGTGCTTTAAAACAAAACCCTGATCCCCCATTTTTTTCAGAAAATTTCAAAAACTATAGAGAAGTCATGGGGCACAAAATGACCCCTTAACCCTTGCTGGTAGGAGAGCCCAGGGCCCTCAGCGCTGGCTAATGCTGTAGAAGCCAGCTCGTTTGACCGACAGCAGGGAACTTTGGTGCAGGAAAACCAAGAAATAAAGTACTTCTTAGTAAAGCGGCCTATTTGTTCAACTTAAAATATGAAGGACATGATGGAAGGGTTTTAAAAATCACATTAAAGTTTGGGGCTAGCCACGGCCCCGCCCCTCTGTTACAGAGGGGAATGGGAGGCGGGCCGGGTTGGGGCTCACAGCACCTCAGAGGTGGCCGCAGCATGTCTGGTCAAGCCTTGCTCAGGCCAGAGTCCCCCACCAGGGTGGGAGCCTCAGGCAGGGCTGGAGGCTCAGGGGAATCAAATTAAAAAAAAAAAAAAGAAAAGAGAAGAGAACAAAGAAAAGGAGAACGGAGAAGCAGTGGAGAGTGGTGCCCTTGAGGGCGAGTCTTACGGCCTTCTTGCCCGGCCCGTCTCCCAGGGCAGCGACGATGGCAAAGTACTGAATGACCCGCTTGGTGTTAACCGTTTTACCGGCCCCCGACTCTCCGCTTGGACGACACAAACATGAGTCACCAATACCCCTGGTCACTCTAATTTCTACCCCCCAGCCCTCCTCAGGCAGGGCTCCTCTGCCCACCTTCCTCCCACCCGGCTCTCAGCTCAGGACCCGACTCCAAGCCCCCAGAGAAGTTCGCCCTCAGACGTGCCGAGCTGTTCACAAGGATGAGAACACGCACGATGACACCACTGCTCCCTGAGCACAGCGCCAGGGATGCACCTAAAACACCTCATTTAAGCCTGAAAACCTGCAGAGCAACACCTTCGTCTCCTGGGTAAGAAACGGCTCAGAGAAGTTATGTAACTGCCCTGCGGTGTGTCAGGCACATACATTAACCAGCGACTCCTCACAGCTGCATGCGGAAGGTAGGTTTTACTGTCCTGTTTTTTTCCCCAGAGATTCAGCCCAGGCACACCAGCATTCAGTGAAAACATAAGAACTTGAGCCCAGGTCTTTCTGGATTCACAGCCCTTGCTCTTAACTAAAAGGCGCCGTGCCCACACAGTGCTACAGCCATGTCCACACTGGCCTGGTTAGACATGAACTTGGCATGTAAGTATTCTACCACTTTCCCATGGGGGCAAAGGAAGGTCTAGAATAAGGTTGAGCGATAAGGAGGAAGACAAGGAAAGGAATTTTCCCCTTCCCATCCAGACCAAATCAAAATTTCCAAAAGACAAGGTAGGAGAAGATGCCAAGTCCTAGGGAAAGGGCATCGGGCTGGTGATCACTCTGGTGCTTGGGTATCCATTCCCTGTCTCCACCCACAGTGCATCTGCCCAGAAAGGGGCACGGAGAATGCTCAGGCCCAATGCAGCTTCAGCTGGGACGTGGGTTCCAGGCAGCAAAAGCCCTGGCCTAAGCACTTTGTATTCAACCCAGGGAGCGGCGCCCACCCTCTTCCCGCCAGGCGCCAGCACTTCCCACCCATGCCCAGAACCAGCACTCACGTGATCAACATGGACTGGTTCTCTCTGTCTGGAAAAGAGGGGAGGGGACAGAGAAGTTGGCCCAGGTGAGGGGCCAGCCACAGAAGGAACGCCTGGGGCTCCGCACTGGGGCAATGCCTCCACCACCCAGGATCAGAAACCAGAAAGATCGGGGCGCAGAGAAAGACATTAGGGCCATGCAACGTCAGAAGGGGACTGCAGGTGGAGGAGGGCGAAACCTCCCTGGAGCCGGGGCAGGGGTGCTGGGTAGCCAAGTGGGGTTGGGCCGGTGGCCCTTACTGCGCAGCATGTCGTTGTAGGCGTTATCTGCCACCGAGTAGATGTGGGGAGGGGCCTCCGAGCGGCGCTTTCCCTTGTAGGCGGCCACCACGGACGCAGTGTAGACCGGGAGCCATTTGTAGGGGTTGATGGTAACACAGAAGAGGCCTGAGTAGGTCTGAGAGTGTACAGGTGGGTTATAGGAGGCCAAGTTCCCATCCTCGGACCCCAGCCCTCCAAAACCATGAGCCTTGCAAAGTTCCCCCAAAGAGCCGCTTAGGTTGCCACAGCCTCGGCGGGGAGCTGAGCTGCAGCCTGGCCAGGACTCCAGCGCAGGGCGTGTGGACCCCCAGCCACCATCCCATTGCCTGGCTTGTAGCTCCGCCCCTGCTGCCGCTCCACCCCAATAATCCCATCGCCACACCTCCAGACTCCCCAACCCTGAGCCCCAGCTCGTGGCCGCCCCAGCCTTCAAGGCATCATCCTACCCCACTGCCAGTCGCCCCCCGCCCCCCCATCCCGCCAGGACTGCACACAGCTCCACCCTCCCCATGGCTATTCCCATTCTCAGTGGCTCTCCCTGGGACGCCCCCCCATGGCCATGCCCCGCGTACATAGATCATCCAGCGGGCGTAACGCTGGCGGAGGTTGTGCAGCACCGTGGCCTCGTTGAGGTGCGTCATCATGGACATGTCCTCCAGCAGGTCGAACCGGGGAGGGTTCATGGGCTGCAGCTCGGCCTCACGTACCGTCAGCACCTGCCAAGGAGGCAGTGCGGGCGGGAGGCTGGCACTGACCCCTGCCTTTCCCCCTGGACATCACAGACCCCTCCGAGCGCGCTGGCCAGGGGCTGCACGCCCTGGAATTCCCCTAATAATCCTAGGGAAAGGAGGAGCCAAACCTTCTGGTCTTTGGTCTCCACGTTGACTTTGCCCCCCGTAGCTTCCGATTTGATCTCTGCCTCCACATAGGCATCACGTTCATCGGGTACCCAGACCCGCTTCTTCCCTGGGTTTGGGGAGAATGTTTGGACTTGGAGAGCAGCTGAGGCACCTCTGGGGTTTGCAGCCCCAGCTGGGCGTCCCAAGCCTTGTCCACAGATCTGTGTCCTCCCAGGAGCCCCTCATGCAGGGTGCAAAGCACCCAAGGAAGACCCCTCCAGACCCAGACAGCTGTGGGTGGTGCTCATTAGAGCTTCCCTGACAAGGTTCACTGCTGGGGATTACACACTTGGATTCAGATCCCTGCTTCTGCCACTTTTGCCCTGTCACTTGGGGAAGATCTTCATTCTCTCTGGGCCTGTTCCCTGAAAGGCAGAACATGCTGGGCCTCTCCTGATGCACCTTCTAGAGTGGCCTCCACATCACATATTATTCTCAGAGGAGCCCCATCCCTCCTGTTTTGCTGACAACTCAGACCTGGTCTCCTGACTATGCCTTGTGCTCCCTCCCGCTGGCCAGCTGGCCCTAAGGCTTCAGGGAGCCCATCCCTCCTGGTGGTTAAAGGCAGAGATCTGGGTGGCCAGATTCTGTTGCCTGCCCTGCACCACGCACAGTAGCTTGTGCACCCGCAGGAACTGCACATCTGTACGGCCCACCTGCCCAGATGCCCACTGGCCCCCACCTCCCTAGGCTGACAGGGTACAGGGAAAGGCATCTGCTCTGAGCCTGGCACACAGCAAGCACTCGACACACACTGCAATTGTTATTACTGTCCCATGAGCAAACCAGACCATAAATAGTAGGCTTTATTCCTCCCCCCAAGAAACAGGCTTTGGCTCTGGAAAGAGCTAAAAATAACTATTACAGGTTTAGCGACACATGGAGGTCGTCTGCATACATAGATCTCATCTTAGAGGTCTCAGGCTTCAGCCACAGACTGGGAGGCAGATAAAACTGTCCCATTTTACAGAAGAAAAAACCAAGGCTTGATGTACAGAGGGTCCTGGGAGTTTAGCCCCAGGCCCAGACTCGGAGGGAGAGGTCCAGGGCTAACGCTAGCAGGCCAGCGTGCCCCATCAGCCGCCCTGCCCGGCTCCTGTCTGCACCCTTAGGGCTCGTCTGTGGCCATGTCCTCTTTGCCTTCACTTACCATCCCATGCAACAGTGTGTACTTTCACCAGCTCCTGGTGGCCCTGGCGGAGGTAGGGAGCAGACTCCCCGAGTTCACTCACATCCATCATGCTGTGGCACTGAGAGGTGGAAGACGAGGAACTAGAAATCTTGGAGAGGTCCGAGGCAGCCAAGGCAGCAGGCACTGGAAAATAGCAGTGGCAGGGGAACTGAGGGATGAGGGGCCCCACACTGGGGCATAATCCTACACCCCACAATAGCTCACACTAGGTGATCCCCTGGGACTCCCACCTCAGACACCCTGGTGAGCCCCCAATAAATGCACACACCCTCTCAAACACCAGAGCATCTTCTCCCACAGATACAGACCCGTGCCCATCCAGAGGCACCCGCACCCACCTACCCAACTGCCCTCCCTTCAGCTCCAACTCAGCCCTGAGCACCCACCTCAGCACCACGGTGAGGGCTGGGAGCTGGGCCACCCCTTTTATTGCCGCTGTCAAGGTCAGTGGAGGAGAGCTATGTCAGCAATCTCCACGTGTCACAGCCCCCCCAGCCGGCCACAGGACACAAAAGGCAAATTCCCTTTTATCTCCACCAGCACAGCCCCTGTGCTATTTTTACCTCCCATTGTCAGGGGATCACAAAGGAGGAGAGACACACTCCACTGAGAGACAGGGAGGCCGAGATGCAGAGATGACGAGGGTAGGGACAAGGCACAAACAGATTTGGGAAAACTGAGGAGCTTAGAGAAAGAAACTGAGTCACAGGGTGTCTGATGTACCCGGAAAAAGACCCACATTCCCAGAAACAGAGCGCCTCAAGACAGGGGGAGCCTCAGAATATCCTCTGGGACTATTTGGGCCAATTCTCTTTCTATATCCAGGGACACTGAGGCGTGGAGAAAGGGAAGCAGTGGTGAAGTGTCATAGAAAGCAGTGGCAGAGGCCAAGAGAAGCAGAAGGAGACATCCTGCTCTAGCAGTGGATGCGGTCTCATTCTGTCCTCTATCCCCAGCTCTCTCAAGTCCCCAGGGAAATCACACATGAAGAAAATCAGACCTGAGTCAACAGGAATACAGGAACGATTTGGCTGAAGAGGAAGCAAATTTAGGAAATTTAGATCAGTTAGGCCCTTCATTCCCTTAACAGTCAAGATTCACAGGAAATCAACTTTCCATTCTGAGCCCCCTCCCACACCCCCCGCTCTCAACAAGGGTTGGGGATGCTGGCACTCAGTCTGCCTGAGAGGGCTCTGGAATGTGTCAGGGCACTTCCAGGCTCTCCTGTCCATCACCTCATTAGGGCGCCCTGGTGATGCCACAGAATTTTAGAACCCGAGAATCAAGGGATCCTGGAAGCTTACATTGGACACGTAGGACTACAGAGATCCAGAGCCAACATTCCAGCGAGATGTCAGCCTAAGCTCACTGAGAAATCCTCTACACGAATGAGCTACCAATCCCAAACATGCAGATGGAGCTATAGCCTATAAAATATACAGAAATAATTTCAAAGGGCCTCCCTGGTGGTACAGGAGTTAGAGACAGCACTATCAAGCTATCACCAGCCACTGCAGTGTGAGTTCAATCCCCAGCCAGGGAGCAGACCCACATGGCACAGAAGACCTCTCGTGTCTTGCCCGCTGCTCCCCTCAGCAGCCTGTTCTGCTCCCCACTCTGTCTCTGGTGACGCCTCTTAACCTCACACTTCTGACTTGCACCCCAGCTCTTGTATGCATAAATAAATCTTAAAAAAATACATTTTCCTCCATACATATTTTAAAACAAGTAAAAACAACTTATGATAACAAGTGAGAGAGTGGTAGTGACTAGAGGGGGCACAAGAGAAGTCTCTGGAATGCAGGAAAAGTTCTATTATGAGTGGTGGGTATACTCTGTGAACTGAATTGAACACTACATATAAGATCTGTGCACTTTGTGTACTACATGAAAACTTTAAGAATGCATGGCCAAATCTGGCAGTATCTGTCAAAATGACAAGTGCCCATGCCCTTTCAGCAATCAGTCCCACAGATATGTCCCCATGTCATGAAGTGACACAGGTCTCCCTTGGGTGGGCTTCTGATTGTTCCCAATCCTTGGGCTATTGCAGTCAGGGCCACGGCAATACTCTTGCACAGTCAAATTAATTTTCGCAAAGTGAACACACCTTGTTCAAGAAACAAATTACCAGCACCCCCTCACACCTACTCGCTGACGTCTAATGTTATATACGTTTTTGAAATTTTTATGGAGTTCCCCAGTGTGTGTTCTTTTATTCTTCCTACCTTATCTTTGTGAAAACATCATTCTCTTCTAGAATTTAGGCTGTTCCTTGCCTGCCTCCCTCGCCAAAAGGCAAGTCCCAGACCTTACAGAGCACATGCACCCAGGAGGAGGCCAACGTGTGTCTTTTGAGTTGAAAAATGAAGCAAAGCTGTTAAATAATTCAGAGTGCAGGGTTTTGGTCTCTGCATGGGGTCAGAAGATAAAGCACTGGGCCTCAGCAATTTATAGAAAGCCCATGGGGTGAGGCAAATGCTCATTGTTCAAGGTGCTGAGGACGCAGGGCTTCTTGCCGAGGGTCAAGCAATAGAATCAGCCTGGAAAATCAGGACGTCTAGCAATCCTTGCCTGTTCCAAATAAAATGTGGGTCTGAGTCCAGTATATAAACCTGAGGCTAAGAAACCAACCCCCAAACGGGTCTAGAGCGGCCCTGTAGGGTCGCTTCTACTGCTCAAGGCCCATCTTTCTGCTGAGGTGAACAAAACGAGGTAACCTAACATGCACCTGAGAGATGCAGCAAGTGTTATAATCCCAAGTTTCTGCCTCTAAAGACACAAAAGGCTGCTCTGGAGCAGAGCTACCTATGTGATGTGTGTGCTCCAAGAGTAAAGCCACACATTAGTGACAAGGAAACAAAAAAGGACATTTTACTCTCAGAGCCAGTCAGGAGCAGGAGAGGCTTCCTTAGAAGGAAGTAAGCCGGCAAACAGCCAGGAAGTGTCATGCAGAAATTACATGGGGCTTGAGGCTTTGGACCTGGTGACCCCTGAGATCCACTTCAACTCTATGAATCTAGATTCCAGAATTTTAGACTGTCTGAAAACTTCTTGATAACCACCCCTTCATCCCAAGTACCTCACCTACTGAGCAGCCTGTCTAAACAATCCAAAGTCGCTCTTCTTGCCCGTAGTGTGCATATAATGTGTGTGGCTTAGTTTAGAATGCTGGGGGTTAGAATTCTGGGGCATCAGAACCCCAAAGGGCTAGAATCCTGGAGGCAAGAGACTTGAAGTAAATATGACAAAATATATTCAATGATTTGTTACTTATTCTCTATATTTTTCTGTCTTTTACATTTCCCCATTAAAAAAAAAGCCCCACCCCCCAGGTCATTAGAAATCAGGAAGAACTCATCTTGTCCAGAGGCTCCTCTTAGCTGAGGTCACTGAGCCCCCACTGGGGACAGAGGGAGACCAGAGTCAGAGGTCTCAGAGAAAGGTGAACCAAACATTAACGCCAAAGAAAGGAAAAGCAAATTTTATCAGTGCCCAGAGATGCAGACAGGCCCCAGCAGCCTGGCCTGGTGTGCCCACCCTTCTGGAACTTGCTCCAAGAATCACTAAAGCAACCGCAGCCTGCCAGGGACTTAAAGCACTGCCGGGGCTGGAAAGGGCTGGATCTTGAGGTAGTTTTAGGACCTCAGCGCCCTTAGGCCCTCAGATCCAGATGGCTCTAGAAAAACCTATCACTTCCCCCAAAGACTGAAATGCTGTCTGCCCACACTCATCTATATCCCCATCACAGAGCCACGGAACCTTGGGGCTAGGAACAGAACTGGAGGGAAGCAGGGCCCAGGGTAGAGAGTAAAGTGGCCAAAAATCATAACTGGAAGATTTATGTTACAGGGGCCTGGAGTCAGGGCTTAGGTAACCCCAGCTCCTCTCCACCAGAGGCCTCAGATCATTAGTTCCAAGAGTGCTGGAGCCCACCACAGTCAAACTGGGAAGCAGCTTCTGAGCAGGGACAGTTTGGGAGCAATTTCCAAGAGCAGTGAGCTGATAGGGCAAAAGCCCAAAGGGGCACAGTCCCATGACATCCCCAAGATGTCAGTGGGGAAGAATACCAAAGAAAGCAAGCAAGGGAGATAAGCAGAAAAGATGTAACTTGAAAACCATCCCAGCCCAAAATATATCTGCAACCAATGCAACCCCTAGTGCCTGGAAGTTCTTCTTTGATACAGACATTGTAGGACTTTGTTAAAACGCTCCAAAGCTAAGAGAAACACATGCATTCAACTCAACATGCATCTGACAGCTTCCACTCTGTGTTCTACTATGGGAGTAAGACATTCATTATCCAGGAAAGGAAAGGCACACAAAGATGTCAGAATGGAGGATTCTGAAGGATAAAAAGCAAGATTGACACCCAAACTGGCAAGGGAAGGGACATGATAAGGTCCCTCCCTCATAGAGAAGCAGTAAATATATAAGCAACTATGGTTTTTGAAGTAACTAAAGACCTCACACACTGAAGGAACTAATAAACCAGCGCTGTGGAGGGGAACCTGCATTCCAGGTTCATGAGGGAGGGCCTCTCTGAATAGGTGAATTTTAAGGTAAGATGTGAAGGATTAAGAAACCATCCAGAACAAGACAAGGATGCCCTCTTTCACCAATGCTCTTCAATGTAACACTGGAAGTCCTGGCCAGAGCAATAAGACAAGAAAAAGGTATACAAGGTATCCAAATAGGGAAAGAAGAAGTAAAATTATCACTGTTTGCAGACAATATGATAATATACATAGAGAACCCCAAAAGCTCTACAAAAAACTAATCAAGCTAATCAGCCGGTTGAGCAAAGTAGCAGGATACAAAATCAACACACAAAAATCAGTAGCCTTCTTTATACAAACAACCAAGCTGAAGAAGAAATAAAAAAAAATCCCCTTTATAATTGAAACCAAAAAAATTAAATACTTGGGAATAAAACTAACAAAAGTGGTGAAGGACCTTTACAAAGAAAATTACAAAACATGGATTGGAAGAACTAACATCATCAAAATGGCCACCCTACCAAAAGCAATCTACAGATTCAATGCTATTCCAATAAAAATTTCAATGTCATTCTTCAAAGAAATAGAAAAAAATGATGAAATTCATATGGAGACACAAAAAACCTCGAATAGCCAAAGCTCTCCTAACTGAAAAAAAGGGAAGTGGAGAGATCACACTTCCAGACTTCAAACTTTACTACAAAGCCACAATAATAAAAACTGCATGGTATTGGAACAAAAACAGTCTCACAGACCAATGGAATAGAATAGAAAGCCCAGAAACAAACCCACAAGCTTATGAACAACTAATCTTTGACAAAGGAGCAAAGAATATGCAATGGAATAA
>JAGFMF010011643.1:1130308-1179721 GCA_019455555.1 Galemys pyrenaicus | reverse complement strand
GACTCATTCATAGGAACATGGATGGATCTGGAGGGGATTATGCTCAGCGAAGTAAGTCAGAAGGCAAAAGAAAAATACCAGACGGTTCCTCCCTAGGAGAAATATAAGGAAATCAAATAAGGATCAAGGAAAGGAATAAGAACAATAATAATAACAATAAAGACACAAAAACCAAAAATGAAAAGACAAAGACAAATTGAAGACACTTGGTGGGGAAGGTTGAGGGCAGATGGGAGCACGGGGGACTGAGGTGATGGTGCACTGGTGAAATGGTGATGGGGAATACATGGAGATTACAATTGATGTCAAATATATATAAATTAAAGGGAAAAAAATAGAATTAAAAAAAAAAAAGAAACCATCCAGAGGAAGAGCCGGGAAAAGAATATTTCAAGCAGAAGGAATAGCAAAAACAAAAGAAAAGAAGCAGAAAAAGCTTGGTGTGTTTGAGGTGTTTGAGGCCCTATCACAGTACTAGGACAGCTTGACGAGGTGAGGTTAGGCAGGTAGACAGTCAGGCAGGGGCTGGACCCCCAAGAGTCAAACAATGTGGCAGGAACTCTGGACTTTACTGCAAGTACAGCGTAAAGGCTCTAAGGGCAGAAGAATACATGGTCTGCCACATAGAGAATGGACTAGAAGGGGCAAGAGATGACATGGGGAGACCAATGAGGAGCCTGTGCCCATCCAGGTGAAAGAGGAGGACACAGGACAGAGAGAGGCACTGTAGAGGGGCTAGAGAGTATGAACTCAAACTCAAAGGCAGGAGAAGCCACCCAGGCTATGGTTGGGCCATAGGGGCATAAAGGAAGGGGCGAATGGACAGAACAGTTGAGACTGAACTGTGAAGGGCTTCAAAAGCCAGATTAGGACTTGTGCTTTATCCTGCAGGAGCTGGGGAACCATCAAAGGAATTTTTATTTATTTTTCTCATCAAAGAGCTCTGAGTAAGGGCATCTGACAGTGCAGTGAGATTTATGTGTTCATAAGATCCCTGTGGCAGCTGTGTGGAGGATGGACTGAAGGGGCGAGACCGGTGGCAGGAAGACTTACTTAGGAGGAGGCTTCCATAGTGGTCCAAATTCGAGGTGGTGAGGCCCAAAGAGGGGCTCTCCACCCTGGCACCCTGGGGGTGGTTGGCCCGTTTGTCCAAGGCTTGCCCCCCTCCTGGGGCCCTGGGCAGCTGCAGAGGACTGAGTGGGCCCCAGCACTGATGCTTCCAGCAGAAAATAGGATGAGGGCAGCCAAAAGGCATCAGAGCTGTTTATCCGGAGGAGAGACGCCTCAGCATGGATTTATGGCTGAAATGTTACTAGGAACCAGCTGTTCCCCATCTTCACAAAGGGCAAACAAAGGAGGGGACTGTGGCCTCAGCTGTAGCAAGAGGGAGGGAGGTGAGATACACGAGGGCCATCAGACAATGAATGGGCCCTGAATCATATAAGTCAAATATCCCATTGAATGGTGAGGGGAACTGAGGCACAGAGAGGGCAGGCAGGTCCTTTCCTAAGGTCACATAGTGAATTAAAGATATGACTAGACCCAACAACACAGTCTCTCCCTTTCAAAGGCCCCAGGGACCTCCCATAGTATTCCCCAAAATACCTGAGGTTGCCCCTTAAGAATCTGGGAAGTGGCTGCCCAGGGTGAAATAAGCACGTGCAGCTCTCCTGGAGACAGAAGGCCAGACACAAGCCCAGTGCTGGACTGAAGTGGTCAGGGTCTCTGATTTGCTGCATCCTTGAGTTCAACCCTTGTCATAGGACCTCACTGTCTCAGTAACTTTTTGCTGCACCCCATTCCCAGTCAGTCTCACCATTTTTGGCATTTGGCAGGAGTCTCGTATCTCTCAAGAGTCTGGTCTTTCCGTATCTCCCTGTCTTCTCTACCCTCCCTGCATTGGCCTCTGAGTCAGTCTCTCTCGAGCTGAGCTGGGCTCACCTCCCATCCCCGGTGAGCCCTCCCTGGTAAAGTGCCCCCATGCAGACAGTGTCCGGGCCCAGTGCCCAGGGCTGGGACAGGTGACAGCAGCTGTGGATCTATCTATAGTTCCCTTGCCCTTCAATTGTTCCCAACTTCAAACAATGGTTGGACCACGGATTAGAGACACTCCCACCAACTCTGCTGAAATGGATCTCGGGGGGCAGAGGATGAGACTCATGAGGGCCACATGGTGATCTCGTAAATGTCTACCTCTGTCTGGATCCCCATGTTCCCACTGGGCCATAAAGAAAAATGAAACATAAACCAGCTTCGGCCCTAATAACTGAATTCTCTGTTATCACATTCACTTTAAAATACCATGTAAAACTTCAGTAAAAGGTAGCAAATCTGTCTGGTCAAGGCACTAACACATGAACAACTACATTTCTTTAACATTTTCCAAAGAAAACACCACCAATTTTCCTTATAAACACTTAGAAAACCAGGCTTGGAAAGCTACACATTTCTGTAATAGAAAAATCTAGTATCAAAACAAATATTTTGTTATCATTTAAAATCACATACTCCTTCAAAACTTTGCTGTTTATGTAACTGGAAAGTGGGTCACCCTGGTGGCGCAAAGGGTTAAGCACACTATGAAGCATCCCCAGCCAGGAAGGGGACCCACATGGTACCACAAACCTCTCCTGCCTTGCTCACTGCTCCCCTCAGCAGTGTATTTCAGTAGATCCACCTGTTCTGCTCCTCACTCTGTCTCTGGTGGATCTTCTCCCCCTGCCCCCCATGGCTCTGGCCTATACCCCAGTTCTCATATGCACGGATTTAAAAAAAAACAACTGGAAAGTTACAGAATCTGATTAGACATAAGTAAACTTCAAATATTTAAATCCACCCGATCCAATAATACAATCTTTTGCAAATAATTTTACTTAAAAAGATTTGTGTAGGGTCTCCCTGGTGGCGCAGTGGGTTAAGCAACGCACTATGAAGCAAACCACAGCTGCTGCAGCACGAGTTCGATCCCTGCCGCGGGCCAGGGAGGGGACCCACATGGCACAGCAGACCTCTCCTGCCTCGCCTGCTGCTCCCCTCAGCAGTGTGTTTCAGCCGATCTGCCTGTTCTGCTCCCCACTCTTTCTCTGGTGAATCCTCTCACCTCCCTGGACTCTGGCCTGTACCCTAGCTCTTGTATGCATAAATAAATAAATCTTTAAAAAAAAAAAAGATTTGTGTATATTTTCAGTCCACCTAGGAGTTTGCGTGAATAAAGGACCAGTGGATAAGAGGACACGTGTGGGCATGAACAGTGGGTCTATATGTGAGCATGGAAGTGGATGTGACGTGGGTTGTGTTTCCTTCCTCCTGCCTCAGTTGACAGAGGCGCCGGGATGCCAGATCCATGAGGGCAGATACCTGATCTTTTCCTGTTCTCCACTGTATCCTAGCCCAAGCCTGGCCCTGGCAAGTGCTGACACATTTCTCATGCTGGCCCTTAGGAAGAGTGGAGGCATGCTCTGTAATATGACTCATGTGTGAGGGGTACAGAGTTGTGAAGAGCACCTTATGAAGCTAGATTGCCTGGCATTGACTCCTGGCTCTGCCACTTTGCAGCTATGAAACCTTAGAAAATTACTCACCCTCTTAACAATAGAGCATCAGAAAAAGTACCCAACACAGGGTTGTGATGAGCCTTATATAAATTGAAACATGAACTGGTGTCTGGTACCATAATGAAGACAGTAAATTACTGTTAGTATTTCCAAGATGTACCATTACGTGGGGGGCGGGGGAAGAGGGAAAAGGAGAGGGCGAGAACAGAAAGAAGAATGCACGGGGTCTGTTCTCACCTATGCAAAAACAGAGCAAGAAGAGCTGTGTGTATGTTCACCCACGGAGAACCTACCCTTAGAAGGTAGTAACCAAAGCTATGAGTGCTTGCCTCTGCAGAAGGGGGTCGGGAAGGGAGAAGACTGATTTTTTTTCATGTATATCCATTTAAACTTTTGTATTTTGATTGTGCCCATGTCACCTATTTCTTAAGTGTTTTATAACTGAGTAAGAGTCACTTCCAACATGACCCTTGAAAAAGCAAGCCCTACCCTGCCAGTGGGAGGGAACTCAGCTCTGAGTCCCTGGGACACCTTCCTCTCCTGCAGCCCAATAGCTGACAAGATGAGTCCAGAGCAAACGGTCAGCCAGAAGGAGGCATCCCAGTTTCCCGGCCACACAGCAGAGGGGTGGGTGGGGGTGGGGGTGGGAACAGGTTCCTGCCTCTGGGCTCAGCCCTCAACTCTTCAGCGCAAACTATTCTTAGAGCCTAGATAATGCCAGCAGTTGCTGCTGCTCATATTAGCTTCCAGAATCACTCAACCCTGAGAGGCCCATACTGCCCCCACCCCTTTGCTGCTGGCCTCCCTGCACCTTGCTGGCTCTGTCCTCCATATGACACAGCTACACACATTTCAGCACCACAGGTAGGTAAGACTGGGTGGTGGGGCCGTCTAAAACTCCCCATGTGAGGCAGGAGGGTGGGGTAGGAAGGGCTGAAAGCAACAACCTAAGGTGTCCCCCTATGGGTCACCATCTAGATAGCGCAACCTCGACTCCAAACTATGCTCAGGATAGAAATTAGAGGTGTGGGGGCAATGGACACGGGCTAGCCCAGGGAGCTGGAGTGAGGGGAGGGCAGAAACAGTAGCAGAGAGGGCCCTGGGAGGGCCAAACTAGGGAAGAGGGAACAAGTCAAAAATAGAAGGTCTGGGGGGAAAGATGGTCGAAGAGGATCTAACAGCACTGGCTCTAGAGTCAGACTGTCCAGCACCATCCCGTAAGCCCTATGTGGCCTTAAACTGTTTCCCTCGTAGAACTTCAGTTTCTATCATAAAATAGACTTCATCATATTCCAATGGATTGTTGTGCTGAGTCAACGAGATAAAATATATAAAGAGTTTAGCCTATGCCTGACACACAGAAACACTGTAAATGTCTGCTGAGGTTATCATTAGCTTCTTACAAACAGGCAATGTTTCTTTTTAAGTTCTATAGCTGCAGGGACTTGACTGGGTCTGGGTTGTGCACTTAAGACTGCTCTTCAAATCCCTGCTGTCACTTATCATCTAAGTGACCACAAGCAAGTTATTTCTTCTCCCTGAGGCTTACGTTCCTTCTCTGCCTTATGTCACTGAAACAAATGAGCCAAGAGCATAGCCCCCTATCAGAGGTCAGCCAGGTGGATGTGTGACTGGAGCTATGTGCTGGAGGGTAGCATGGTGGGGAAGTCTTGGTTCTGCCACTGTGGATTTTGAGGCAGTGCCCAGGAAGTCAACCTTCTAGAAGAGCCATTACATGGGCATACCACGGGAGAAAAGCCCCAGGGTCTTTTAAGACCACAGCAACCCTACCCTCAAAGCTTAGATCCTCCCTGGGGTCTCAGGATCAGAATGGGGCTGCCCTAGCCCGGGTCAGCTTCCCATCTAACTGAGTACAACAAACACTCTCTGAAGCCCCCCTGACTGGACTACTCCTGGGTGTGCTCCTATGTCCACCTGGCAAAGATGATAGGCTCAGGGGCACCGGCAGTTAATTACAGTTGACACAGGGCCTCCCAGGACATGGGGCAGTTAGCTCAACCTGGAGCATGGAAAATGAGGGAAGCATGTTTGTCTTTTCCAAAAGACCAATTAAAGGTAGAGTAGGAGGAAGGTGGTTTGTGAGTCTACCCTTGCCTGTGGTCATAGGCAGTCAGGTCAGGAGGTGAAGGCCACAGAGGACTCAGAGTTAAGCTTGGAAATCCAGCCAATGAATCCATGGCGTATACTGAGGTATTCAATGTATTGAGGTGATGCCGCTCTTCACGTCTCAGGCATTAATTGCCCACCTCTCTGTGAAGCTGGGCTTCGTGACTTTGGGGGCAACAGGGCCTCCTTAAGCACAGCCCTGAGGATTTTTCTTATGGGCTGAAAATATTGTTCTTACAAATATCTTTATTGTCCTATCTAATACACTGAGTCATATTTCATTTCTAACTGAAATTTTTATTAAGGCAATTATATATTCCAATGTAATTTTAATAGAGATCCCCTATATTAACACTGAGTCAATCACCCTGAGCTTATTCTGTTTTTTTTATGTGTGTGTGTGTTACATTCTACACAATTTTTTTAGTGTATATTCATGGAGCCTCTGCCTCTAGAAGTAGCCACTAATCCAAGACCTGGCACGTCCCACTCCCCAGACTCATCTCAGGCAGCTCCAGCTCCTCACCGATCCCCCTCCAGATGCACTGGCCTTCCAGCTGAGAGTTTACACACCACCAAGCTCCTTTCTGCCTCAGGGACTTTGCCTCTGCTATTCCCTCTACCTGGGATACTCCTTCTTCAAACTTGTCCTTCAAATCTTAGCTCAACTATCACTTCCTCGTAGAGGTTTCCTGTAACTACTCTAGTAGTTAAGTTAGGTGCCGTCTATAAATGTCACCTTTCTCTTTGGTATCACATATACCAATTTTTAAATTCATAACATTTACTGGTAAGTTTATTTATCATCTGTTTCCCCAACGTGACTAGGTCTTTCTTGAGACCCAGGAACAGGAAGATCCCACTCTGCAGGTAGAGCAGTCAGGATAGGACTTGGTACAGAAAAGGTACCCAAGAGTGCCTGCTGAGTGAGCCAAGTCCACTGGGCATCTGCCTCTCCAGGGGCATCACCCTGTGCCCCCTGCTCTCTGCCCCATGCCTGGCCTGGTGGATAACAGGACTCATGTCTCTTCCACCCAAGTGAAAGCAAGTCTCTCCTTTCTTTGCCCTTCTGTATTCACAAGCTGGGCTAACAATACAAGGACAGTGCTGAAGCAGTCTGGAGTCCAACTGCTTGAGTACAAACACTGTCTTTTGATCCCCTGTCCTTCACCTGTAGAGCAGGAATAACACCACCTACCTCATACAGAAGTACGTGAAAAAGTACATGTTCCAAACACACAGAGACCAATATGGGGGCCCCCATTCTCATTCTTACACAATTCCTTCTGGCTTCTCTTTCCCCAGCCCCCTTCTTTCTTGGTAAAAGTTCAGGGAGATGGAAGGGCTGAGCTCTCTCCCTGGGGGAAGGCTCCCATCAACAACTTTCAAAATCATAATTGCCTTCTCCTTCCTGTAGAGTTGTCAGACTCACAACTAATAACTCACAGTCTAGGGCCAGAGCCCTGCCATTCTCCAGCCACAGGCAAAGTAAAGGGTTCACCTCTCATCAAAGAGACCCATCTGTTCTGCTTTCATGCACCCATCTATCCAATCATGCAAATATTTACTGAAAAATTATGCTATTAATTTGGGAAATCACAATCATATGTTTTCATAACTACTAGCAGAAACAAAAAAAATGTCTGACACTACTGAGTCTTGGAGAGGATATAAAACAACAGCAATTCTAACACTGCTGGCAGGAGCAGAAACTGTAAAATCACTTAAGAGAAACTTTATATTGCCCAATAAATTGGAATAAGTTCATAAACTTCAGCATGCTACACAAGGAACCATATTTTAGACAGTTTACCATTTGTAATAGCAAAATACCAGAGGCAACCCAAAGAGTCATTCACAGGAGAAAAGATAAATAAAATGTGATATTTTAATGCAATGAAACCTCCAGAGCAGTGAAAACAAATGAACTAGTTTCCACTATCAACTTGATAACTCTCCTGAACATAAGGCTGAATGAAAAATCTAGTTTCACAAAAATATATACAATATTTTCCATGTACATAAATTCCAAAAAATAGGAAACATAGTATCAGATATTATTTAGGGGAAAAAAATTAAAAGGGTGAAAAATATATAGGCTCTACTTCACACCTCATATAAACCCTAGTTGAAAATGAATCAGATGGGCCTCCCTGGTGGCGCAGCGGGTTGAGTGCTGCACTGTGAAGCATCTGCTGCATAGCAGCACGAGTTGGATCCCTGGCCAGAACATGGTGCAGCAGACCTCTCCTGCCTCACCCGCTGCTCCCCTCAGCAGTTTATTTCAGTAGATCTGCCTGTTCTGCTCCCCACTGTCTCTGGTAAATCCTCTCACCTCCCACGACTCTGGCCTGTACCCCAGCTCCGCAATGCATAAATTAATAAATCTTTAAAAATAAAAAATGAATCAGATTTAAATTTAAGAGCGAAAGCTATAAAATTCTTAGAATGGGCCTCCCTGGTGGCGCAGTGGGTTAAGCAACACACTATGAAGCAAACAGCATGAGTTCGATCCCTGCCCCTGGCCAGGGAGGGGCCCACATGGTGCAGCAGACCTCTCCTGCTTGGCCCACTGCTCCCCTCAGCAGTGTGTTTCAGTCTGCCTGTTCTGCGCCCCACTCTGTCTCTGGTGAATCCTCTCACCGCCCTGGACTCTGGCCTTTACCCCAGCTCTTGTATGTATAAATAAATAAATCTTTAAAAAAAAAATTCTTAGAAGACATAGGTGTAAATCTTTATGATCTAGATTAGGCCATGACTTCTTAGAAAAAGAACAAAGCACATGCAAACAAATGAAAAAATAGTTGGACTTCATTAAAATTAAATACATTTGTGCTTCAAAGAAACCAAAAAGACCAGTTACTACAAAATGGAAAAAACAATTTGCAAGTCATATATAAGACAACAGTTTGGTATGCAGAAAACATGAAAGATTCTTACAACTCAACAACAGACAAATAAATACAATCCAACTTAAAGGCAAAGATTTGAGGAGGCATTTCTCCAAAGGAGATATTGCAATGGCTGGCAGCTCTTGTGCCCACCTGTGACTATGCAAGTGCCTCTTTTTCTTTCTCCTTTTCCTAATAAACTTGTCCTTTTAAAATGTAAGAAAAAAATTTATTCCAATGACCAATAAATTCATGAAAACACATTCAACATCATGAGGGAAATACAAATTGAAACCACAATATACCACTTCATACCCACTAGTACAGTGATAATCAAATAGACAAGTGTTGGGCCTCCCTGGTGGCACAGGAGTTAAAGTCTCAGCACTATGAAGTATCCACAGCCACTGCAACATGAGTTCGATCCTTGGCCAGGAAGCTGACCTGCATGGTGCAGCAGACCTCTCCTGTCCCACCTGCTGTTTCCCTCAGCAGTGTATTCCAGTAGATCTCCCTGTTCTGCTCCCCACTTTGTCTCTGGTGAATCCTCTTACTCCCTGCACCTCTGGCCTACACCCCAGTTCTTGTATGCATAAATTAAAAAAAATAGATAAATGTTGGTGAGGGTGTAAAAACGTATATTGGTCTCATACATTGATGCTGAGAATGTGAAATAGGTACAGCCACTCTGGAAAATAGTCTGACAGTTCCTAAGAAGTTAAAGAGTTAAAATCCACATAAACACTTGTATGTGAATGCCCATGGCAATATTTACTCATAATAGCAAAGGTTGAAACTACCCAACTCAGCTGATGGGCAAACAAAATTTGTATTCCCACAATGGAATACTAAGGAATGGGGTACTGGTGCACACTATAACATGAGGTTCCTCAAAAACACCATGCTAAGTGAAAGAAAAAGCCACATATAGGAGTTCATTATATATGAAAAGTCCACAAGAGGCAAATCTATAATGACAGAAAGCAGATTACTGGTTGGCGGGGGCTGGAGAGAGGCAGGTATGGGGGAAGTGATTGCTAATAAGTATTCTTTTGGGAGTGATGAAATGCTCTGGAATTAGATTGTGCTGATGGTGGCACATATTTGGTGTTACACTAAAAAACAACAAATCGTACACTTAAAAAGATTAAATTTTATGGTATATATCATATCTCAATAAAAAAATTGCATAGGAAAACCCCAAATTCATGAGTCTTTACCTCTGGGGAGTACAGTTGTGGAGAGGCCTTCAGCTATAACAGAATAGTGGGTACATGCGTATTTGTTATCCTAATCATTTCACTGTTCTCATTGTTTCTATAATAAATAAAATTTAAAGTATTTACTGAGTGTCAGGCTAGCTAGGTGGTACAACAGTGAATAAAGTCAGATCTTATCCTGCCCAAAAGTACGGGTCATGGTTAAGTACCAACAGAAAGTGGGGAAAGAGGAGCCATAAATATGTCATCTCTCCATTCTGGGCGTCTACCTGCTCATGGGTAAAATGAGAGTTGGACTAGAAGCCTGCGTTCAGAAGGTCTTTGAGGATCCTAGGGCCCAAGGAATGTGTCCCCCACAACGTCCAAGAATCCACCATGCACAAGGAGCGCACAGGCACCAGTCGGTGCTGGTGTCCTCACATCACAAGTAAAGCCCAAGGTAAAGCCTAACTGAGTCTGTTTGTTCTCAGTAAATAGGGACAGCAACTTCTCCCAGGATTATCTTGGGGGTGTAAATGAGAGAACACATATAAAGTGTCAGGGATAGGCCTGGCAAACAGTAAATCCCCAACACATGGGAGAGTCCCACTCTGATTCCACAGGGATTTCCGGAGCAGCACTGCAGGGTCCAGTGGTAGGGACTGGAAGACACAGGAATTCCATTCTCAGTGGAGAAGCAGTGGCCCCCAGCCAGGTGGGGAGATGGCCTCATAAACAACAATACCAAGTGAGGTGATGTCATTGCTAAAAATAGACAGCAGCCAAGTACATAAATGCAGGCTGTGTGATGCAGACCCTGCCACCAAGAGATGTTCCAATCAAGAGGCCCAGTCCAGGCTTGAGAGAGGCCCTCAGAGGGTGATGGGCAAGGCACAGAATTAAAAGATTGACCTCCATTCACACTACAGCGCAGCCTTTGTCTTTTTTCACCTAGTTCAGACTCAAAATATTCCCACAAAACCTACAAACAGACTGCAATGGATTCAAAAGTCAGTTTCAGGAAGCCAGAGCTCATGTGTCGAAGCACAATGGTTAACAGCACAAAGCTGTATGGTCTTTGGTAAGTAGGGGGACCTTTTCAAGCTTCCAAGTCCCCAGCTGTAAAACAAAGATAACAACAGTACTAAGCTCATAGGTTTGTGACATAAAGTGAGATAACTGTAAAGGCATTAGCCAAGTTTCTGGTACTTAGTTTGCAGATCAATAAAGATTAGCTATTGCTAGGGGAAAAATAGGTTCCATTCTGAAAGAGAGAGAAGGTGGCATTCAAAGAGCTCAAAAGATCTGCTCATAGTCCCACTGCTAGTTTGGATAATCAGGATTTGAACCCAGATCAGAGACAAAGACTCAGTGAATCATAACCTCTGTTCCAAAATCTTCGGCAGGCTCTCTCAGTTCACTATACAGACTCTATCTTTGCCAGAATGAGGAACCAGCAAAGGCTTGGGGCCAGAAAAACCTTTGGCAAGTTCCCTAAAGTTGGGTTTAGGAATGGGTCCTGATAGGGCCCAAAGAGGTGAGTGAATTCCTCCATATGGTATAAGAAAAGCTGTGTGCAATGAAGCGTCTCAAAGAAGTCTGTGGCCTCAAAAGCAAGACGCCACTGACATGACCTCACTTAGCAAGTTTCCTTACCTACCCAACCAAGATGTAGTATCTACCTTGAAAGGCCTGAGGGGGTTGAATGAGGTAATTAATGAGAAGTACTGAAACATGCTTTCACCTGTTGCTGGTTTACCCTCCTACCTCTCCAGCCAGTTTTCATCATTCAGCAAATATTATTGAACATTAACTATGTGACAGGTCTCATTCCAAGGGCTGGGGGTAAAGTGGGAAACAAATAATTGTTTTCATAAAGCTCTCATGCCCGTGGAGGGAAATAACAAAGTTAATAATTGCAGATGCTAATAACCGCTATGAAGAAAATACTCAAGATACATGTGATACAGACTGATAGGGTGGGAATGATATCTGAGAAGAAATGTCTGAAGGACAAGGAGTCAGTCACCTCGAGATTTAAAACCAAAGCATCCTGGCAATCCTCCTGCACACCTGTGACTAAACAGGTGCTTCATTTTTCCTAATTAGCCTGTCCTTTAAAATGTAATTTTAAAAAAATGAAAGAAGAAACCAAAGCATCATGACAGAGGGAGCAGAAAGCACAAAGCCTCTCAGGAAAAACTCTTTGGTTAAGAGTCCCTCACTCCCAGTCAGTCCCACCATAAATGGGGTTCCCCTGAATAAGTTACATAACTTCTGAAATTAAGCTGCCACAGCTACAAAACGGGGATAAAGACACCTTACCTGCTACATGTGAGGGGACTCAACCAAAGGGCTGTTAAGGTCTGGAATGTTCCCCAAATCTCACCAATGAACATCTTACAGACATCATTTGGCACCCATCTTGGAGAGGGGAACCTGCGTGGAAAAGTAGCTTCCTTTGTTCCTGATTAACATGGTGGAACTTTCCCTGCCACCTGAGGTCTATTATAGTAACTGCTGCTTCAGACTCTATCTCAGGTACAAAGGAAGGATACTATGGAAATAATCAGGCCCTTAACCATTCCCTTCCTCCAACAAGAGAGGAAAGCCCTGGCTGACCCCTAGACAGAATGTTTAAGGAGTTGAAAGTCTCCTGGCCTCCGGGTTGAATCACTGATTTATAATCAGTCACAGCTCCCCTCTAATCTGTCCCCTTCTCCCCATCCCTCAATCACTGCCCAGGCTCCAGCGTCATCTCACACCTTAACTCCCTCCCACTTGTCTCTCAGGACTGTTCCACTTCAAATTTACTTGCAACACTACAACCAGTACCTAACACACAAAACAAACAAATGTCTCTTTGCTGCTAAAAACTTTGCTCCCCATCCTCATTGGACAAATGCCAAACTCCTTAA
This sequence comes from Galemys pyrenaicus, assembly GCA_019455555.1. Taxonomy (NCBI): domain Eukaryota; kingdom Metazoa; phylum Chordata; class Mammalia; order Eulipotyphla; family Talpidae; genus Galemys; species Galemys pyrenaicus. The sequence goes on along the minus strand of JAGFMF010011643.1, from coordinate 1,167,032 downwards.
TCTGGTACCAAAGGTTCCTTTTCCAAGACTGAACTCCTAACAGCCTGCTCTAATTCCCAGGTCAGCCGAGTAGCAGTACACCAAACTCCAAATTGTCTCTAAAACAAGTATAGCCACACTCGATTATTTGTTGTTCCTTTGCTGTTTCTTTATCCGCTGCTTGGAACACTACCCATTTTCTACCTCTAACCTCCACCCCTAATCTCTTCACTACTACCTACAACTCCTACCCATCTTTTAAGAGGACCCCCCAATTTCCCTAACTCCCCAGAAAAAGTTTACCTGTCTACCTTCTTAATCAGAGGTGAAAGCAGGAACTGTGTCTTATTCAGTTAACGCCTCAAAGCCTAAACTGATAAATATCAGGTGCTTCAGACTGCGAAGACTATCACAGCCCAGAAAGGACTGAAAAAGCTTGGGTACCAGTGAGGGGGGAGGGGTGCGCCAAGGGATTAGGTGGGAGACCTGCATTAAAAAAAAAAAAAAAGACTCCCAGATTCTCATGCAAGTGTTACTGGACATTTTGGGAAAACCTGGGTTATCCTCAAACGTTCCTAACTTAAAAACTGCCCGAAAAATGAAAAAGCTTTCCCTTTGCCGCCAAGACTTCTGCAGCTGTTCCGGCTTAAGAAAAATCTGGTGAGCTGTTCTGAGACCCCGCTGAGTGGAGAACAGAAGCCTGGGTTCCAACAGTGACTCAGCCCTTAACGTGCTGTGGGACCCTGCGCTGGTCTCTAGCCCTCTCAGAGCCTCTAGTACGACACCGGCCGCCACCAACTGTGTGTCTTCGAGGTATGACTGTCCCTTCTGGGCATCAGTTTCCCCATCTTACATTAGACGTCACCAGCCCTGGCGCCTCACGAGCTAAACAAACCGCAGCTCCCCGCCGACCCAGACTGACTCCACCCCTCCTTCTCACAGTCCTGCTCGCCTGGATTTAGCTCGCACAGTCCCAGAGTCAAAGTTGCCCTCACATGGACTGCGCCTTCCCGGCCGCCGTCCAGCTCCACAGGCACGGGTCGCCTCCCCCGCCCAGCGCTTTAAGCGCCTCTGGGGCGGTCCGCGCAGGCGCCCTGCGCCGCGCCGAGTCCCCGCCCCCTGATCCAGGAGCAGCGTGTAGCGGCGCGAGGGGCTTAAGTACAGTGCGCCGGAGGACCACGAAACAGTAGGTTAGGCGCGGCAACGGCGGCCGGTAAGGGTCATGCTTCCTTGGGAGGAAGGGCGTGAGGGAGGGGGCGTCTAGCCGATTCTTGGAACTCCAGAGGCTGGGAGGTGTTGCCGCTTATACCTGTGGCAAAGACCAGGAAACTGATGAGGGGGATGGTACGTGTGGATCCTAGACGTGCTAGATCCCCTGACTTCAGATCGGACCCGTGAGGGGGACACCGTGCCAATGAAACTAGAATAAAAAAAAAAAAGAGAGAGAGAGGAGCAATTAGGACAAAACTTAATTCGGGGTGGGAGCGAGCAGGCTCGCGAAGGCAGGCACGGACAGGAGAGGACAGGAGACTGGGCACACAGGCACTGACCTCACCCACAGAATAAAGTCCGACCGATTTCCTTGTGGGCGTTTTAAGGCTTTTGAAACTGTGGCCTCTGTCATTCATTCATTCATTTAGCATAAAGTAGGATCAAGGACCTGCAGGTAGAGAAGTGATGAAGACGAGCACTGTCCCTACGGTACAGGCTAGAGGAACGGGCTGTAGAAGCCCTCGGTGGAGAAGAACAGGGATGGCTTCTGATACTAAGTCCAAAGTACCATCCCGATTGGTAGGTTTTCCCGAGAGGACACAGCAGGTGCCAAGGCCCAGAAGAGAAATAGGGGCTGGTGTTTCCTGGTCACCTAAGAGACCTCACTCTGAATCTGTGTGGTGCGCCGGGAAGAAATGATGGTGAAGACAATGGGAAGAGTGAGGCTCCTAACAGTAGGATGGAGAGAAATCAAGGAATTCAAAGTTCTGCACTATATATTTACTTAAAATCCACAGGGTGTGGGGAGAATTGGATGTAGAGAAGTACATACAAAGCTTAGATCCCAGGTTGGGGTTCATCAGAGGAGGAGCAGATTTGTAGGGGTGACAACAACAAATAGTGGTTATGTGGGCATTCCCAGTAAACAGTCGGATATTCTAGAATGAGGGTCAGGAATGCACTATTGTGAAGATCTACATTTGAGTGTCATCAGCAAAATAGAAATAAAGCCACATGAAGGGCTGAGGCTGTAGAATGAGAGAAACAAAGAGCACATTTAACATTTTTCAGTGTGGTTATTTTTATGTCTTTCTTTTTCTTTTAAAAACTTATTTATACATACAAGAGCTGGGGTGCAGACCAGAGGTGTGGGGGTCGGGGGAGAATTGGGTGAGAAGATTCACCAGAGACAGATTGGGGAGCAGAACAGGCAGATAGACTGAAATGCACTGCTGAGGGGAGCAGCTGGTGAGACAGGAGAGGTCTGCTGTGCCTTGTGGATCACCTCCCTGGCCAGCGATTGAACTTGTGCTGCAGTGGCTGTGGATAGTGTCATAGTGCTGAGACTTAACCCCTTGCACCACCAGGGAGGCCCCTGTCTTATCTCTCTGTCCCCAGTATAGTCAAGGGCCTGGCATTAAGTGCCAATCAGTGTTTACCACAAGTTCTAATCCTGGTTCTGCCAGGAGTCTGCTCTGTGACCTTTGACAAGTCTTCCAGCTGTGAAGTGGGTACAGCCAAAAAAGAAGCTCTTAAGTATAGACCTCCAAACATGGCTAAGCAACTTCACACAGCTTTTTTCTCATTTAATTCACACCACAATCTTATTTCTTAAGGAAGTAATATTATTGGCTCAAATTCCAGTCCTCTACTATCACTGCCCTCATCTAACACCCAACAGGGAATGTTGTCAGGACCTTCTTTCCACCACATCTTCATTCTTTTGAAGCATTGTGATGTGGCCAGCAGACTTTCATAATTGTTCTAACACTACTTCTGTTAGGGGAGAGGAGCATGTAGCTGAATGTGATGGAGGTTATTTCTTCCTGGGGACAACTGAGCTGGGTTGCCTTGTTCTGTTCCTAAAATCAAATGACAGTAGGGCAGAACAAAATTAATGACTGGCATTTCCAGGTTTTTATTTAGATTTTAAATTCCTGGGGCCTGATACAAATTGAATTATCATCAGGGTGTGTGTTGGTTCCCCTCTGTGTGTTTCTGGGCAGCCAGTTAGGTTCCTGTTACATATGACATCTGGATTTCAGTTATTTCTATCCTGCTAATATGATTCTCAAAAATATTTTCTCTTTTGGTGCTGTGATAGTAGCTATGTAATCATTTCCTGCTAGTGAGTCTGCATGGAAAGGGTGCACCTTATCTGCATTTCATAGTATTCCACAAGAAGCTCTTTTTCTATCCCCATGCATGCCATGTAATTTATTTGAGATCTGTTGACATGGATTTTTAGAGCAAGAAAGAAAATTAATAATCCAGGAAAACTTGTTAAAAATATAGAGCTTCAGTCCCTTTTCTTCCTCAGACCTCTTGACTCAGAATCTCTGGTTGGGGTCCAGAAATCTGTATTCTCTCCCAACCACCCCAGGATGTTCAGCCAGGTTTAGAGACTACTGGTCAACCCCATGCTCCTTTCACAGATAGAGAATCTGAAGCTTTGGGAGAGGAAGGAACTTTCCCCAATCACATATGGCACTAGTGCCTCTTTCTCAATGAAAAACGTTGGACTGAGCATCCAGAACTTGAGTTCAAGTCCAGGTTTGCCAGTCATTGCCTGGGTGAGTCATTTTCCCTCTTTGAGCCTCAACCTCCTTATTGTGAGAATAATGCCAAAATCGTATTGGGAATCAAAAGAGAGTGTGGCAATGGAAGTGCTTTTTTGGGCTTTCTGTTTTGTGCACACAAAAGTTGCTAAGAACTGGTATTAGTTAGCGTTTACCACCCCCCTATATCACACTGTCCCTGCAAGTTGGGTCCTGCAAGTTGGAGGTGATCGCTGAGCCCCAGATCATCTGCCACCAAGTCTTCCCTTCTTCTGTTGCAGGTTAGGATGGCCACTGGCTGGGAGAACCTGTTACAGGATGAGCAGCAGCTGGAGGAACTGGCACGGCAGGCCGTGGACCGAGCCCTGGCTGAGGGAGTACTGCTGAGGACCTCGCAGGAGCCCAGCTCCTCAGACGTAAGTCTCTGTCCCCACTACACACAGCACTGGCTACACTGCCCAGGGTCCTGTTGAACATTGTTCAAAATTCAGAGGGCTTAAGAGTTTCAGTTTAACTCTCCCTTCCATGTTGCCTAGCCACTCAGTTACCCTGTCCCGAAGGCACTCTTGTTTATTCTTTCCAATAAAAAGATAGTGTGTGTATATATATTCCTTTTTCCCTTCCCTACTTTCTACAGAGACCCATACTGGACAAGCTTTTGTGTACCTTGCTTTTTTTTTTTTAAACAGTATACTTTATGACTGTCCATACTGGTAACTAAAGAGCTGCCACCATCTTTTACTTACTTTTTTATCCAGTCACGTTCTCTTGTCTCTGTATGCCCAGAACCTAGTTATAATGGACTGGTGGAAAGTCCAGACTGGGTAAGTGTGTGCTGATGCATGAGTTAAGAGAATGGCTGTCATCTGAGGCAGGCTGACACTGGAACGTGTGCCTCTGGCTGTGGAAATGTAATTGCTTGACTCGTGGACCTCAGAGTTTATGAACTACTTATCTGAATGCAGGATAGAGTAGTTATGCTTCCAAGATTTTATTTCTTCTCTTAATCAACAGGAGACAATTCTGTGTAAATGTCTAGTACTCATAATTGCTGAAAGTTAGTGGAGCTTAGAAAAGAGATTCCCAACTGTTTTAAATGCTTTACATGAATTGATTATTTAACTCCATGAATTCCCAATCCAGAGGGGGAAAAAAAAAGAAAGTATATAAATATGTGTGTGTGTTTGTGTACAGTTTAATTTCATATCTCTATCACGTGCCTGATTTGTGCTAGATCATTTTTGGCATTGAGGACATGGTTATTCAGTCAGAGATCTATCATCTAGAGCTCACGGTCCAGTTGGAAAATGTACCTACCACAAGACAAAATTAAATAATATCAGATCTATGAGGAAACGTAGGCAGCCTGCTGCACAATATTAACTAGCATTTATTATTTGCTTGTGCCAGGCGCTATTCTAAACACTTTGGAATCACTAACTCATTTAAATCCTCACCACTATAGAGATGAGGAAACCAAGGTCAAGAGATGTAAGTTGCTTGAAATATTTTAAGTTGTGGTGTACTTGACAAAGCCAGAATTCAAATCCAAGGAGTTTGCCTTCTGAGTCGGTGCTCTGGACTCCATGCTTTACTGCATCTCCCTGTGTAGGACATCTGATATTTGAATTAGATCTTAAAAAGGCAAATAGCAGAAAGGACCATCATAGCAGAAGCCCCAAAGTAAGAAAATGCAAGAAATGTTCAAAAGAACACACCTGAATTCACGGCATTAAGTGATTATAATGGGACAGAAGGCAATCCAAAGTCAGGCAAAGGCTTTGGCTACTGGGTGGAAGAGAAGCATGAACATCATCCTGTAGGTCGTGCTGTAGTGCCAGCAAGGGCACGGAGCAGGTTTTCTATGATCCGCAGACGGGTCAAGGTGTTCTGGAGCCCTCCGTGGCTTTTTCAGCTTAATTGATCTTTACATCAGACGCGACCCAGTACACGGCAGGCAAGGGGGTCGGAGGGCCAGGAGGCTAGCAGGCCTCCTAGCCCCTGGCGAATCTTCACTCTCTGCGCTCTCTAGCCTCTTGTGCCTCTGCTACTACTGCCGCCTCTTCTGCCTTTTCTCTCTACAGGCGTCCTAGTGACGCCGATGTATCAGCCCAGGTGCACCCTTTTGCGCATGCCCACACCCTCCTTGAATTGCCCGCCATCAGGCATGCGTGCAAGACCGTAGGTGTCCATCCACACCGATGGCGGAAGGGCGGAAAAGCCTGATCTCTCTTCTCTGACCCTACACGTGCCCATAAACCAGCTTATGGAGACTGAATGGCTGACTTCTGCAGTGTTTAGGGAGTTAATTCATTTTTTAAAATAACGGTATCCAGTATGAACTAAATCTCCTTTCTCTATCACTGTTCTACCCCCAGAGGCAAGCATTTTTATGGCTTTTTCATCAATATGTCTTTTAAAAGTCAAAAATAACTTTTTAAATCATGAAATTTTTAAAAAATCTAGAATACCCAGCTTGTCTTGAAAAATCAAATCAGCTGGCAACTAGGAAAGTGGTTTCCTATGTGGCTACAGCTGGAGCAGAGTTCTGGTTTGCCCTTATTCAGGTAAGATGAGTTTTTCTTCTCCCCATCAGTCTGATAGAGTTTTTCATCTCCCTGACTGTGAAACAAATTGTTTATTGTCATGCATATGCTATAATTTTTCTTATAGTTGAAGAATATTACCCTGTGTTGGTCTCAATAAAAAGTGAAAAGATCTTAAATTTCAGCCGTTAGCCTATGAACAGAGGGGATCATCCCAAATTGAAGTAGACATTACAGGTACTGGGGACAGAGGCAGAGAGAAGACAGCAGGAAAATTCTTTGTGCATTTTGAGACCAGATGGGACTTGTTGGAAGAGGCAGCATTCTGAGTTTTATAGCCAAGGAAACGCCCCTATAGTCATCAAACATAAACTCAATATGAGGTAATTCCTTACATAATCGGTGGTAATTCTCAGTCTGACGTATTAAAGGCTTCAAGCTGGGGTGGGGTGAGAGGAGGGATGGTAGAGAAGGGGTGTTCCCTTACTCTTGCAATTACCCTTCCTCAATAGATGATGAGGAGGGCAATTTGGGAATTACCTATCAAAATTTTAAATGGATTTACCATAATTACCAGACTTTTCCACTTTTAGAAATGTATGACTTATGAGCTCACAAATCTCAAATACCTGGTATGGGTATTCTAGGATATTCATAAGCACTGATTATAACCAGGGAGATAGAAAAAAACACCTACATGTTCATAATATAAGCCTAGATTCAACAAATTTGGCATATTCAAAGAACAGAATACTACACAGCCATTAAAAAGAAATGAGGCTAAATTTGAATACATATGGTCATACCTCTGAAATATTTTAAAAAAAGGATAGAACAGTGTATGTATAGTATGATTCTATGTGTGTAAGAAAAAATAATATGTATGTACATATTTAGTATAAAGATGTCTAGATTATGTGAGACACTAGTAAACCATTTACCTCAAAGGAGGCGTACTGGGTCATTAGGGGGCAAGGGTAGGAATGAGACATACTTTTCTTTCTTTTAAAGATTTGTTTATTTATACATACAAGAGCTGGGATACAGGCCATAGTCGAGGGAGGTGAGAGGATTCACCAGAGACAGAGTGGGGAACAGAACAGGCAGACAGATTGAAACACACTGTTGAGGGAAGCAGTGGGCAAAACAGGAGTGGTCTGCTGCACCATGTGGGCCACCTCCCTGGCCGGCGGCAGGGATTGAACTCGTGCTGCAGTGGCTGTGGTTTGCTTCATAGTGCATTGCTTAACCCATTGCACCACCAGGGAGGCCCCAAGACATACTTTTCATAAATATACTTCTGTCTCTTTTGAATTTTATATCATGTGTTTATATCATCTGTTCAAAATTGTATTTATTTTTCAAATTAAATACATAAATACCAACTTCTAACACCAAACTTGTTCTACCTTAATAGCAAACTGGTATTAACTCAGAGGTTGAACTCAGGAACGCTTCATAAAACAAGTCACATGATCATCTTACCGTCTCTCACCCAAGTTCAAGTTCACTGGTGTTTGAGAATCTCAAAATGCATTATCTATTTTAGATGGTATTTGGGTTTCCAGGCTCTCCCCAAATACAAGGAACTCAGAATACAGTTGACCTCCAGGCATGGCAACCAGGGTCACCATCTCCAACACTGAGGAAGAACTATGCCTTACTTCCTCTCTGGGGGCCAGAGTTTGCTCTTCCCCAATGCAAAGATACTGAAGGGCGTAAGTTCCTGGCATGGGGAGGGATTTGGGTGTGGCTGCTTACTGGCTAGGAGCTCAGTGTGTATGTGTTGAAATACCACTTGACAGCTTTGTATAATTTTGGACATGTTATTTAACCTCTGTTAAGACTCAGTTCCCGTCTCTATCAAGTATAGATAGTAATAGTTTCTTCCTTTACATACTCAATCAAAGTATGTAAAGCACTGCCTTGTACACAGTAAGTGCTCAATGTTTTTTGGGTTTTGTCGTTAACTTTAATTTTTAAAAATTTGAACCAGCAAGTAATTTTTTAATTTTATTATTTTTTTCAGTTTGATCTTTATGTCTTTAATGTAAAAAGACAAAACATTAGAATCTAGAACTTCTCTTGGTATCCCTTCCTCATCCTGTTCTCTCTCCCTTCCCAGAGGTAACCACTATTGTCCAGTTGGTATGTCCTCAGTAAATGTGGCCCACGCTGCCTGTGATGTTACATTGCAGGAAAACAACTCATCCCAGGTGTCTACCTCTATCCCTCTCTCTCCTCATCAGGTGGTAAGCTATGCCCCATTCACGCTCTTCCCCTCACTGGTCCCCTGTGCCCTCCTGGAGCAGGCCTATGCTGTACAGATGGACTTCAACCTGCTAGTGGATGCTGTCAGCCAGAATTCTGCCTTCCTAGAGCAAACTCTCTCCAGGTACTGTGCAAAAGGTCTGGGGTTGGGGAGGGGACCAGGAACTGCTAGAACCAAGAGACTAAAAGAATGGAGAGCCATAAGTAGTCAGGTAGCTGAGTTGATGGGGGAAACAGGGAATGCCCTCCAGGAAAAATAAGTATTAGACTAGAAGTTAGAAGAGCTGCCCTCTAATCTTTGCTCTACCATTTACTTATATGGTCTCAAACACAAGTCCCTTTCTTTTCTCTGAACCTTAATATCTTCATCTGTGAAATGGGGAGATTGGCCTAAATCTAGTGTTTCTTCTAATGCAGACATTCCATGATTCTGTGGTCTGTGACCCCTGCTTTGTTTTGTTTTGTTCTTTAAATCAAATTTTATTGATTTACTGTTCATTTACAAAGCTATGTAATTTTAGTGGAGCTTCACACCTCAATATCTATATGTTTCCCTCCTCAACCACCAAAGTTCTAGGGCCATCATGCTGTCGAACTGACCCCTCTGCCCACTGAAACACCTCCTTTTCCCTATCCTTCTGATAACCACCATGTTTTTCACAGTCTTAAGAGTTATTTTTCTGTTGTGTCTTGTAGTTTGCTTGGTTATTTACAGCCTGCATGTGAGTAGAACCATGTGGTAATTGTCTTTTACTTTCTGACTTAATTTCACTTAACATAATCACCTCACATTCCATTCATCTTGTAGCCAAAGGCAAAATTTTATCTTTTTTAATAGCTGGATTTCTTGTCCAGTCATTAATTCCTTATCTAGTCATCAGTCAGTGGACATTGAGGTTGATTCCATGTCTTGGCTATTGTGAATAATACTGCTCAGAACATAGAGGTGCATGTTTCTTTTAAAATTAGTATTTTCATATGCTTCGGATAAATACTAGGCACAGTATTGCTAGATAATATCATGTTTCTCTTTTCAGTTTTTTGAAAATACTCTCATGGCATTTTCCATAGAGACTGCATCAATTTGCAGTTCCACCAACAGTTATTGAGAGTCCCTTTTTCTCCACGCCCTCACCCATACTTGTCCTTTCCAGTATTTTTTTATATAAGCCATTCTCACAGATGTGAGGTGATAGCTCATTGTGATTTTGATTTGCATTTCTCTAACAATAAGTGATTTTTTTCATGTGCCTGTGGGCCATCTGTATGTCTTCTTTGGAGAACTTTCTATTCAGTTCTTTTACCCAGTTTTTTTGATTGGTTTGTTTTTTTGTTGGGTTGTATGAGTTCTTTATACCTTTCAGAAATTAACCCCTTGTTGGATGCAAAATGTACAAATAATTTCTCCCATCATTAACTCCCTTTGAAGACTGAAATTTCCCTTGTATTAAGGCAGTTCAAAACAGAGTTAACAAAACACAGTTAACTGGATTTAAAATCATATTTCATGTTTCCTTTTTTTTTTTAAGATTTTATATTATGCATTCAAGAACTGGGATACAGGCCAGAGGTATGGGGGCGTGAGAGGATTCACCAGAAACAAAGTGGGGAATAGAACATGCAGATTGACTAAAGTACACTGCTGAGGGGACTAGCAAGTGAGGCAGGAGAGATCTGCTGCACCATGTGGGTCAGCTCCATCACTGGGGATAGAACTCATGCTGCAGGGGCTGCAGATGCTTCATAGTGCGGTGCTTAAACCCTTGTGCCAACAGGGAGGCCCAGATTTCATGTTTCTTAAACAGAAACCCTTTCTTGTCACCTTAGGCCTCTCTGGTCTAGGTGGAATGCCACATAGCATGAAGACACAGAGTCCTTGAAATGACTGCCACCATCATGCTGTCCCTTCTCTGTCTCGTCTCCCTTGATCTTTCTTCCCCACAGTCCCTGGGACATGAGAAATTTCTTCTTTAAAAAATTTTATTACTTTGGGCCTCCCTGGTGGCACAGTGGTTTAAGCAACGCACTATGAAGCTATCTGCAGCCACTGCAGCACGAGTTCGATCCCTGCCGCCGGCCAGGGAGGGGACCCATATGGCGCAGCAGACCTCTTCTGCTTCGCCCGCTGCTCTCCTCAGCAGTGTACTTCGGTTGATGTGCCTGTTCTGCTCCCCACTCTCTGTGGTGAATCCTCTCACCCCCCCACACCTCTGTTCTGTACCCAAGTGCTTGTATGCATAAATAAATAAATCTTTTTTAAAAATTTATTACTTTAATTTTAATTTTATTTGCTTTATTTTAATGTTAAATTTTTATATTAGAATTAAACAAATACATGTGTATACATATATGTACATATGTATACATATATGTAAACATATATGTGTGAGAAAGAGATCGGACAAATATAAATGCATATTTTATTTTTTTTCCCCCAAAAGAAAACAGTTCATTATAGACAGAATCTTTTTAAGTTTACATGGAGGGCCCTCCCTGGTGGCACAGTGGGTTAAGCAACGCACTATAAAGCAAATCGCAGTACTGCAGCACGAGTTCAATCCCTGCCTCCGGCTGGGGAGCTGACCCACATGGCACAGGCAGACCTCTCCTGCCTTGCCTGCAGCTCCCCTCAGCAGTGTATTTCAGTAGATCTGGATCTGTGTGTTCTGTTCCCCACTCTGTCTGGTGGATTCTCTCACCCCCTGCACCTTTATGCAGTCCTTTTATGCATAAATAAATAAATCTTAAAAAAAAAAGTTTAGAGTGAGCTGAGGGTGGATAGGAGACGGGATCATAATAGTAAATTTGGAAACCATGACTTGTAGCTAAAAACCCAAGAGTCATGAATGTACAAACACTACTGCCACCTTCCTCCCCCAGATATTTTCTTGGGTGTGCGTGTGATTCAGATTATGGGAAATAGGAGCGACCTGACTTAGGACCTTTACTTTAACAATGCAGATGTGTGAGAAACCTTCCTTGTGGCCATTTCTGCAACCTCTGACGTCTCTGTTCTCCTCTACCCTAAAATACACACAAACTCTGGCAGGAGAGACGCACCCACAAGCACGTATGCAGAGTAATAGAGAAGTACCTCTTCAGAAGAAGGGAAATGTGTCTCAACTTTCCTGGGGGCTGAAAACCTCTGGGGACTTTCTTTCTTAATCAAGGATTGGGAAACCCTACAAGAGAGGGAAACAAGAGCTTGGGGGCAGGACTGAACTACTTGGACTCAATGGGGTCGTGTAACAAGGTGAGCCTGCAAGGCAGAATTGAGCAGGCACAGAGACTGCCCTAAAATCTTGAAAGGCAGTAGTGTGGCATTCGTCACCCATGGGTGCCTGTTCCTGAGGCTCCTAAAAGCCAGACAGAATGGGCCCCTACCTCATGTCGCCTGCTGGGTCATGATGATGAGCCAGCGTAGACATGGTTCCCATCCTCATGAAGTTCATAGTCAAATGGAAGAGCCCAGACCCAGCTCTGATCATCACACACGAAAAATGATGGTGGGGGCGGGGGGAGGGGAAGTCCTGCAAGCACTGCTGTAAAGCAGAGGACCACAATGCAAGGGGGTCAGACCCAGAGAGGGACGACTTCCCTAAGGAAATCATGTCATTTGAGGACTGGTTCAAGAAAAAAAAAATTGCATAGTTATCCTGAGTCAGACCCCACTGAACCCAAGTAGTTCAGTTATGCACTGGGCATAACTACTGTCTCCTAATTTCTGAGGGCTGCCTAAATCCTGAGAGGTCCCAGCATGTGAGGAAGCTATGGGGAGAGAATGTGGGGGGTCCAGGAAGGCTCGCCACCATCAGCGCTACTCAAGTATGGAATGGTTACATCACATGTCATTTTTGAGTTCTTGGGGCCTGGGACCAATAGTGTTTTCAGTTCTGTACATGCAATGCCTCACTTACTTCTCACCACAGCTCGCTGATATAATTGTTCTTCTCTTCATTTGAAAAGGAGCAGGCTGAAGCACACAGCGGTGAAATGACTCTGAGTTTCTCTTGAGTTCGCCTAGTAGTATTCTCAACCACTGTTTTGGGTGTTCAAATTTGGGCCAGTAGATCAGAAATGATGTAGCAACCAGTGGGGGGTGGGGGAGAGTGAAGCTCTGACCTTTGAGGTCCCACGTAACCTGGAAATTGTTCTATTCATTTCCTCCTCCAGCACCATCAAAAGGGACGACTTTACTGCTCGTCTCTTTGACATCCACCAACAAGTTCTGAAAGAGGGCATTGCTCAGGTAACCATTCCCCATGACACCCCAGTCTGGGACCTGCCCTTCTACCTGTTTTGTTGTTGTTTATCAGAAGTTTTGATAAACAGGGCCTGAATACATGGGAATCTGCCTCATTGTCCCCCATCGGGTTTGTCCGTCAGCAACCAACCCTGAGATTACCGAAAGAATGATTCCACCGGGCTTGGGAGTGTAGCTGGGCCCTGCTCTCTGTGTCGAGTTCTTGCTGTGTCTCGCCCTGTGGTTGGCCCTCAGAGCCAGCTCCTGGACAAATGTCCTCAGCCTGCAGTTTTCCCCACAGACTGTGTTCCTGGGTCTGAATCGCTCAGACTACATGTTCCAGTGCAACGCTGATGGCTCCCCATCCCTGAAACAGATTGAAATCAACACTATCTCTGCCAGCTTTGGGGGCCTGGCCTCCCGGACCCCAGCTGTGCACCGGTGGGTCTCTTGGGCAGCTCTGGGCTCACACATTCATTAGGTGGCAGCCTAATGAATCTACAATCATGGTGGTGAGGGAGGAGCGGGGACCTTCCACTCTGACCCTGCCCTTCTAGGTCCTGGCTCTTGTGCTCCTAACCCCTCACATCAAGGAACAGTTTCAACGTAGAATTGGGTCTCGGCATGTCAGGGACAGAGGTATGACACAGCTCATTTAGAACTGCCCCCTCATTTTACAAGTTGAGTATCCTGGGCAGAGGGAACAGCATTTGCAAGGGCCATGAAGAGAGAAGGAACTGGACATCTTGGAGGGTCTGGCAAGAGGTCAGAATCGGAGCTGTGGTGGATGCAGGAGCTTCCTGTGACACTGCAGGCTGCTATGACTGCAGAGGGCCTACAGCGCGATCCCAGATGGCTTCTGGGGCTTAGGAAGAGGGTTTCAGCTCATTAGGAGGCGCATGGGTGCACAGGGCCTCAGGGTTCCTCTGGGCATGTTCACCAGGGGCCAGAGTGAGGGCACCCCAGGATATACCAGCCTGAGGTGGATTCTTCAGGAACGTGATGGTAAGATGCATTGTAATGCTCAGCAGATTCTCGAAATGATGTTCCTGTATGTATATGAGATCATGGTCGGAGGGGTCTTCCAAGTCTGCCCGAGTACTGACCAGGCTTCTCTCTTCCAACAGACATGTTCTCAGTGTCCTGAATAAGACCAAGGAAGCTGCCAAGATCCTTTCCAATAATCCCAGCAAGGGACTGGCCCTGGGGCTCGCCAAAGCCTGGGAGCTCTACGGCTCGGCCAAGTAAGCGGGTGACAAAGTGGCAGCGGAATCCTGCTTTAGAGTCAGCATTCCTGGGTGCAGCAGCTTCTTTGCCTGATCGCTGCCTGACACCGTGAGGAGCTGAGGAAATTTTCTAGACTAGAAGCTTATACCTTGAAGTGCCAAAATTATTTTGATGTAGTTTTGGACTTCTTTCTTTCTTTTTTGAAGTTTTATTTTAATTAGTTATGCATACAAGAACTGGGATACAGGCCAGAGATGCGAGGGTAGGGGTGAGAGGATTCACCAGAGACAGAGTGGGGGGGCACAACAGGCGGAATGACTGAAATACACTGCTGAGGGGAGCAGCAGGTGAGACAGGAGAGGTCTGCTGTGCCATGTGGGTCTCTGGCTGGGGATCAGACTCATGCTGCAGTGGCTGCCGATAGCTTGATAATGCTGAAACTTAACCACTTGCACCACCAGGGAAGCCCCTGGACTTCTTTCTTTCTTTTTTTTTTTAAGATTTATTTACTTATGCATACAAAACTAGGGTACAGGCCAGAATCGTGGGAGGTGAGAGGTCTCACCAGAGACAGTGGGGAGCAGAACAGGCAGATCAACTGAAGTACACTGCTGAGGGGAGCAGCGGGGGGACGCAGGAGAGGTCTGCTGCATCATGTGGGTCCCCTCCCTGGCTGGGATCAAACTCATACTGCTGTGCTGCAGATGCTTCACAGTGCGGCGATCAACCCGCTGCACCACCAGGGAGGCCCCTGGAATTATTTCATAAGTAAGAGATGACTATAGTCTTTTCCTGTTGGCTGGAGATATTGTTATGATTATCAGTGATTGCATTTTGATGTAATGTAGAGAAGTTACTAGAGAGGCATGTGAAGCTATTTGCCTGTACTAATAGACCTGAATGTTAGGCTTTAAGCTCTTGTCCTTTTTCTTTACAGTCCTCACCAGTTTCCCTATTATCACCTCTTCTTAATGATGTCAGTGTAGTTGAATTCGTAATCCTCCACCCCCACCCCCATGCCTCCTTTCCAACTTGCCATGGTTTGGGAAAGCAAATGATCTGGTTTGTTATGATTCTATCCAAAGACTATGAGGGCCTCTTTGATGCATGAATACATAAACTTTGATATAGGGAATTTATGGGGTCTGTTTCAATTGCTTAGAGGCATTTTTTGCTTCCTTTCTATTTCTCAACTGTGTTCCGTATATGTGTAGATGCTAGGTTAGTGACTTCTGGATAAGGAAGAGGTTCTGTACTAACATTTATTGCATTGTTAACAGAGCGCTAATAGTTAACCTTAATGAGCACTTACAAGCGCCCCATTTTTCAACTAAGTGCTTTATGTACATGGGCTCATCACTTCCTCATATTAAACCGTCATAGGTAGAGACTGTTCCATCATTTTCTGGGTGACCTACGGAAATGAAGTGAGTTGCTATAGGTCAAGTCGTGGGTTAGTAGTAGAGACAGAGTCCATTTCCTCCAGAACCTGCATTTTCCATCACTTTACTGCCTCCAAAAGAGCCTCTCTGGACTTGCTAAGCCTTATTAAGACTCAAAAATCCTCAGACTCAACGCATCCCCATCAGAGAAATATTCTATCAAGTAGAACTCTTGGCTCGATTGTATTTTAAGAGCGTGAAGCCAAGAGACGGGTCAGCTGGGTGCTGCTGATGGATAAGTGCTGCATTCGGCCTCTCCGGCCCAGCTGTGCGTGTCGTGGAGAGCAGCTCGCGTGTGCAGGCAGGCTGTGGGTGCCTGGGCCAACACTGGTCCCTTCATTCTGAGAGTCAAGTGGCACTACTGCTGAACCAGCACATGGCCTTCTTTTCTCTGAGTGTCAGTTTCCTGACATTTGTTAAATGGAGGTCACGATAATACTAAAAAAGCAGTGATGAGAAGTAAATGAAACCATGGCTATAAAAAATGCTTTAAAAATTTTGATGAGGGGCCTCCCTGGTGGCGAAAGAGTTAAAGTCTCAGCTCTATTATGCTGTCACCAGCCACTGCAGCACGAGTTTGATCAGGCCAGGGAGCTGACCCACATGGTGCAGCAGACCTCTCCTGTCTCACCCGCTGCTCCCATCAGCAGTGTATTTCTTTTTTTTTTTTTTAAAGATTTATTTATTTATGCATACAAGAGCTGGGGTACAGGCCAGAGTCACAAGAGATGAGAAGATTCACCAGACAGAGTAGGGAGCAGAACAGGTAAACTGACTGAAACACACTGCCGAGGGCAGCAGCAGGCGAGGCAGGATAGGTCTGCTATGCCATGTGGGTCCCCTCCCTGGCCGGCAGCAGGGATCGAACTCATGCTGCAGTGGCTGTGGTTTGCTTCATAGTGCATTGCTTAACCCATTGCGCCACCAGGGAGGCCCTCAGCAGTGTATTTCTACTAAAGTAGATCTGCCTGTTCCACTCCCCACTCTGTCTCTGGTGGATCCTCTCATCCCCCATACCTCTGGCCTTGTATGCATAATAAATTAAAATTAAAATTATTTGATGAGGATCACTATGCTGTTCTATCAACAGTAATTACAGTAATAATGGCTACTATTTAAGGAGTACTAGGTTTATTTTTCAGAAGAATAAATTGAGGATTCAGAGACAGAATAGCCCAAGGTCACACAGCTAGTAAGTTTAGAGTTTTGTGTCCCCGCCCCTAACCCTTGTCCTCTTTACTGCACTAGTCTGCTTCTAAGAAGTGTGGTTCCATAATAGCAAGTGAGAAAAACTGAGGCTGGAATATTTGTAGAGCAAAACAGTTTTCATTGATTGTCTCATGCTTTTTAAATTTAATTCTATTTATTTAATAATTTAATTTATATTACAAAATGTGTTTAATTTTATTTTATTGAGGTAAAATTAGTTCACAATAATATATATGATTCAGAGGAATCATACTTTTAAAAGTTTTTTAAGGGAAATATCTAAATGAATTATGTTTTCAACTTTAAACATTTAAACAAACCTTAAAATACAGGATCTGTGGTTGGAATGAGTACGGAGAAGACAGGGATTCTCAGCGTCAAAGGTTGGAACTATGATCTGTTTAACACTGTTTTCTAGCTGGGGAAATCAGGGCCCAAGGAAAGAAACTGACTTGCCCAAGGACATACCACAAGTCACTGGCAGAGCAAGACCTCGGAGTCAAGACCCCTGACCTCCAACCAGCATGCTACTCCCACCTCCCCGCCCTCGCTGACAGCTTTCCTAGTCCTGCTCTCACGGGCTGATGAGAACTGAAGGCAGGACGTAGAATATGTTTTCTGAGTCTGGCTCAGGGGAAGGCTGACTTCACTAACCAGGGAATACAGTTCCACTTTAACCTCCAGCCTCCAAACTCCTCCTCATCTCTTCTTGGAGGTGAGCCAGCCTGGGCCAAGTGCCACCCTTCCACCATGAGCAGAGCAGATCAGGCTGCAAAGTGAAGAGCGAGGTCATTGGCCCTCGGGACTCTCTGAGGGCAAGGTGGCTTGTGAAAACAGTATGTTTGGTTTGTCTCTCAGGTAGTCCCGAACTCAAAGCCAAAGCTCAGCTTAATCACGTCTGACCTCAAGAACTGTCGGAGGGTAGGGAGAGTACTAGGCCCGTATTTTGGCTAAGTGGAAAGGAGTTGGTCAGAGGATAGTCTAAGAGGCTCAACTGAGGTTAGGAGCAGCAGAGACAAAGAGGCAAGAGTCCAAGTACAGAAGGTCAGGAATCCATACTTAGAATCCCAAGTGAAAGTCTGAGCATCCAGGATTCTCAGCAAGAGGCCACAGGCACAGAGCAGTATGGCTACAGAAAAGTTAGAATTTGGTACTGCTGAACATCAACGCTGCAAGACTCTGCTAGAAGACTATCTTTGACAGTTGAAAATAGCTTGATTGGTAGCCAAACAGATAGTTCTCCAGCATTAAATATTCCCTGAGTCCTTGTGCTCCTGCTTCTTTAAGAAACGCAAAACTGAGAGGAAGAGGCCAATAGGCCCCCAGGTTCTCGTTAATATTGTAGGACCTAATGTGACCACGTGTCCATCACAAATGGTGAGAGATGATGCATTCTTTATAGCTGACTCTATAGGGGTTTCTGGAGAGTTCCATTGAGTTTTTCTAATGTTTTATGCAAGATTCTGTACAGTCTAATAATTGGGTCACTAGCCTCCAAACTTCAGCATTATTCTTTTACAAATATTCTTCATTATTCTCACCTGTTTCTTCTTACAGAAAGATTTTTGAATCATGTTAAGTTCTAAGAAAGAACCCTCTTGTGTTTTTGAGATGACTTTAAATCTAAATTTTTATTTGCACAGAAAACTAACATGACTATAATATTTCACCTACCTCCTGAAAAGCAGAGACATCTCCACTTTTTCCAAGTTTCCTCTCTTTTTAAGATTTATTTATTTATGTATACAAACGTGGGACACAGGCCAGAGGTATGGAGGGTGAGAGGATTCACTAGAGAAAGTGAAGAACAGAGCAGGCAGATTGACAGAAATACACTGCTGAGGGGAGCAGGGGGCGAGGCAGGAGAGGTCTGCTACGCCATGTGGGTCCCCTCCCTGGTCGGGATCAAACTCATGCTGCAATGACTGCGGATGCTTCAGAGTGTGGTGCTCAACCCCTTGTGCTGCCATGGAGGTCCCCAAGTTTCCTCTTTTAAGAAAATAATGTATTATAGCCTCAGGTGTCTATGTCTAGGGCAGTCCTGAGTTGAGAGAACATGGTGCTTTCTAGGTAGGATCTGTGTTCTCATTCCCTAAAAAGATAGGGTGGAGTTAGGATAAGCCCTGTAGCTGCCTTGGGCCGCCTGTGCTCTCTCCGCAGTGCTCTGGTGCTACTGATTGCTCAAGAAAAGGAAAGGAACATATTTGACCAGCGTGCCATAGAGAATGAACTACTGGCCAGGTAAGTAAAGGGGGAAAGGCCTCCAGATGTGGCTCCAGGATTGGGAATGGTCACTCAGAACAGAGCACCCGTTCCCTCTGACCCTTGTCCATCTTTTCCAGGAACATTCACGTAATCCGGCGAAGATTTGAAGATGTCTCTGCAAAAGCATCTCTGGACCAAGACCGGAGGCTGTTTATGTAAGTTCTAGGGAGCATCCCCCCTGGAGCCCATAGAGGACTGGTTTAGGGGAATTCTGCCACCCACTCCCCTTAAGCAAGCATTTCTTCTGGAGATGTGATGGCTTGCTCCCTTCTGTCTTGGATTTTAGAAGAGAATTCTGAAATCTGCCATCACCCCAGCAAATTTTAGAGAAGGCTAGCCAAGTTCTGTATCTAAAGGGTTGTATCAGAATTGTTGACATTCTGGAAAATGTTTTTTAAATAACCTTGACTTCCATACGCCCCTAGGCTCCCAAATGTTTTCTTGCCTTACTCGGTGAAAGGTGCAGTCAGGTCTGGGCAGGGGGCTGGGCAGTCAGGGAGGAAGGGAGCAGCAGGCTCATTCTGTGATTGATCCAGGTGCTGCAAGATCAAGGGACCTAGATGTTTATGTCTCGTGCTTCCTTCCAGAGGCCACCACCAGGTGGCTTCAGCACCTCATGTTTGGATGGCATTACTTGCAACACACACTCTTGAGGTCTGGAGCTTTGTGATTCTTAAAATTAAGAACCTCCATGAAATTTCTCAGTACCACTTAACTTTTTTCAAAATGTGTTTTTAATCACAAGAAAATGAAGTTGTTAACTTACTTTCTAGATAAGCCAGACAATATCAAATAAAGGGAAAGGAGTTCAAAAGACAATCTGTCTTTTTTTTTTTTAAGATTTATTTATTTATGCATACAAGAGCTGGGATGTAGACCAGAGATATGTGAGTGGTGAGGGGATTCACCAGAGACAGAGTGGGGATCGGAACAGGCAGACTGATTGAAATACACTGCTGAGGAGAGCAGCAGGCGAGGCAGGACAGGTCTGCTGTGCCGTGTGGGTCAGCTCCCTGCTAAGACTTAACTTAACCTTGCACCACCAGAGAGGTCTCAACAATCTGTGTCTTAACTAGACTCATAATTTTGCATCTTCCCACCCTCATACCCACCATTGTTAAAAGAAAAGAATCTCTGCTTACAATGTTTTTAAGAAGTTAAAATACAAGTGTATTTTGCTAAATTTGGCAATATGATCCTGCTATTTAATAATTTTGAGCCCCTATTTTTAAAAATTTACATAATTAAAAAAAAATGTAGGACCTCCTTGGTGGCTTAGCAGGTTAAGCACCACACTGTGAAGCATCCATTGCACTGCAGCGTGAGTTCGATCCCTGGCCAGGGAGGGACCTACATGGCACAGCAGACCTCTCCTGCCTCACCCGCTGCTTCCCTCAGCAGTGTATCTCAGTCAATTTGCCTGTTCTGCTCCCTGCTCTGTCTCTGGTGAATCTTCTCACCTCCCACACCTCTGGCCTGTACCCAGCTCTTGTATGTATAGATAAATAAATCTTTAAAATAAATAAATGAGGGCCTCCCTGGTGGCGCAGTGAGTTAAGCAACACACTAGGAAGCAAACCGCAACCGCAGCCACTGAAGCACGAGTTCGGTCCCTGCCGCCAGCCAGAGAGGGGACCCACATGGCGAAGGCAGACCTCTCCTGCCTAGCCCGCTGCTCCCCTCGGCAGTGTGTTTCAGTCAGTCTGCCTGTTCTGCTCCTCACTCTGTCTGGTGAATCCTCTCACCTCCCATGACTCTGGCCTGTATCCCAGCTCTTGTGTGCATAAATAAAATAAATCTTTAAAAAAAATAAGTAAATAAATGAAAGTGTAACTAATCTCATTCTGGTTGGCTTCCCATGACTGTAGATCTGGAATGCTGTAAAACATTTGTTCTGTACACCTCTGTGTTTTTAGTAGAAACAGTGGCGATGTGGGTTCCTGTGAACCCTCTCCTCAGACCACCCCTGTGGACTGACTTTCAAAGAAGCTAAATCCATTTTGATAACTTTGAAGTGGATTGAACCACTAAACATGTCAGTTTTCATTTAATATAGCAGCTTTCTCCATCCTGTGTTCCAGGGATGGCCAGGAAATTGCTGTGGTTTACTTCCGGGATGGCTACATGCCCAATCAGTACAGTCTACAGGTTGGTATTTTCTATTTCAATCATTCATTGCCTCCTGGGACCCACCGTCACTCCTTAGAGACTCAGTTCAGACATCACAACAACCTGGGTTTACCCCTGAGCCCTGGCTTCAATTCTTCCTCAGGGAACTTGTCGTGAAACCTCTCATTTACAAACAAGCATGCTGTCTTCAGTCACGGTGATTCAGCCATTTACACTGATTCTAGACTTGTGTGGGGAAATGTTTAACAAACATCTTTCTGGGGGAGTCCCCAGTTTGTATCATCTGTGGATTTATATGGTGTAAATAGTCCCATTGGGCCAATTTTAGATACCAATTTGACTTCTTTTTTTCAAATTTTTGCATAGAAGAACTGGGGTGTATACTAGAGGTACGTGGGTGGGGGTGGTGGTGACAGGATTCACCAGAGATAGTGGGGAGCAGAACAGGTAGGTGGACTGAAATACACTGCTGAGGGGAGCAACGGGAAAGACAGGAGAGATCTGCTGTGTTATGTATAAGTCAGGTCCCTGGCTGGACTCAGGCTGTAGAGGTGATAGCACTGAGACTTAACCAGGGACGCCCCCAATTTGACATCTTTGAACCCAGAGTTGGGAAGAGATGGGTCCCCTCAGCTCTTGACAGCTGATGCAAACCAGTTCCAGTACACCACTGACAATGGTTCCTGCGAACTCTGATCTCTCTTTTCTGCGTCAGAGGTTTTTATCACTTGCCCATGCATGTTAATAACAGAAATGATGATATCACTTGATCCTGCTCTTCTGCCTTGTAGTTTCAAAATTATTTTCTATGTCCATTATCTCATTTAATCCTTACAACCACTCTGTGAGGCATATTATTATCCCTATTGTACAGATGGAGAAACTAAGGTTTGGAGAGCTACAGGTGCTTGTCTAAATTCCCATAAGGAATTTCCAGGCTTTCTGTCCAGTGGTATTTGCAATATATAATTCTCCTCCCTTTGCCCTAAATGTACAACATGGGCAGGCTGAGAAGCCCTGGTTTCGGTTGGATGAAAGTAAAGTTAGGAAATACCATGAGCACTAGGGTAGGGGTCATCATCCTCTGCTCTGCCTGTGTAACCATGGACCCATTCCTGACCTTTTCTGGGCCCAGTTTCTGTAAATTGAGGGGACTGCACTAGAAAGTTTAGGGTGCTTCTTCCAGATGAATTGCCCTTTGAATATAAGATTCTCCCTAAGGCCCGGCTGTATAGCGAGCGAGTCCACAGAGATAGCAGCTCTGCAGAAGGTCTTTTCCTATAGACAGTGGTTAGTGTGATAGGAACTTGCTGACTAGAGCAGAGAAAAACTATACATTGGGAAAATGGATGCGGCTTCTAGGACAAGGGATTTGAAAGAAGAGACCAGAGAAAACTTTAAAAAGTGAGGAGTTTGAACTAACAAGGAAGGAAATCCATGCATAAAGAGGACATTTTTAGGGAAGTGAGAAGCTCAGACCAGGTTTAGAATGTAGAGATAAATCTGCAAGGTTTAGTGATTTGCTTGGTGGCCCTGGGAAAGCCCCCACTCATTTCTGAGTTTTGCTTTCCCTGCTTCTAACATAATGACACGTCTTTAGGTTTCTCTCTAATTAATCAAGGTATCAGATGGTGCAACTGCCTGGAACAACAATCTAGTAAAATGAGTGGAATCATTTGTGAAGACCAAAGGTGCAGATCGTATCAATGAAGGACAACACAATGGGGGTGGGAGGAGCAGGGAGAGGGGGCATCCACTTGATTCTGCTCTGAGCAGCTTGCGATAATCCAGAGTCAAGGACAGCCTGTCCTTCCAGTGCCTAAGAATGAGGACTGGAGCTGGGGGACAGACCTTTTGGTGTTTCCCTGCCTCTTACAACCTACACACCTGGCATACTAGACCATTCATCCCGTAATCACCCACCTGCAGGCCTTTGTTCATATGTTTTGTAAACCTGAGTACCTTGTCGGTGTTGAGTCATGTGTCAGACTTCCTGTTCTTAGGGCACCACTCAGATTTCACCTCATTCAACAACAATGACAGTTATTGAGCATCAACAGAGAGCCATGCAGGGTGTTACCTTGGAGAATCAACAAGAAGCAGGACAGCTAGGGTCTGGTCCTTACATAATCCACAGTCTCTTCAGGGAGATCAGGATCAGAAAGGAAACGAAAATAGAATTTTTTTCTCTTGTTGAGGGAAACTCTTTGAAACAACAATGTGGAAAATAGGGAATTAGGCTGCACAGCCCGCCCTCTGGAAAGGCGCACATCCCCACTTGGACTCGGTGCTCAGGTCGAGGAGTTCAAGCCTGGGACAATGGTGCAGAGTCCTTGCACGTCAGCCCAGTTCTGCTCTGGGTCTACACCCGGAGCTGTACACCTACCCTCTGTTGCCTCCATCTTTTGACTGTCTGTAGCCTCAAAAAACTCTTACAAGAATCCAGTGATGAAAACAAGGTTCAGGAGACTATACTAGTGCAGACATAAATGGATTAGCAGCAAAAGGACCAGCAGAAATCTCTGATTAAAAGAAAGACCAAAGGGATGTTCCCAAAGGATCTCACTGTTGTAAAAATGGGCCTGGTAACCTGAAGCGCCTACTTGCTGATTGTCTCTGAACTTTTTCTCTGAGATCTGCATTCTGGATGGATTAGATATTTATTTTATACCACTCAGGAAATATATGCTACTTATATTAAGATGCATTTAATTCTATTTAATGACTTCACTCCTGAGTTTCATTAAAGTAGCTTTCATTTCACTACTGTAATTTTAATAATACAAATAAACAGAAGGCTGTGCCGGTGTAGGGGCAGGAGGGCATAGGGCAGGTTCTTTATGATCCGGGCAGAGGGGTAAAGGAGGAGTCCTGGAGCCCTCGGTGGTTTTTTCAGGCTTTTATTGATCTTTGTGCATCAGAGGTGACCAGGTCCACAGCCAGTGGGGAGGACAGGGTGGGGCCAGGAATTCTGGCCGGCCTCCTAGCCCCTGGCAAGTCTTCACTCTCTCTGGGCTCTCTGCTGTTGCTGCTTCTCTGCTGCTTCTGCCTCTGCTTTCCTGCTCATGGCCTCCTGTGACGCCGCCCTATATGCCCAGTCTCTTTGCGCAGGCGCGCCCACCTACGCGTGCCCACACGCTGCTCCAGTGCCTGCCATCAGGTGTACGGGCAGGACCGCATGTGTCTATCGTTGATGCCAATGGCGGGAGGGCGGAAAACCCTGATAACTTGCATTTACCCTACAGCCAGTGAAAAAATTATAAAAATGAGGAATTATGAGGAAACCTACATTGAATAAGATGGTCAAGGAAGGTTTCTTTGAGCAGAAACAAGGAGGAGCATCTAACCATTCACTGAAAAAGCCATAAGGGAAAGAACTGTAGGCAGAGGGAAAAGCAGCAAGTCCAAAGTCCTGAGGTGGGAATAATGTTTGTCTTTTGAGGACTGACCAGCCTGGATGGCTGGAATGTAGGGGTGAGGGAGAGGATAGCATGGAGTGAGGTTAAAAGGAGCCAGGAGCCTTCCCGTGGGCTGTGGGCAGGAGTTTGGACTTTATCTGGAGTACAGTGGGAAACTTGAGTTCGTAAACAAGTGTCCCCCCCTCTTCAAGCTCTCTCATCAGTTTTCCTTCACCCTTAGGTATATTGTCATGTGTCGTGCTAGAGGGTGAACTCCCTGATGGTGAGAATCCTGCAGCTTGAAAGGGGCCACACCCGCTTTAAGGGGTGTTGCAGTGAGCCTGGGAGGTAATGATGTGAGGCACCTGAGGGTGCTCAGAGAAGGAGACTTTGAGCCAAGACTTAAGGCCAGCCAAAGCGAAGTAAAGCAGAGTTCCTTTTGTTTTCTCCACTCTGCAGGACTGGGAAGCACGCCTGCAGCTCGAAAGGTCGCGTGCTGTCAAGTGCCCCGACGTTGCTACCCAGCTGGCTGGGACCAAGAAGGTGCAGCAGGAGCTGAGCAGAGGGGGCATGCTGGAGGCGATGCTCCCTGGCCAGCCTGAGGCTGTGGCCCGCCTTCGTGCCACCTTTGCTGGCCTCTACTCCCTGGACATGGTGCGTGGGCAGCCTTCTTCTCCTATCACAGGGACCTGGAACCCAGTGTGTTGGAGAGGCTGGTGTTGGCACTGGGTCGTTTCTACTGTTAGAACCCCAAGAACCTGGGGAGGCGGGCCGGGGGCTGGAATCCATTGTAAGCTTTCTCAGCAAAGGCGGAGATGGGGATGGTAACCAGGGGAAGGGGTTGAGGCAGATTGTAAAAGTTGGGAATGTCTCTGTCTGCTTCCTAGGTGTCTGCCGCAGACCCCTGCACTTGGCCAGAGAAAGCTTGTTCTCATTGTGCTTGTGGCCACAAGAGGTTTATCAGGGTTTATAGCTATTCCCTCTCCTGCCCGTCCTCTGATGATGCTTTGCACAACCAGGACCTCAGCTCTTGCTTCTTTGGCCTAAGACAGCTGATACCTGCTTTCTTGGCTCTTTCAGGGTAAAGAAGGCGACCAAGCCATCACTAAGGCCCTTGCTGCCCCTAGCCGCTTTGTGCTAAAGCCCCAGAGAGAGGGCGGAGGTAGGTGGTTTCCCCTTTGCAGGGCTGCTCTTGAGGTGGGACTAGCAGGCCGTAGTCGGAGCTAAACAACACTCACAGTGGACACCCCTCCAGGCTCTGGAAGACACAAAAGGAACTGACATAGGCCCTGGCCTTAGACAGTGTCCTGGGAGACTCTGACCAAGTACTGTGGAGTGCAGGGGGGTTTCACTGAGCAGCTCTGGAGAGCTGGACAGATTTATTCTGAGGTGCCGGGATGCCGGTATATCCAGAATTTGAATGTCTTCCTGCCTAATTTGAACTCCTTGAGGGCAGGGAGCATATCTGCCTCACAGAACAGAGGACATGATTTTTTATTTGGTCTTAAGGGATGATAAACAGGAGAGAAAACGGTGGAAAAAGGGGGAAGAACATTTCTTACAGAAGGAACAACCTCAAGCAAAAATACCAGTCCATGAAAGGATGGTGTGTCTGGGGTTAACAAGTAACTGGTGATACTGGAATCCAGTGTGGGAAATGGGAAATGGCAAGGATTTGGGCTGGAAAAAATGGGCTGACTATGAAGGGTGTTGTTGCATATATGCAGGAAGTAAGATCTCAGCCTAAGGTGGTAGAAAGCCACTTGTGGGTTTTAGGGAGGGAAAGGACATGGGTGATCCAGAATCCACGTTTCCATCATGGTAGAGCTTGTCCCAGAATTAGAGGAGACATGGGTGGCAGAGAGGCCATAGAGCAGGCTGGTACAGTTTTCAGAAGAGCAGTGAAGAAGCCTGGCCTCAGACTATCAGAGTGTGGAATGCAGACTGGGTCAAAGTTCATGACAGAAATAACCGAGGGGGAGGAATTAAGTAAGACTCAGGAATGCCTTTCGCCTGATTGTGAGTGGGAAGATCCAGGACATGTTGGGACATGTTGAAATACTCTGTTTGGATATATTTTGGGGGTACCTGTGTGATGTCTAGAGCAGGGAGCTTGAGTTAAAGATTTAAGAGTTGGTAATTTATAGGATATAGATGGAGCCTTAGAAGAGATCTCCCTGGGGAAAAAGTGTGTAACTGGAGGAGCCAACAAGGCGGAGGCCCAATTCCTAAGGGATCCCACACTTGAGAGGGGCAGGAGCCCGTCAGGAAGACTGAGAAGGAACAGCCAGACAGATAAGTGGAGAACCAAGGCAGGATAGTGCAGATGGGGTGATCGCTCGTGAGTAAGGGCTCTTCTGTTGAGGTGATGTCCCCTCCCCGGGAGCCAGCTCTGTCCTGGCATCAAGACTGAGGCTGCTGACTTGCCTGTATGGCCACAGAAGTGGGGGCAAAAAGTAAAGCGGGTAGGCAGAGGGTCCGGGGTGACCGGCCAGTGGAATTGCAGGTAACAACCTGTATGGAGAAGAGATGGTGCAGGCCCTGGAGCGGCTGAAGGACAACGAGGAGAGGGCCTCCTACATCCTCATGGAGAAGATCGAACCTGAGCCTTTTAGGAACTGCCTGCTACGGCCTGGCAGCCCTGCTCGGGTGGTCCAGTGCATCTCAGAACTGGGCATCTTTGGGGTCTACGTCAGGTAAGCCAGTCAGGAGGGGCTCCTCCTGCCAGAGAGCCAACCAAGCAAGCCTAAGGGAAACTGGATAGGGATAGGCATCCTGGGCTTCGGTCGTAACTCTCCCAGTCCCCGGCTGTGCTATCGCTTCCTTAGCTGGGAAATGAGACCTGGGCCCAGACCTGCCTACCTCACAAGGCAATGAAATGAAGCCCAGATGAGAAGTGTTTTGCAACTATAAAGGAAATTCCAAGGAGTGTCAATATGGAGGAGAAAATAAGGTCTGACAGCCTTGGGTTGGGGGACCACAGGGAGGAAATGTGTAGCTCCCAGGCGGTGGGGGACCCTGGGGAAAGGTGCGATGGGCCAGCTAGAGGATACTCAGTGGCTTTGAAAAACGGAGTGGCCCTGGGTTTGGATTTGAGCACTAAAGAATCAAGAAAAAAAGAAAGACTTGGGAATTTGTAAGGAATAGTTCCCGGTCCGTCATACCTCTTCCCACAAATACTCATTCCAGGGTCAGGGCAAGGAAGAGATACCATGTTCTCCTGTGCTCCCCAGCAGAGCCTGCTCTCTCCATAATCTTCTCCTCTAACCACTCACAGCGTCTCCACCTGCCTACCTCCCCTCCCCCTCACCCCCAATTCCCACCACAACCCTCTTGAGAGAGAGATAGAGAGGGAAATTTACAGCTACAAAACATGAAATGTGAGCCTGGCATCGTGCTAAGAGCTTTTCCTGCTTTGTTTAATCCTTATGGTCATCTTGGAAAGTGAGAGGGATTATCCCTATTTTAAATTGAGGAAACTGATATTTAGAAAGCCTAAGTAACATGCTTAAAGATACAGAGCTAGTAATGTCCAAGCTCGGATCCAAACCTGACTTTAAAATCCTGGTACTTCCTCAGGTGTAGTGAGTACCCATGCCCTGCTCAGCTGGGGTTTGAGGGCTGACGCCATCTGATAGGCTGTCTCCTCCCGTTTCTACAGGCAGGGAAAGACACTCGTGATGAACAAGCATGTGGGGCACCTGCTTCGCACTAAAGCCATTGAGCATGCTGACGGAGGCGTGGCTGCCGGAGTGGCGGTGCTGGACAACCCGTACCCCGTGTGAGGGCAGTCAGGCTGGCCCAGACTTCACTCACGAGCCCTTCTGTTCCTCTCCTCGCCCTTGCATCTTGGGGGCTGACCTCTTCTAGGCACCTTCAGGGTCTTGACGGACGTGGAAACGCTGGGTGCCTTCTCCCAGCTCTCCCATCTGATGACCAGAAAAGCTGTTTCCTTTCAGTGAGATCTAAAGGCCCCTAAATCGTCAGGATGTGAATACAGTAACGGGAAACTGCTCTGAGGTTAGGGTTCATTACCCTGCCACCCTCCTCTTGGCCTTTTGTCAGCCTTTTAAGCGGCTTCCTGTGCTGACTTAGGACAGGACTAAAAGGTAAGAGGAGGGACATAGCCTTTCCCCACCTCTGCCTTAAATAAAACTACATTGCTGATGCTGTGAGTCCTTGGTTAATGATTTAGGGGAAGGAGGAACTATAGTCTGGGTCAGCCCACTTAAGGTGTATTGTGAAGCAGGGAGCTGGACTGTCATCAAGGTCGTCCTAACCCCAGACTATGTGGAACTCACAGGATCATACAGAGGGCCCATAGCAAGAGCCCAAAGAGGAAGCCAACATAACGGGACCTCATAGTTGTGAGCTGGCTTCACTGCTTCCCTGCATTGCTCCAGGGCTAGTCAAAGGGCCCCTAGTAAAGCCCTGCCCAGCTCTCCCTGAACCAAAAGTTTTGGAAGTAGGATATTGGGGTACTTCTGAGGTAAACCATTCCCCTTCCCATCTCACACACAAATCAAAGCAGCTAGCAAATATAACCAGTGAGATACCTGAAAAGATAAGTCATCACCGTTTTGGGGGTCACAGACTTTATTCCTATAACAAGGCTTTGAACATGACCAAGACAAGAAAAGAGAGTATCATCTGAGAGCGTCTCTCCGGGGCAGGGCTCCATTAAGGGGAAGGTGGGTATGGAGGACAAAGGAAATAAGCTCCTCTGGCCTTAGCAACAGCACACATCTACTGCGAAGAAGCAGATGATCTGAAAACCCTCTGGAGACTGAGCCTGCCTGCACAGCCCCTAGAGCAAATGGGCAGACATCTGGCACAAAGGAGATTTCAGGCCCAGAACAAAAGCAGCAAAGTATTTAAAAAAATAATTATTCCAGGGATCATAAACAGGCGTTTCTAAGGGCAAGTGCATGCCCGAGATAAGTACTAGTGCTTCCTGAGAAAGCTGACGTAGGATTAGAACTACTTCTCATCTTCAGCTCAGCCCTCGCTTGCCCTCTGAACCTTCATCCGAGGTGGGGGATGTGACCTTTAGCTCCCTGTTCTGAGCTCCAAGAGCTCCTTATAGTCTGGGGTCTGGGGGCACAGCAACCTAAGGCTGACTTGGGCCCTGTCCCATCTGCCATCTGCCTGGCACAGGAAGTTGCCTCCACCCAGGGGCAAAGCTGGTCCTCGGTCTTAGTTATCTGGTCCAGGGAGGTGATGCGGGTCAGCACTGGCCCTCAGTGCTCTGGGATGGGGGCAGGGAGAGTGGGCTAAATTTGGAGCCAAGCAGAGGGAATCCTGGGTAAAGGGCAGGATCTTGTTCACTGGATGGTCGGGCAACGGTGGCTGAAAAGCTGGCTGATGACAGATGGGTCAGCCACAGTAGACGTGTCCCCCAGGTTGTGGTCATTCTGCGCAATCTTCCGAAGCACCCGCCTCATGATTTTCCCTGAGAAACCACAAACCTCTGATTACTGATTGACAGCACTAGCCCACTCCAGGGTGCCCAAGGCACCCATTCATACCCGCTCCCCCACCACTGGCCATCAGACAACCCCAGTCCCAATCCCTCGAGAGCTCTGAATGTACCTGAGCGTGTTTTAGGCAAGCCAGGTGCATTCTGGATGTAATCTGGTGTGGCGATGGGGCCAATCTTTTCTCTAACTGTAACAGACAAATCATTAAAAATTTCTTCAGGAGTCTTAGCTAGATTTCCCAACACCAAGGGAGGGATGCTTTTATTCCCAACCTATTTCCAATTCAAGATCTTGCCCACAGTCATTCTTAGACTTACTGCCCGTCTGTCCCTTGGCAATCTCATTTTACCTTAATCTATCTTTAGGAAACGCAAGGCTTAGAAACAACCTGCTAGAGTTGAAATCCTACTTTACTAGCAGTGCTGCTTTGACAAGTGCTTTAACTTCTCTAAGCCTTAGTTTCTTCATCTTAGATGAGGGTAACAATAGGATCTATTTCATGGGGGCGATTACAGGGATTAAGTGGATTAATTCATTTAAGGCATGAGAAAGAATTCTATAAATGTCAGCTATTATTATCCTAGAAGAGATTAGTGGAGAATGAGTGGGAAGAGGGCAGTGGGGCTCCTAAGGCCCCCTAGAATGTTTGTGGTTTGGGGTGCAGCTCGCTCTAGCTCCTCCCCAACAGCCTACTGTGGTAGCTGGGCAATCAGAGCAGACCCTGTGCACCCTGCCTAGGGCAGCTCCTCACTCTGCTTCCTTAGCTCATCGGTGAGGGTGGTGTTGAAGACGTGGCCATCGCACAGGGTCACGAAGCAGTAGAGACACTCTCCCTTTACAGGATGCGGGTGGCCAACTACGGCTGCTTCAGCAACAGCCTCATGTTCCACAAGTGCAGACTCCACCTCGGCCGTGCTCAGCAGGTGCCCTGACAAGAGAAAGGAAGTGCTGTGAGAGAGCTCTCAGCCTCTACCCTACCCCTGCTCCACCTGTGGCTACACGGTCCTGGTCTGGTCAAATGGGGCAAGTCATTCTTTCCTCACATCACGTGCTTCCAGTGGTCTCACCATCCCGGTTCCCCTCTGCTAGGCACATTCCAGGGTTATTGCCATAAAACCTGCGCCCGGGACTGAAGGCCATGCCGCAAGCACAGTCTAAGCAAAGGCAGTCTTGGTCTCTTGGTCTCTTTGGTTGGGAGTTGCTAGGACTGTGGGGCTAAGATGAAGGAAAGTGACCTTTGGTCCTCACCAGATACATTCAGCATGTCATCAATCCTGCCAGTGATCCAGTAATAGCCATCCTGGTCCCGCCGGCAGCCTGGGAAGAGAAGACGTGCACAACATAACAGCCCAAGGCAGGATCATGGCCCACTAGCAACTGCCACACCCACTAAGGCTCCTAAGGAGTCTCCTACTCTTGCCCTCGGGGTAGCCAGGCTCCAAGGCAGCCACACTCTGTCTGCCTCCTGGTATTCACTACCCTGGCTAGTCCCCTTTCTCACTGTGCAACACTTAGCAAAACTCTGCTTAACTTATACATGGAAATATCCCTCTGCTTAGATCAGTGCATCGACATAGGAGGTGCTTAACAAATATTTATGGATGAGTGAATTGGTTGATAGACAGGCTCCAACCACGAGGGGCACACATGACCTGGGAATGCACGCTGCCACATGATGCATGTCTTTTTAGCACAGGAAAAACGGAACATTGCTTCGCTTATACATCAAATCTGTCTGATGGCACCATGCTAAGACCCTTCCTGCAATCCTCGTTTTTGCTCTTATGTATAGACTTTCTCTGTACTTCTGCCTAGACACTAGACATTGACATGTAGAACACATTCCTTTCTCTGTTTTTCTTCCTCTTTAACCATCTCTTCCTGAAAATGAAAGGGGAAGCTACAGTCTTAGAGGGAGGGGCGGGAGGGGACTAGACTAGGCTCACCATCTCCTGTCACATAGTACCCAGGGAACTTCTCAAAGTAAGTGGTCTCAAAGCGCTCATGGTTCCTGTAGACTGTGCGCATGATCCCTGGCCAGGGCTGCTTGAACACCTAGAGAGAGGGGAAGGCACAGTGGCGTTAGCTGCTCTGCAGTCTTGCTTAAAGATCGTCACAGCTTTTTCCTCTGAGGAGAAACGGTCTGAATGCCATTCCTGAGGATAGTACAATTCAGAAGTAAGACATTTCGGCCTTGGAACCCCAACTCTCGTTTACTAGCTGTGTGATCTTGGGTAGAGAACTTTACCTCTCTGAGCTTCAACTATTAAAAAAAATCTACCTCTGAAAGTTACAGTGAGGATTATATTAGTAATATGTGGAAATAGCTAGCACAGTGTTCTGTTAGTGATAATGACTTAGTAAATTTGAGTCTCCTTTTTGGTAATCCCTCAAGAAAGCAGGTCTAGTTGAATACAAATGAAAATAGTCATTTGAAAAAAATGAGACCCACACATGATTAAATAATTATTGTACCAATTAATAACACCCTGTGGCAGTAGAATGAGAATGGACAGAATTCTAGACTAAAAGTCAAAAGGGCCGGACTCAAGTCCTGCCACTGTGACCAACTTGTCAGTAAAGTTGAAGTTGAGTGGAGAGTAGGGGCTGATGGTCTCCCTACAATAACACATGCAACAATCACTACAATAGCTGACATTTATCACACACTGTTAAGTTCTGTGCTAAACCCTTCACATGTATTATTTAATCAATCCAGCAGCCAGGATTTGAGAGGCAGGATTTGAACCCAGGTAGGCTGACACCAGAGCCTGTATGAGTTTCAACTATGGTATAAAGCCTCCTTTCACACTAGAATGTTTGCCAAAGGAAGAGTTGGGACAAAGTCTTCTAAACCCAAAAGAGTGCCGTCAAGAATCTCTGAGCAGACTCTAAAGGGCTCTTAGGATCTTCATGGACCAAAAGACAGATGCAGGCAACATATCCAGAAGGACCCCCCCCCCCCGCAGGGTTTCTCAGCAGAGGATAAANTTAGGATCTTCATGGACCAAAAGACAGATGCAGGCAACATATCCAGAAGGACCCCCCCCCCCCCGCAGGGTTTCTCAGCAGAGGATAAACCCTCAACCATGGAGCTTTAGCCACAAGCAGCTACCAGGAGAGACTGCATTCTAAACTCTGAAGCAAAACAAGTACTCCTTAGTGGCCCCTTTTCTCTGCCTCCTCAATAATCGTAAAGATCAGAGCCTTACCAGATAACCTTCAGCTTCACCTTCCAACTCTTCCCCAGATTCACTGAGGATTGCAGGAGCTACACCAAAGAATGGGAAGGTCTAGAAGCAAACAAGAGAGCCAAAGAGAGGAGTGAGGCAACTCTGACACAACTCTACCTTTACCCAGATGCCCTGGAGTCCCAAATTCCTCACATCGACTCAGTCTCTCACCCACTAGTTAGGGCAAATTCCCTAAGACCTTACTCTGACCCAGCCCAGGACCAGTCAGGGGGGCCTCACTCACAGCAGAACCAGGCTTCATGGGTGTGGCACCAGGGAGGGGAGTTAGCATATGGCCACCCTGTGGAAATCAAAGGTCAGGGATTTGAGTCAGTCTTCCCAAATTGCCTCTGAGCCCCAAACTTCTGACCCATAACTTACTGTTTCTGTCTGCCAAAAGGTGTCCACAATGGGGCAGCGCTGGTCACCTACCACCCGGTGGTACCACAGCCAGGCCTCTGGGTTGATGGGTTCACCCACTGTGCCTAGCACCTGTAAGGATGCCCGGCTATACCTAGGGCAGGGAAGTGGAGGGGGAAGAAGACTGAGCACTGCTGGGAACCAGGAAGACATGCCCAAGCTCTTCTATCCCCTCCTCTATCCCAGGTCAAAGATGTAGAACAACAGAATGGAAGAGACTGTGCGCAAAGGCAGCACCCAGCTCTGAGGGACACCCATCAGGTAGCAGCTAGGGAAGGGTCTTACTTGGTGACAGGCTCGTCTCCAAACTTCATGAGCATGCGGATAGCTGTGGGTGCCGTGTAAAACTTGGTCACTTTGTACTTGTCCACGATGTTCCACAGGCGACTCACGTCTGGGTACGTGGGGATCCCCTCAAACTGATTCCAGTGTAAGCAGTCATTCCTGGTCCTTCCCAACAGTCCTGCCAACCCCAACCCTACCCTCAGGCCCAGTATTTTGCCCTCTCTGACCAACCAATCTCTTTACTCCCTTACCAGAGAAGTCAAGAAGCCTTCCTAGTCAGAGTTCTAAGTCAGAGCCCTCTTAGAACGCTTTCTCCAGGAAACAGATCATTGTATAACCCCCCTGTTTCTAGACCAAGTGGCCTTGAGAGGCAGTAACCCAGGATCATCTTGCCCCTCCCCTAGACAGGCCATGGGTTCCAGCTCCCTTCTCTCCCTTCTCACCAAAACACTTGTGGCACCATTGGCCAATGGTCCATAAGTGACGTAGGAATGGCCAGTGATCCATCCAATGTCTGCTGTGCACCAGAACACATCCTCCGGGTGGAAATCAAACACGTACTTGAAGGTTGTGGCCACATAGAGCATGTAGCCTCCAATTGTATGTACCACACCCTAGAAGAGGAACGGGGCCTCAGGCTGGAGTCTTGTGCTGGGCAGTTAGAGGAAGCTGCTCTTCAGGGAGTCTGTCCTGCTGGCACTTTCATCGAACCCATCTCTGTTTCATCCCCCTTTCTCCATGTCCCCATCTCACATCCCACATGCATGTTAGTCAGTCCATCACTCATACCCACACCCTAAGATGGTATTTCTGAGTCACCCATATTGCCCTCATACATGTGAGCAGTTCTAGTCACTCAAATCTAACAGCATTTGTTGTGTATTTATGTGTACACAATTACATGTGGTAGAGTGAGAGGATGGGGGAAGACAATCTTTGCTGACTCCCTCAATACCCCCTCCCTAGGAAAAGAGAGGCCAAAACTGTTTCTAAAGGCCCTGATGAGGGATCTTCTAAAGATCTTCTCTTCAGAGGAGAATTTAGGAGCAGGGTGAGTGGAAGGTAGTGACATATCTTTCAAGTCAATCAAAGAGTCAGAGTTTTCTTAAGTGTCCTGGCTCCCACACTGCCCAGGAGAGTCTAGATGTTACTAGTGTAGCACAGAAATCGAGGAGCCCAAAAGGGACAGCTCTTCTTTGACCAAACCATATGAGTGTTGGCAAGGAACATCAATGTTAGCCACATGACTGATTCTTTTCTTCTTTTGGGAGGCACCATGAAAGTCCGTCTCTGAATTGTCTCACCCTGTTCCTTACCACCTAGTGATTGAAGATCTATGTATTCACATGATTTACAAAAAGGTAATATGACATTTCCAAAACTCATGGTTGTGGATTAAAAGTCATGTTATTAAATGTTTCCTCAGAAACCACATCCCATCCCTTTATAGCACACGAGTACACACACGAACACACACACACACACACACACTTGCCTTGGGTTTTCCTGTGGAGCCACTGGTGTACAGGATGAAGAGAGGGTCCTCAGCATCACACCACTCAGGCTCACACTCATCCCCTGCCTCTTTCATGAGTTCATGCCACCACAGGTCAACCCCTTTCTTCCAGGAGATCTGCTGGGGCCAGAAAATAGCTATAGGTGAGGAAAAACTGGAAACAGTTCAAGATGGAGGCAAGAGATGCCCTATCTGGCATCTAGGGATGCTGGGAGGGATGAGGGATCCTGCAAGAATGAAGTGGGCAGAGCAAACAGAAAGAAAACAGCAGGCTTCCTGGGTTCTCCTAGCCTTCTGCCATCCTCCCCCAGCTCTACTCCAGAGCTCCCACACCTCACCTCGTCTCAAGCTGAGGAAGGTCCCTTGGTTAGTCCCTTCTTTTTTTTCTCTTAGTTGAGATATAATTGACAAATAACATTATATTGTTACACATAGTTTCAGGTGTGCAAAATAATTATTCAATATTTGAACACATTGTGATCTGATCAGATTGGCCCCTTCTCATACTCAATTCTTATCTTAAATGTCACCTTCCTAGAAAGGCCTTCCCTGAATAGTATTTGGTAGAGTCCCACCCCCATGCCCACCCCCACCCTTGCTATTATTTGTGATCACAGCACCACATTTTTTCCCACACAGCACATGTTTCCAGAGATTTTATTTAGTTGTTTGATTACCACCTCCCCTACTAGCTAGTGGACGCTATGAGGGCAGCAGTATGTCTGTCTTTTTGGCCCCCTCTATCCCAACATCTATCAAAATACCTGGCACTCAGTAAGTTTTTGTTGAATAAATATGCACACACAGGCCTGCACACAGATATGTACTTATGGGACTAGTAGCGCCTCAGTGGGGATACGCACACCACATAATTCAGAAATGCAAAGTTAGTCAGAGCCTGTAGCTGAGGAAAGCACCTGCCCCTATTAGTTAGTAGCGAAAGAAGTCAACAGCTTTTGGTCCAAGCACATTTTCTTGCATTTCCAGACCTTTCCTATTCTAACTTACCTGCCTTTATACCACTGGAATTACAGACATTTCCCAAAGATATTTGCTTGAGGTCCCACTCATAGGAAACTTTGCTTTTAGTGGAGAAGGACCAAGGTGAACAAAGTCTCCCAGTAGAGGGATGTCCCCTACATTAAAGTAACTTTAATCAGTACTTCTGGATCTTTCCTCCTGAAATTTCTCATAACTAGTTATATCACCTATTTATTTTTTTTTAAAGATTTATTTATTTATGCATACAAGCACTGGGGTACAGGCCAGAGGTGTGGGGGGTGAGAGGATTCACCACAGAGAGTGGGGAG
>JAGFMF010011643.1:1086518-1116363 GCA_019455555.1 Galemys pyrenaicus | reverse complement strand
TCTGTCTGTGGTGAATCCTCTCACCCCCCACACCTCTGGCCTGTACCCCAGTGCTTGTATGCATAAATAAATAAATCTTTAAAAAAAAAAAAAAGAGCACAAGGGACTGAGGTGATGGTGCACTGATGAAATGGTGATGGGGAATACATGGGGATTACATTTGATGTCAAATACATATAAAGAAAAAAATTTAAACAAAAGAATAAAAAAAGTTTTAAATATGTATTCAAACAAAACTATTGAGAGATTTAGCTGGTGGAACACCAGTTAGGAACCTTTGCTAAGACCAAACTTCTTCCCTTCATCTGGAAGATTGTATGGTTATATGACAATACAAGGTAATCAGTAACTGGGTCCCACCTCATCTTCTTCTTCCAGAGAGCCTTCTCCAACTATCTCATCTTACACCCCCCAAATCACTGTGACTCATTATTAGTTGAAAATATAATTAAAAGTAGACTACTTCTCTTTACAACTACTTCTGTTCTCTCAATCCAAAATCCCCATCAGATGATGTCACTCCTCAAAATGCTGAGATTTTTCTGTTTTTTTTTTATAAATTTATTTATTTAATTATATTTGACATCATTTGTAGTCCCCAGGAAGTTCCCACCACCATTCCACCCATGTGCCATCACCTCAGTCCCTTGTGCAGTTTCTGCCCTCAACCCCATCCTTGCCCTCTCTTCTCTCCCCCCTCCCCATGGTCCCTTTGACCTTTTGGTCTTGTTGAGTTTTTTGTTTGCTTTTGGTTGTAATTGCCCATTTCCTTGAACTTATTCTTTTTGTTCTTTTTTGTTGTTGTTGTTGTAGCTGTTGCTCTTTCATATTCCTCCTAATAGTGAAGCCATCTGATATTTTTCTCTTGCCTTCTGATTTTTTTCACTGAGTATAATTCCTTCTAGCTCCATCCATGTTTCTATAAATGGCCCTAGTTTGTAATTTTTGATTGCTGAATAATATTCCATTGTGTATATGTATCATATCTTCTTGACCCAGTCATCTACTTTTGGGCATTTGGGTTGTTTCCAGGTCTTACCAATTACAAATAGTGCTGCAATAAATATAGGAGTACAGGTACTCTTTTGGATCGGTGTTTTTGTGTCCTTTGGGTATATTCCTAGGAGCGGGATTGCTGGATCATATGGTAGTTCCATTTCTAGTAGACTGAGGAACCTCCATAGGACCTTCCATAATGGTTGGATTAGCTTGCATTCCCACCAGCAGTGTACCAGGGTTCCTTTTTCTCCACATCCTCACCAGCATTTGTTGTTAGTTTTTTTGATGTGTGCCATTCTTACTGGTATAAGGTAACACCTCATTGTGGTCTTAATTTGCATTTCCCTGATTATGAGGGATGCTGAGCATTTCCTCATGTGCCTGTTGGTCATGTGTGTATGTCCTCTTTGGAGAAGTGTCTTTTCCATTCTTCTGCCCATTTTTTGATTGGGTTTTTTACTTTTTTTTTTTTTGAGTCTTATGAGTTCTTTGTATATCTTTGTGATCAGTCCATTGTCTGTTGTGTGGAGTACAAAGATTTTTTCCCATTCAGTGGGATTTCTTTTTGTTTTGTTTACTGTTTCTTTTGCTGCACAGAAGCTTTTTATCTTGATGTAGTCCCATCTGTTTATCTTCTCTCTCATTTTTATTGCTTTGGGGAATGCCACCTCGAAAGCACTATTGAGATATATGTCTTGCAGCATTTTGCCTGTTTTCCTCTATATATTTTATAGTTTCAGGTCTTACGTTTAGGTCTTTTATCCATTTTGAGTTGATTTTTGTACATGGTGTGAGATAGTGGTCCAGTTTCATTTTTTTGCATATGGTGGACCAGTTTTGCCAGCACCATTTATTGAATAAGCTGTCTTTGTCCCATTGCAAATTCTTTGCTCCTTTATCAAAGATCAGTTGATCATAGTTGTGTGGTTTTACTTCTGTGCTTTCTATATAGTTCCATTGGTCTGTGTGTCTGTCTTTGTTCCAGTACCATGCTGTTTTAATTACTATTGCTTTGTAGTAGAGTTTGAAGTCTGGGAGTGTGATACCTCCATTCTCCTCTTTTTTTTTTTTTTTAGTAGAGCTTTGGCTAATCGGGGTTTTTTTGTGTCTCCATATGAATTTCATCAATATTTGGTCTATTTCCTTAAAGAATTTCATTGAGATTTTTATTGGTATTGCATTGAATCTGTTTTTGGTAGGATGGCCATTTTGATAATGTTGATTCTTCCTATCCAAAACAGGGGATATCTTTCCATTTCTTTGTGTCCTTTTCTATTTCATTTAACAGTGTTTTATAATTTCTCTATATAGGTCTTTTGTTTCTTTTGTTAGATTGATTCCTAGATACTTGATTTTTTTGGGCCTCATTAGTAAAAGGTATATTTTTCTTTTGGCCTCATTAGTAAAAGGTATACTGAATTCCATGCATTGATTTTGTATCCTGCTACTTTACTAAACTGGTTGATTATTTTAATTATGTTTTCTGTGGAGCTTCTAGGATTTTCCAAGTATATTATCATACCGTCTGCAAATAATGATAGTTTTTCTTCTTCTTTCCTGATTTGTATTCCCTCTATGTCTTTTTCCTGTCTTATTGCTCTGGCTAGGACTTCCAGTACTATGTTGAATAGCAGTGGGGAAAGTGGGTATCCTTGTCTTGTCCTGATCTTAAGGGGAATTCTTTCGGTTTTTCACTGTTGAGGATGATCTTTTTTTCTTTTTTTAAAGATTTGTTTATTTATGCATACAAGAACTGGGGTACAGGCCAGAGTCATGGGAGGTGAGAGGATTCACCAGAGACAGAGTGGGGAGCAGAACAGGCAGACTGACTGAAACACACTGCTGAGGGAAGCAGCAGATAAAGCAGGAGAGGTCTGCTACGCCATGTGGGTCCCCTCCCTGGCCTGCGGCAGGGATCAAACTTGTGCTACAGTGACTGCGGTCTGCTTCATAGTGCATTGCTTAACTCACTGCGCCATCAGAGATGCCCAGCTATTTCCCTTATCATTGTGAGTAAATGCCAAAGTCCTCACAATGGCCTACTATTTGATTTAGTCTCTCATTCCCCTTCTGTCCTCAATATACACCTGCTTTCTCTTCCACTCCTCTCACTCAGCTTCCTCTACATGTATTCCTAACTGTTCAATAAAAACACCAAGCACACTTCAGAACTCTTGACCTCTACTTGGAATGTTCTTCCTCTAAATACCCACATCAGTTTTTACCTCTCTTTGAATTCCTGCCAAAATTCCTGCTTCTCAGTGAGCTCACCCTTGATCATACCTTATTAAAGAGTAGTCCTTGTTGGGCCTCCCTGGTGACACAAGGGGTTAAGCACAGCACAGCAGAGCACTATGAAGCTATCTGCAGACACTGCAGCACGAGTTGGATCCCTGACCAGGGAGGTGACCCACATGGCACAGCAGACATCGCCTGTCTCACCAGCTGCTCCCCTCAGCAGTGCATTTCAGTCAGTCCACCTGTTCAGCTCCCCTCTCTGTCTCTGATGAATCTTCTCACCCACCTGCACCGGTGGCCTATACCCCAGTTCTTATATGCATAAATAAATCAATCTTTAAAAAAAAATTACTCCTTGTCAGCCGCAGGTGCAGGAACTCCAAATTAACACATCCCCAAAGTTTCCTAGTTTTCTCTTTTTCCCTCCCCACCCTAAAGCTGAAAGTTCTTTCCTTACTGCTTCCTCTACCCCCAAGCCTTTTATCATAATTTCCTGGTGATCTCTCAGTTACAATTACTGGGCCCCTGTCCATATCCAGGCCTCTTACAGGACAGGGATCATGTCTTCTCTATCTTCTGCAAGCACAGATGGCACAGTATGGTCAAGTCACTGAAAAACTGATCACTGACTAATGTTAGGAAGGCTGGGTACCCCTCTTCTTATGAGACAGACAGTCATTAGATTGGAGGTCCCAGTTACCTAGACTAGCAGCGAACTAAGGAACAGAATGGGAGAAAAGCACTAAGGAAAAGATTAAGTGGAAAAAACTAGGTTCTTCATAGAAGAATCAAAGCACAAGTTCTAACTGATAGATTAGGCCTTTCAGAGGAAAAACACCCAAATGAGAAGAGGAACCAAACCTCTTATTATGAGAAAAATACTACACTGAGCTGTTTAGCCTGGAGAAGAGACAATATTAAGGACATGATAGCAAGTCTAAAGTGTTTGTACCTCTGCTGCCTCCACCCTAGGTCAAATTCTAGTCATCTTGGGCCTCCCTGGTGGCGCAGTGGGTTAAGCAACGCACTATGAAGCAAACCACAGCCACTGCAGTACGAGTACGATCCCTGCTGCCGGCCAGGGAGGGGACCCACATGGCACAGCAGACCTCTCCCACTGTGCCCGCTGCTCCCCTCAGCAGTGTACTTCTGTTGATCTGCCAGTTCTGCTCCCTGCTCTCTGTGGTGAATCCTCTCACCCCCCACACCTCTGGCCTGTACCCTGTGCTTGTATGCATAAATAAATAAATCTTTAAAAAAAAATTCTAGTCATCTTTATCTCCTCTCTGGTTGACCACAAATGACCCCCAATTGATCTCCCAGTGAATTCTTGCCTCTTTCCAATCCATACATCATCAGGAATGATCTATTAAAAATATAAACCAGAGTGTATCATCTCCTGCTCAAAATGCTTTAATGGCTTCCATGGCATGTAGGAAAAATTCCAAACTTATACTGTGCCTTATATCTCTCCAATATCTTGCGCCATTCTTGCATTCTGTTTGATAGGTTACAAAACACTATCTGTTTGATAGGTTACAAAACATGAGCCTTTAGACTCATGGAACATGCCATGTTCTTTTACTATCTTTCCCAAACTCTTTCTAATTCTTGCATAAATATCACTTCCCTACTGTGCTTTTCCTAACCACCCTCAGTATCACCAACC
This sequence comes from Galemys pyrenaicus, assembly GCA_019455555.1. Classification (NCBI taxonomy): domain Eukaryota; kingdom Metazoa; phylum Chordata; class Mammalia; order Eulipotyphla; family Talpidae; genus Galemys; species Galemys pyrenaicus. The sequence goes on along the minus strand of JAGFMF010011643.1, from coordinate 1,111,457 downwards.
TTTCCTGTTATTCTTCATTACAATAATCTGTTTATTTTTTATAGCATTTTCTCAAATTATAATCCTTGTGTTATTTACTTACTTTTTTTTTTCTAATTATCTGTCTCCCCTTCTAAACTATGAGCTTCCTCAAGGAAGAGACCAGGTTGGTTTCATTCAAAGCTGAATATCTGGTGCCTTGCAAAGAATCTTGTATATAGTAGATGCTCAATAAATATTTCCTAAATAAATGAGTGAACCTGAAAGAGTATTATGGGAAAGAAGTAGACTATTATTATAAATACAAGAGGTAGGTCAATTAAAATTTAATATAAGGAAAGTCTTGCACTGAGACTTCAACCCTTGTGCCACTAGGTGTGGACACCTTTTATGGAAAAGGTGGGTTTTTTTTAAAGATTTATTTATTTATGCATACAAAAACTGGGATATAGGCCAGAAGGTTGGGGGGGGGGGCAGTGAGAAGATTGGCCAGAAAGGCAGAATGACTAAAGTACACTGCTAAGGGGAGCAGCTGGTGAGACAGGAGAGGTCTGCCGTGCCATATGGGTCAGCTCCCTGACCCAAAGTGCTGCATTGACTATAGATAGCTTCATAGTGCTGTGATTTAACCCCTTGCACCACCAGGGAGGCCCTGAAAAGGTTCTTTAGTCTCCAATTCCAGTGGCAGTGAGATGAGGGGAGGGTTTACCCACACCAACAAGCAATTCTCCAGACTCCAATTTGGGCCCTACCATTCAACTCAGTTCTGATACTACCTACCCAGAAACAGCAAGCATCAGATTCTACAGGTTAAATGTTCCATCCTATAAGACTACCCCACTATCACCACCACTTGAGACACCAGTCAAACACCCAAATTATCATTTGTGCTTCTGACCAACCAGCCGCAAATATGAGGTTCCCTGAAGTCTTTGAACTTTCGGTTACCAAGTCACAAGTCCAGGTTGTTTCCAGTACTTCTGAACAACTGCTGACTGGCTATAAATTGGAAGTTCTCACAACCTCCTCCTTGGGGGTCAATTAATTTGCTAGAGTGGGTCACAGAACTCAGAAGCATTTTACTTAGTATATTACTAGTTTGTTATAAAAGGATATAACTCAGGAATGGCCAGCTGGAAGAGATAAGACATAAGGTAAGGCATGGGGAAAGGATGTGGCACTCTTACGTCCTTTCCAAGCACAATACTCTCCCAACCCCACAAGGGTATCAACCCGGAAGTTCTCCAAGACCTTTCCTTTTGGATTTCTGTTAAGGCTTTATTACATACATCAATGATCAAAGCACTGACAACTGGCAATTTCACCAACCACTAGTCCCCTCTCGCCTCCTTGGAAGTTAGGGAGGTGGAATAGAATCCTCTTATCACAAGGCTGGCTCCTCAGGCAACAGGCCCCATCCGTAGGTGTTTCTGAAAGTTACCTTGTTTAAAAAATGGAAGAACTGGGCCTCCCTGGTGGCGCAGTGGGTTAAGCAATGCACTATGAGGCAAACCGCAGTCACTGCAGCATGAGTTCGATCCCTGCTGCTGGCCAGGGCAGGGACCCACATGGTGCAGCAGACCTCTCCTGCTGTGCCCGCTGCTCCCCTCAGCAGTGTACTTCCGTTGATCTGCCTGTTCTGCTCCCTGCTCTCTGTGGTGAATCCTCTCAACCCCTCCCCACACCTCTGTCCTGTACCCCAGTGCTTGTGTGCATAAATAAATAAATCTTTAAAAAAAAAAATAAAAAAAATAAAAAATGGAAGAACTTCGTGCTCTCATCACTTAGGAAATTTTGAGCCTTAGGAGTTCTGTGCCAGAATCAGGGATTAAGACTAAATACATATTTCTTATTATAAATCACAGTATCACACCATCTGATTCATGTTCACTGAAATTTGAGGTGGCTTTTATGGCCCTCCCAACTTCAAGTTTCTTTGACTCTGTAAAATGAAGAAACAATGTGTAAGAGTTCTATGATCCATATAGCATTGCACAAATATGAGGCTCTGAGATGTAAGTATACCCTCAAGTCACTTTCCCTTTCACTAGGGAGCAGGGAGTGGGAGCAATTAACTTGACCAAAACAAATAACTTGACCAATTAGTAGCCTAATATTACCTCTGGGTACTCCTGCCCTGGCAACAATGAGAAGGGAGAAAGGCTGAAGGAGGAATTGGAAGGAGACACACCCCAGAGACTGAATCACAAATCACCTTCAGTGTCAGTGAAGGAGAGGGCTTTGATATTTACCACCCTTATTTACAGATGAGAAACCTAATGCACAAAGATGGAAAACTATGCCCTTGCGGTTCTACAGCATATCAGTAGCAGTATTATTCCAAAGTAGTGAGGTCCAATGTGGTAGCTGCTAGCCACATATAGCAACCGAACACTTGAAATGTGGCTGAGGAACTAAACTTCAAATTTTAAAGACTTATTTATTTATGCATACAAGAGCTGGGGTACAGGCCAGAGGCACAGGGGGAGGGAAGAGGATTCACCAGAGACAGAGTGGGGAACAGAACAGGCAGATTGACTGAAACGGTGCTGAAGGAAGCAGCAGGCAAAACAGGAGAGGTCTGTTGCGCCATGTGGGTCCCCTCCCTGTCCAGAGGCAGGGATCAAACTTGTGCTGCAGTGGCTGCGTTTTGCTTCATAGTGCGTTGCTTTACCATTGCGCCACCAGGTGGGCCCCTAAACTTCAAATTTTATTAAATTTTAATTATTAATAGTCACATGTTAGTTAGTGCTAACCAGTGCTAACTAACTAACTAGTGCTAGAATCTAGATGTTTCTAGTTTAGGGTTCTCTCCTTCTAATGACACAGCCTCCAACAAAAGAGGGGATGTTGTTTCCAAAGACAAAATTAGCAAAAGGAAGAAAATCCAGGTGAAGAGCAGGAGCCCTGAGAAATATGGGATTGAAATTCACGAAGGATAGCTTTTAGTATATCTGTAGTTATCCATGAGAATTGAAAACATACATTTCAACAAATTTGTAACTGACTTGTAGTGTTTGTTCCACGACACCAAGAGCAAACCTACGTAAACATGAAAAGCCATCCTTCCTAAGAATCTCCAGGAGCACTGTGAGAAGCAGCAGAGAAGGCTCCCTTCCACTTTGAGCTTTAGTCTGTGTCAAGGTCATTGCTACTAGGATCTCTTCACTGTCCTGAGACTTCTTTAAAGATCCAAAACCTCAGGCAAGAGAAACCCACATATCTATCTTCACAGTCCTTGGCAGTGCTCAAGTGTCACAGGAGCGCCTGTAGATCTGTTTGCTCCTGCAGATATGCTTCCTGCTCCCTCTCCCCCCAACCCTCTCAATCCCCCCTGGAAATAAAAAAAAAATACTGTCCCCAACATTTCATTCATAAATAAAATTCCACATCACAAGCAAAAAACTTGTCCCCATTAGATTGTGAACTCCATGAGGAAAGGATCAGATTTCTCTTGTTTATTATGATATTTTATTTCATATTTTTGTATACCTTATTGTTATATTTTAGAAGAGTACCTCATAAATATCTGCAAATATCTTTAAAATTATGTTTTTATAGCCTGCTACTAGAAGCTGGTAGATCGTTTCAAGAGCTTGGCTATCCATACAAATAAAGTTTCTGTCAGTTTGAGATGTCATATTTAGGGTTCTCTGACTTAAATATATGGCAGTTTTGGGGGCTCCCTGGTGGCTCAGGTTAAAGTCTCAGCATTACGAAGCTATCACTAGCCATTGCAGTAGGAGTTCCATCCCCAGCCAGGGAGCTGACCCAGGTGCCGCAGACCTCTCCTACCAGGCCCGCTGCTCCCCTCAGCAGTGTATTTCAGTCGATCTGCCTGTTCTGCTCCCACTCTGTCTCTGGTGACTCCTCCTTACCCCTGGCACCTCTGGCCTGTACCCCAGTGTTTGTATGCATAAATTAATAAATATTTTTTTAAAAAGAAGTCACTTTAGCAAGTACCCTGCTTACCCACAACAATTTATTTTATTTTTTTTTAAGATTTATTTATTTATGCATACAAGCACTGGGGTACAGGCCAGAGATGTGTGTGGGGGTGTGAGAGGATTCACCACAGAGAGCGGGGAGCAGAATAGGCAAATCAACGGAAGTACACTGCTGAGGGGAGCAGCGGGCACAGCAGGAGAGGTCTGCCACACCATGTGGGTCCCCTCCCCAGCCAGCAGCAAGAATCGAACTCGTGCTGCTGTGGCTGCGGTTTGCTTCATAGTGTGTTGCTTAACCTACTGCGCCACCAGGGAGGCCCCCCCACAACAGTTTATAGGTGGGAAAAAGAAGGCTCAGAAAAGGGCATTATCTAAAGTCATTCTCCTCATTAAATATTTATTGAACACACTGGTATAACGAGTTAATCCAGACACAAATTCAGGTAGCTGACATAGAACTCAGGACACTGAATTAAGCCTTGGGACAGTTTCTCAAGATAAATATATGACATTTATCATTATATATGTTAGTATATATAATAGTCACTTATTAGCATAATATATTATAATTAGCATCAGATAATAACATGTGGCATAATAAACATCTAACAATCCTCATACATTTATTATTTATATCCTAGTAGTGGGATATACAGTGACTGTGACTTACACAGCACTAACCTAACTCATTTTTACCACTTTAGGGAGGGGTTCTTTTAGGCATCAAAGGTCATGAAGCTCAGGGAGAAGTGAGCAAAGATACATCTACTGATACCTTAAACATAAAATCCTTTAGTCCTCCATAGTCTGCCCACCTGATTAAAGCAGAGGAAGACTGTTCCCAGTAATAGTTATTTCCCTATGTATCTCAATTCCCCTAAATTGTTTATTCTACCCATAGTGTCCCCAGGACCAGAGTCCTTTCTCAGTGCCTTCACCCCAAACTTTCTAAAATTCTCCCTTTTTTTCTACCATCTCAACAGAAGCCCAGCCTGCCTGCTGAGTCAACACAGAATCACCACAGGTTGCAACAAAACGTTTACAAACCACTTCCTCTTCAGAAACAATCATAGAATTCTGAAATATCAGAGACAGGGGTTCTTGCAGAATACTTGAAGTTCATCTCCAACCTCTCATAAAATGAAAGCCCAGATGAAGAGAGTGGTCTGAGGCCACATTCTTTTTCAAGTAAGTGTTTTTCCTTACTAACTATATTGTAATAGGTCTATACACTGTTGTGGAATCATTGAAGATATAGACTGAGGATAAACAACTTCCTCTCTCACATATCATTGAAATGAATTCTGGGACATGGATCTAGATAATTAACAGGACCCCTGACCATAAATGCTGAGACAATATATTCTAAGGCTCTGGCTCTTCCACATCATCTTGACAACCTTCTTATCAGAGAGCAGGGATTTGATTCACCTTTCCAACCTGAACAACAAACTCCCAGCACTCTGACTTTACACTCTCACTCCCATATGTATCAAGGTTAATCTTCCTAAGCACAGATGCAACCATATCATTCCCTGGCACAAAACTCTTTTTGTTCAGAAATAGTCAAAGCATTCAATTGCTGGACTTCATCAACTTTGTTTCCACCTCTTGCCTCTCTCTCCAAATCCAATCCAAGTCAGCTGGGGCTCTTCACTCAAAAATAGATCCAGATTTGACCACTTCTAACCACTTCTTAGCTGTACCATGAAATAAATCACCATTATTGCTCACATGGATTTCTAAGACAGCTTCTTAATTAGTTTCCTTGTGTCTATTCTTGCCCATTTATGATCTGTTCTAAACAAAAATGACATATTCTAAACCTGTGAAATCATTGTCATATCTATGCTCAAGATTGTTGAGTGGTTACCCATTTCACTGTGACTAAAACCCAAAGTCTACGTTGACTGCCAAGGTTCTATGTGATCTAGTATCCCACTAACGTTATTCCCTACTACTCTCACTTTTTCTGTCTCATAATGCTTCAGCTCCACTAAATTTCTAGCTAGTCTTCTACCACACTTCAAGCACACTCTATTGCAACAGAGCATTACACTCTCACCTCAGGGCCTTTGCCCTTGTTTTTCCAACTACCTTGAATATTTCCCACCCCAATGATATGTAAGACACATGCCATTTCCTTCAGATCTCTGCTCAAATGTCACCTTTATCAGAGAGCCCTTCCCTTATTAATCCCCAACCTTCGATGTCATTCTCTTCCCCTTATGCTTATCGTATATCTACCACTAACTATTATGGTTTATGCAGGAAATAATTTATTCATTCAATAAATTTTTATTGAGAACTTACTATGTACCAAACACTACTCTGAACAAATAGTTTCTGCTCTTGTTGGAGGTTATGTTCCAATTTGAGATAATAAACAAGCCAATAAATATATGACAGGTAGTGTTAAAAGTGTACTATACAACCCTTAAGCAAATCACTTAGCTTCTTTGGCCCTCAATCTACCCATCTGTAAAGAAAGCTGGCCAAGATGGAGTCTAAAAAGTCACTTCAAGTTCTAATATTTTCCACAAACACGTATAAAGTGTCAATTCAGTTCTCCTTGGTGGTGCAAAGGGTTAAATCTCAGCACTGTGAAGCTGTCGCAAGTCACTGGAGCATGAGTTTGATCCTGGACAGGGAGCTGACCCACATGGCACAACAGATCCCTCCTGCCTCGCCCGCTGCTCCCCTCAGCAGTGTATTTCAGTAGATCTGCCTGTTCTGCTCCCTGCTCTGTCTCTGGTGAATCCTCACACTCCTTGCCTCCTGAACCTCTGGCCTATACCCCACTCTTGCATGCATAAATAAATGAAATAAATCTTTAAAAAAATTAAGTTTCTATTCAAAAGTAAAAAGCCAAACTCTTTCTTAATATGGTTCTATTTTGACTAATGAGAGTACGTTCTTTCATAAGAGCACTATTTCCTTTGTGGATTGTTTCCGTATATGTATAAGACATGCCCTCCAAACGAAGAATGAGCTGCAAATATGGTTTATTAATGCCACCACAGCTATCTAATGACACAATTAGATTGGAAAGACAGTTTAATGCTGTAATTCTATACAAAGTATATCAACTGGAGCTAATTATTGAAAATATGTCATTTAAAAATATTAACTTAAAAAATGTTAATAAATATTGAGCAAGAAAAGGATGAACTCCAAGAGGGAAGACCTTGGGGGAAAAGGAGGACTTTGTAGAGAAAATATAATAGAAAATTTTAAAATATTATGTATATGATAAAGGCAAATAGTGCAAGAAAATATGGCAGGCAATTATTTACTGAAAACAAAACTTTGTACATAAAAGGAAATGCAATCATAATATACTACTCTTATATAAACATTTATATCATACTAGTGGGATATACAGTGACTAGTGACTTACACAGCACTAACCTAACTCATTTTTACCACTTTAGGGAGGGGTTCTTTCAGGCATATTAATAACATGTATGATTTTAAATTAACTAAAAAGAAAGTTACAATTACATTCAGAACAAAGAAGAGAGAGAAAGAAGTTAAAGGAGTGTACAAGAACTAAATTATCCTATATTTTAATAGGAAGTCAATATTTCCTTTTAGAAAATGAAGTTATAGCAGTATAAGTTCGTTATTTTAAAATATGGAGGTAGACAAGGGAAATAAGCACTTACTTGACATTTGCATTTTATTTTCTTATAAGACATTTTCTTATTTGTAGCTTTCTTTTACTTTATAAGAAACATAAAAGAATTTAATTATAATGGCCTACGTGGCACTATTCTCCCAATCCTCTATCCCTGTATCTGTTGCACCTAACATAGGACTGGTTGAGGTGCAATATCTTTAAAACTTCTTGGTTGAGTAAAGAGTTCTTGGTTGATCTTTCAAACCAGGGAAAAAATGAAGGGAAGAAGACTTGTTACAAAGTTACAGAATTTTGTACCGGAAGTAAATTTGTCGATTATCTAATAGTGATTCCCAAACTGGAAAATTGCTTCTTGTGATATTAATAACATGTTAAAAAAAAGTATTTGGGGCTCAAATAAATTTAGAAAACCCTATGTTAATAAAAATAAATCAAGTATTAGCTTGTCGGAAAAATTATGTTTTTTCTGTTTTTCAAGCAAAAATGCATAATGACTTTTCTGACAACCCAATATCTTTACTATAGAATATTTGGAGTCTTTTTTTTTTTAAAGATTTATTTATTTATGCATACAAGCACTGGGGTACAGGCCAGAGGTGTGGGGGGGTGAGAGGATTCACCACAGAGAGCAGGGAGCAGAACAGGCAGATCAACAGAAGTACACTGCTGAGGGGAGCAGCGGGCACAGCTGGAGAGGTCTGCTGCGCCATGTGGGTCCCCTCCCTGGCCAGCAGCAGGGATTGAACTCGTGCTGCAGCGGCTGTGGTTTGCTTCATAATACGTTGCTTAACCCACTGCGCCACCAGAAAGGCCCTGTTTTGGAGTCTTGATTATACTAATATACAGTGGGAATCCCACAGAGACAATTTCTTATGCAGTTATTTTTCACATACGTTTGTTTTAGGAATTAATTTCCAATAATATCTCTAGTAATTAGTGGTTCCTGGAACATTCTCTGAAAAACACTGATCTAGTCTACTCCCCTCATTTTACAAACAGGAAAAGAGATCCTCTAAAGCCTGTTCAGGTACGGATAGCAGAGAACTAGAAGGAAGGGCCTCAAGCTTCTGGAGCAATATCCAGTGATTGAACAACTCTGGCCTGTGTTTTCTGCCTTTCGTCACACACCCTAATTATTTCAAACCAGGGAACAAATCAGACACAAACATCTCCTTTGCAGATCTTTAAAGGTTTTCTGATCCCTAAGGAAACTTGGACCCAAGTGTCAGCTGGACTACAAGCATAAAGCCCCAGACCCGGAGCTAAAGAAAATCCCAACAGAATAACAGACAAGTTTCAATGGCAAAATGATCCAAAATTGAGCAATAGCAATGTGATAACAGACCACTCACAGATATACAGTGTTTTCCAGTAAATAAATGAATGCATTTGCATCATCTTATTTGATTCTCATCTCAATCTAATTAAAAAACAAGAGTAGAATTGCTATCCCCATTTTACGGAAGCGCTGACTGACTCTCAGAGAGTTAAATACCTTGCCTATGGCATTTTGGCAGATTTGGAATGAGAACCTAAATTTCCTGTCACTCAGGTTAGGGTTCTTCTTAATGGATCACACAAAGTAGGTAAATTTGAACTAAGTTAAATGAGGCAATTTTTGCCTGAGTTAAACTCTCCCATGAAATACACAAACTGCTCCAATTGGCTTGCTTAAAAAAGAAGCAACACCCCAATTACTGGAATTTCAAGATCCTATTTGTCTCAATATAGTTATATATCCTATAAGCTATGTTGCTAAGGGGAGGGGAATCTTAGGAAGTTCCCACTAGAGAGGCACATAACCTAGTATTGTAAGCAAAGAATCAGACATATTTGGGTTTGATCTTGGATCTACAACTTACGTAGTCTTTGCTGCATTTTACACAGGGAAAATGAAGCACAGAAAGGTTATCTTATAAAGCTACTCACTATATAACCCTTCTATGCTTCACTTCTTTCTCTATAAAATGGAGCTAAGAAAACTTATTTTCAGGGGCCTCCCTAGTGGCGTAAAGGTAAGGCACAGCACAATGAAGCTAGCCACAGCCACTGCAGCACAAGTTCTATGTGGCAGACCACTCCTGTCCCACCCACTGCTCCCCTCAGCAGTGTGCTTCAGTCAGTCTACCTGTTCTGCTCCCCACTCTGTCTCTGGTGACTCCTCTTATTCTCCTGCACCTCTGGCTTGTACCCCAGTTCTTGTATGCATAAATATAAAGCTTTTTTTAAAAAGAAAACTTATTTTCAAAGCTGTTAAGAAGCTAATTAATGTAAGGAAGAGAGGGATATAGTACAGTGTCATTGTAGTGCCAGAATTATACTACCTGTGTATGAATCTCAGTTCTGTTTCTTGCTAGCTATATGATTTCAGATAAGCATGTAATACCTCAGAATTTCAGTTTTCCCATATGCAAAATAAGGAAAATAAATAGTGTATTCTTGGCTGTGAACAGCAAATGATGTTAAGAACCTGAACATAGTGTCTGGTACATAGTTCAATAAAAGGTTATGAGGATTAACAGCAGGGTCAGCAGTAAAAGGTCCAATATGTTTTTCTTACAAAACAAGAATGAGAAAGTCTCTCAGTTTTACTCTTTTCTATTTACCCTCTCCCTTCTCCAACTGTAACCCAAGAACACAAGACTTTAAGTCAGGACACTTGGCTTTGAATGTCAGTTCTGTTGCATACTGTTACATCTCGTAAGATTTTAAGAAGTTATCTAACTTCCTTGGGATATTTTACTTTACCTGAGTCAGTAAACTAATGATGCTTTGCTTATTCTATTGAGTCACTGTAAGCATAAATGAGTCAATAATTTTTAACACACTTTGTGAACCATGATATACTATATAACATGAAGGATGACTTATTTGCCAGACTATAAGAGATGTTTTTACCAGTAGAAAGCAACTTTATCTCCAAGTTTTTTCTCATGGACATTTCGATCCAGTACGTTGTAGCAGATGTTGGTAGTTGCTCCTTTCATCCACTCTATGAAGATTTTCCCTTTAGTCACATCAAAGTTGTATTGGAGGAATGGACCTGAGCATGGGGTCTTCCAGTAAAATTCCTTGGCAATTTCTCCCCAAAACTCTGCAACAGAAAGGGGAGTCCAGACATGATTACGTGTCTCAGATATGTTTGTCCTCACACAGTTTATCAGGACCTAGACACGACTTCCCAGCCCTGTGCTCTCAGGCCCATCACTACCCGGGTCCTTCCTATATATCTCTTATCACCTACCATTCTATTTCCATGGGCTAGATCTTGACTCAAATTTCTTCCTTCACTCTTCAAAACTACTAATCCTACTAATTTTGTACCATCTATTCAAGTCATAACCACTAAGAGCCTAACATAATGCCTAGCGTGTTATAGACAATCAATAATTTATTTTTTAAAAAGATTTATTTTTATTTCTTTATGCATATACGAACTGGGGTGTAGGCCAGAGGTGCAGGTGGAGAGGGGGAAGGAGAAGTGAGACAATTCACCAGAGACAGAGTAGGGAGCAGAACAGGTCGATCTACTAAAATACACTGCTGAGGGGAGCAGTGGGTGATACAGGAGAGGTCTGCTGCGCCACGTGGGTCAGCTCCCTGACTGGGGATCGAACCATGCCACAGTGGTTTGTGATAGCCTGATAGCATTAAGACTTTAACCCCTGAGCTACCAGGGTAAATTTTTTAATGAATTAGTGAAAGGAAGAAATCATTTACCCACAGATCCTTATAGAAGATCTCTTTCTCTTGATTTTTTTCATTTACTTTCAACAATTATTTAGTGGAGCATCTCTTTCTCCTACTGCTATCTGCTATGGACCTGAATGGCTTTTAGCTGTGTATATGTACTATCTCATTTAGTCCTTACCACAGTCCTAGAAGGTAAGCATCATTTTATTGATTTGAAAATAAGAACTCAGAGATATGAAATGACTTACCCAAATTACACATTTACTAAGTCAATTTGAACTTCCCTGAGGAAGACATTTTTGCTAACATCTGAAAGATGTATAGGGGCCTCCCTGGTGGTACAAGGGTTTAAATCACAGCACTACGAAGCTCTCCACAGCCACTGCAGCACAAGTTTGATCTCTGGCCAGGGAGGGGACCCACATGGAGCAGCAGACCTCTCCTGGCTCATCCACTGCTCCCCTCAGCAGTGTATTTCAGTACCTGCCTGTTCTCCTCCCCACTCTGTTTCTGGTGAATCTTCTCACCCCCTACACCTCTGTCCTGTCCCCCAGCTCTTGTATGCGTAAATAAATCTTTAAAAGTGAAAGAGATATAGAACTTTTTTTCTCTATTCCTCTACCAGGAGAGTATATGGGATGGGAAGGGATATATTAAGAACTCACTTCAGTGAAAGCATTGAGACAAGAGAAAGAAAAGCAGTATTAATATAGAATTGATGCATAAACTGAGCAGATTATTCAATCTTGGACATGATAAGAAATTTGGTATGTATCCTGGAGCCATTGTAGGATTTTAAGCAGGAGAGGGACATGATCAGATTTAACCTTGAAGAATCTACCTGTACTGAACAGATAAAACAAGCAATTGCAGAGCACTTAGGATATTCTCAATACAGGGTCAGGAGTTAGAGGGGAGAGATACACTCAGAAATAGAGGTAAAGTGACTTGCTCAAGGTTACATAATTTAGAGTTTATATAATTGATTTAGAGAGATAAGACTAACACATGAAATGTTTTTTAATGTACACAATAGAACATAATTGAAAGTTAAATCACATGATCAGCAACTTGCCATTATATAGTAACAAAATTGTTAAAAATCTTACTGAATAGCAAGGCAATGCCTGACAAGAAGCATACAATTTTTATAATATCCTTTTAGCCGCTAACTCAAATTTGGGAAACAGTCAACAAGGAAATAATCCCAAAGAAAAAAAAGTGATTATATAGTGATATTTATGATAATAATATTCATAATAGTAAAATTGGAAACAACCCAAAAGTCTAAAAAAAAAGGAAAACTAGTAATACTGGTAATACTAGTAGAATACAATAGGCTTCTGAATGGCCATTATAGTACTTGCTTTGGCAGCACGTATTGGAAAAATACAGAAATTAGCATGGTCTCTGCACAAGGATGTTATGCCAATTTGTGAGACACTCCATTAAAAAAAAATACTAAATGACCGTTATAGAGAGAACAAATGGAAACTGGTATTTTAGTGAATGCCACTAATGTACCAAGGACTAGGCTAATCTCATTTAACCTTTATGATAATGTGGTCCTATTAAGTATATTTTAATTACCTTAATTTTATAGGTGAGCAAAATGAAGCTCAGGAAGTATAGGCTACTCTCTCAAGGACCACGCGTCTAGTAGCAGGACTATAAAAACAAATTTGACTCTATAAAATCCATGCTGTCACAACTACATTATGTGTATATGCTCAAAAATATTTTTAAAGTTATAGTAGTAGGCATATAGTAGTAGGCATGTTTTGTAAAACTACTTGTGAATCACTTTTATGTTCATTGACAAGGAGTGAAGAAAACTGAATTCTATGATCACTTAGTTTTGGGAGTTTTTTTGGTGTTTTTCTTTTGGGGGAGGTGGAGGTGTTGAAATCTGGTTGTTTCTAAGTATTCTAATACTGAAAAAGTTCACAAGAGAAAAAAGCTGTACATGGACCAGGATGATTAGGAAATGCTCTGAGGAATTGGTGGAGTTTGACTGGGTAGAAAAGTAAAAGTAAAAAATCAGCAAAGAACAGGAGGTGGAAAAGGAACTTTTGTTTACACAGACATAAATGACAATGACCTGTCTAAAATGAGGTGTGGTAGAGAATAAGAGGAGATAAGGACAGAGAGGTAGGTGATCATCCAGAGAACTTACAGGAATGGCAGCATTTTAATTTGAAACTGTAGGGAACTATTAAAAGTTTTTGAAGTGACATATAAAAGTGGCATTTCCCAAAATATTTGTCTAACAGTGTTTCAATAAATCCAGAGAAAGAAAGTGGGTGAAACTAGGGAAGAACAAATTAGAAAGTTGTTTACTTGAGTTAAAAGGGTCTGTGGAAGAGAAAAGTAAAGGCATATTCAAGAGATTTTTGATGGGCCTCCCTGGTGGCGCAGTGGGTTAAGCAACGCACTATGAAGCAAACCGCAGCCACTGCAGCAAGAGTTCGATCCCTGCTGCCAGCCAGGGAGGGAACCCACATGGCGCAGCAGACCTCTCCTGCTGTGCCCACTGCTCCCCTCAGCAGTGTACTTCCGTTGATCTGCCTGTTCTGCTCCCCACTCTCTGTGGTGAATCCTCTCGCCCTCCCACACCTCTGGCCTGTACCCCAGTGCTTGTATGCATAAATAAATAAATCCTTTAAAAAAAAAAAAACAAATGTTTAAAAAAAAAGATTTTTGAGGAAAATATGGTGTAACACAAATTGTGGGGTGAGGGAAGAGGAATAGTAAAACTAATAGTTTATGTTTTGCAAACATTGGTTTAAATCCCTGCACCACCACTAAATAGCTTTATGACTTTAGGCAAGTTAGTTAACCTCCCTAAGCTTCAGTCTCCTCATCTGCAAAATGGGGGCGATAACATCACATCAAACAGGATTTGTGCTTAGTAAACAGTACTCAATCTATAAATAAATAAGATATATAAAATAAATAAAACTTCCTAGCTCCTAGGGAACACTTGCATACACTCCTCCTTTTCCGGATGACCCCTCCTCCTCCTCCTGTGATCCCTTTTCCATCTCTCCAAAGAACATCAGTTACAGAATCTCCACTCCCTTCATTCCCTCCATTCCCCAGATTCCCTTACAGAATCTCCATCTCTTCACAGACCCCTCAACTTCCCAAAGACCCCCCATTCCTCTTGAAAACCCCATCTCTTCACAAAACCTCACACAGAATGCTACCAATTCCTCATCTTACTACATCTATCTATACATGATAGATTTTATTTAAAAAGATGATGATGAGGGCCTCCCTAGTGGTGCAATGCTTTAAGCAACGCACTATGAAGCAGACTGCAGCCACTGCAGCACGAGTTCAGTCCCTGCCACCGGCCAGGGAGTGACCCACATAGCGCAGCAGACCTCTCCTACCTCCCCCACTGCTCCCCTCAGCAGTGTAGATCTGCCAGTTCTGCTCCCTACTCTGTCTCTGGTGAATCCTCTCACCCCCACACCTCTGGCCTGTACCCCAGTTCTTGGATTAATAAATAAATAAATCTTTAAAAAGAAAAGAAGGTGATGAAAAGAGATTTACAGTTTGGTATAGTACCATTGACTTATTAGAAATTAGGGAGAAGAGCAAGTTTGGGAGGGAAAATTGGTATATCTCAGTCACAGTCATTTTGAATATAATAAGTGTGTATAGAATGCTCTACAGATCTGTAAATTTGGGACCAGAGCCTATGTGAGGTCCTGGATACAATGCTAAATACATAAGAATTATTGTGACAATAACAGCTTACCCCTGGAAACAGATGAACTCATGATGGGAGAAAATAAGAAAGGAAAGAGAAGTGAAAAGAGGTTTGAGGACTCGGACACTGCCTTACAGTAACCAGGCACACTATACTTGGTTCAATCCTATCTTGCATTACTCAGTAAGTGCTTCCTTCACATTGTCCTTATCGTTAGCAAACTAACCCCCATTTATTAAATGCTTGCTGTATAACAGGTACTCTATAGTGCTTTTACTCATTACCCAATCTAGTCCTCATATAAACCTATGAGACAAATATTATCCCTATCTTACAGGTGAAGAACAGGAATTGCAGATAGATGTAAAAATCTGCCTAAATCTACACAATAAATGAGGGGTAGTGCCAGAACCTAAATCTAGATTTCACAGGGTTTGATTCATGGCCCGTGCCTGTCCCGCTGATAAATATCATACAGTCTCCCAACTCAGTTTGATCCCTTACCCAGAACTGAGGGCAAGGGCAGCACCTTTTCCTCACACATTCATGAAATTAGCAAAGCTTCTATGTTTTTACAATCCCAGCCCAATTTTTCAAAAGCTCGCATTTTAGTGAGTCGTTTCATCTTACATTGGGTAATTGGGGATTTCCAGCAACCCAGCACTAACTTGGGGAGACCCTAGATTGGGAACCAGACAAGTTATTGCTCAACTTTGGAACCTAATTTAAAGGCGAAAGGTGTCTGGAGGCCGTGACGATGAAAGTGGCAAAGAAAGTTCTCGTGGTGCTCCTCCCTCCTCTCAAGCCGCCCCCTAGCTCCTTGGAATCCCTTCGTTCACCTTAGGAATCCTTGTCTTGCCAGGAAACTTTCGCTTTCCTCTCTGAACCCCATCTCCTCACGAAACCCCCAAGTCTCCAGGGAACTTCCCAACTCCTAAAAAACACTCATCACATAGACCACTCCTTCTCCTTTAGAACCCCCATATCCTCCTGCGACCCCTTTTCCATCTCCCCACCGGACCACAGTTCTTCCCTCACAGAATCACCATCTCCTAACAGACCCCTCAACATCCCAAGGGAATCCCACTCTCCTAGAGAACCCCTATCTCTTCACGGAACCTCGATTTCCACACAGAATTCCCCCAGTTCCTTACCCCCCGGAGACCGTACTTCTTTCCTCATTGACACTCCCGCGTCCCCCCACCCCCCACCCACAAGCCCGCCCGGGCCCGGCCTCACCCCGTGGCTCCTCCACAGAGCGCCGGTGCAGCTCGCGGTAGCGCTGCAACGAGGAGACATGAGCGAAACGACTTATCTCCGGCGGTGGAGACCAACTCCGCGCCCGGTTCTGGGCCGCAGTCTCCACTCGGCCCCCACTCCCGCTGCCGCTCCGGCCACGTTCCTCAGGAAGCCCCATCCTGTCAAGTTCCGACACCGAAGCTGCCCAGGCGGGGGGGTGTAAAAAACAGGCCGGTTGAGGGGCGGGGCCTTAGGGGAGGAGTCTGCAAGATAGAGGAGGAGTTTAGCCCGACTCGGGTAAGCGTGAGAGGCGGAGCCACGCCTGATAGGGGCGGGGCCAGAGTGACCAAAGGCGTAGATGGGCATAGCCGACATAGTTTAGGGGATTAGGGGCGGGGCTTATTTGCGGAAGGGGTGGGCGGCCTGTAGTAAAAGCAGAAGGGGTGGGGTCGGGCGTGACGGAGAGGTGACGGGGCTGTGCAAAGACAAGGGTGGGACCTTCGAGTGACATGTGAGGAGCTGGGGTTAGGGCGGGGCCGGAGTGGGAAAGAGTGTGAGAATGAGAGGAATTGGGCTAGGCCCATCTTGAAGTCGGCCCGTGGTCTGATTGCACAAGCCTAACTCTCACCCACCGGGTTGAAAAGTCAGTGAGTTGGGTTCTTTACGGGTGACATCCTTCCCCTCTGGAAACTGTCCCCTAACTCTGAATAATCCCCTCCCTTTCATCCTCAGGAAAAAATTGGCCCTCCCCCCCCCCCCCATGTTCAAGAAACAAGACAGGCCTCTCACACTCTAGAAATTTCTTCACACTCTAGAAATTTCCATCCAAATCTGCAGTGCAAGATTCATTAATTGAAGACTAGGAGTTACCTTCAGGTGTTTACTAATAAAATCACTTCTTCACTGCGCAAATGGTAAACTCAGGGAAGGAAGTTGTGCAAAGTCACAGAGCAAACAACCAACAAGATAGGGACAAGTGTAGGTAGTTTTTTTGCTGCCTCACCAGACTCAAGATAGGGATTATAAAATACCAAAGTCAATGCAAATAGGAGCAATCAATCATATCTTTCCTTTCCAATCTCTTTACTTCACCAAGAGACCCCTCTGACCTCCACACTTGAACCCAATCACTTCCAGTTTCTCTTTATCCCCTTTGATCCAGAAAGAAGACGGCAGCACCCTCCATCTCCCTGACCGCACACACCACCAGGAAGAATGGCTGTCGAGGTAGGAAGGCTCCTTAAATATTTAACTCCAAGAATAATTCTGAGCTCTGATAGTGTCAGTCCCCTCCCTAAAACTTTTTATATAGAAATTGTGATTTCATCTAGCCCAGCCTCCCTTCCCACCTGCTCCCTGTTCTTTGCCCAGCTAACCACAAACCCACCACACCCTAACTGAAAACAATTTCCCCACGGTCAGACTGATGATGGTGATCCAGTGCATACCTATGAGGGAAGGTCTCGGGGCTCCCTGAATGGTACAAACCTCCTGAGTGGACATGGACCCCACTAAGGAAACATACTTCAGGAAGGAGGCATTAATTGTCCTGAAGGGGCACGTATTTCCCACAAGGTATGTGGATTCCACTCATTAAGCACAGAGCTTGATGAGGGATCTCAGAACTTACTGAAGGGCTGTGGATCCTGCTAATCGAACATGAATGACATTGAAAGTCACTGACCCTTCTGAGGGGACAAGGACTTCTTCCTAGAAGATATAGCCTTTACCCAAGCAACATGGACTCCACGAAGTCAACTTAAACCTCACTGAGGGGGAATGGACACCAATAAGGAGACACAGGCAATATTTAGTGGGGTCAGACCCTCCTGGGAATTAGATTTCACTGAAGCCTAATAAATCTACAGACCTCACTAAGGAGACTCTCTCATTGGGGAGGAAGGCATATGCCATGGGAATACATTTTTTTTAAAAGATTTATTTATTTATGCATACAAGCACTGGGGTACAGGCCAGAGGTGTGGGGGCGGGTGAGAGGATTCACCACAGAGAGCGGGGAGCAGAATAGACAGATCAATGGAAGTACACTGCTGAGGGGAGCAGCGGGCACAGCAGGAGAGGTCTGCTGCGCCGTGTGGGTCCCCTCCCTGGCCGGCAACAGGGATCGAACTTGTGGTTTGCTTCATAGTGCGTTGCTTAACCTACTGCGCCACCAGGGAGGCCCGGGGAATACATTCTTAAATACAGATGTTCAACTTCCCTTCCCCACCCCCCAGCTCTGGCAGCCCTCTCAGGTGAGGAGCTGGGTTAGGGCAGCACCCAGCGGGAAATAGGGTAAGACTGTGAACCAGAAGAATTGGGTTAGGCCAGTGGTGGAGTTGCCCCTCTGGTCTGATTGCACATCTCTCCCCCGACTTTTTCCCAAGCCCTAGAACTGTCCCCAGTACACTGCTGCCCCCTCCTGCCTATGGGTGACAGTGCAACTGCTGAGCCTCTAGTGGATTTTTAGGCGGTCCAGATCATCTCTGAGCCTGGAGCCTCGGTTGGGGAAAAAGGAAACACTTGCTCAGAGGCTTGACCAGACGCCTCCCTCTGCCTGTGGACTGTGCAATGGAAGTGTGGACAAGAAGCCTCATGAGAGAAGGAACCTCCCGTCCTCAGAATTGGAGTAGTATGTAGTGTGATCATAATTGCTTAGCATGAGAAGAGATTGAATGCGAATCCATGGAATTATGAAAATAACAACCAATTATCATCGTCATAATCATCATCATCATCATTATCATGGCATTTATTGAGCAGGTGCCAGGTCCCATACTAAGCACTTCCCACATGTTATTTAATCCTCACAAGAACCCTCTGAGATGGATATTATTCACTCCATTTTATAGATGAGGAAATTTACACTCCAGGAGATTAAGTCTTGCCCAAGATCACAGACACATAGACTACAGAGACCCATTCCCCACCTTTTTATTTTCTCCCCACCTTTTTATTCTCTCCCCACCCCATTCCTGTCCATACCACCACCACAGTTTCTTTCTCTAAGTGGTCTTTCCACAGTCATATAAAAACTCTTAAAATGATGGTAAATATTCAAGTTCCAGAGATCACATCCCAGTCTACTGTATCGTGATCTCTAGAGTGGAATCTGGAGACCTGCTCTGAAAGATTCTAACATAAACTCATTTGAACTCACTGTCCTGTGTTCAAAATTCCCAGAAAGGGTCCTGATTGAAAGGTGGCTGAGAAGTAGGCCTCCCTGGTGGGGCAGGGGTTAATTCTCAGAGCTATCAAGCTATGCCAACCACTGCAGCAAGAGTTCAAGTTACATGCCCAGCTAGGGAGCAGCAGACCTCTCCTGTCTCACCTGCTGCTCCCCTCAGCAGTGTATTTCAGTTGATCCCCCTGTTCTGCTCCCCACTCTGTCTCTGGTGAATCTTCTCACCTCCCTTGACTCTGGCCTGTGCCCCAGCTCTTGCATGTATAAATAAATGTTTAAAAAAGAAGAAAGAAAAACATAAATAAAAAGGAGTCTGAGAAGTTTAGGAGGTCCAGGGAAGGATCTGACACCCAAGGAGACATTTCCAAGGTGGGGGTCTCCAAGTAAAGAAGCAGTCTGAAGATGAAGATAGATTCAGGGTGGCTAGAAGAGGGTTGCTGGTGAAGCTGGTGAAGGTGCAATCTGAACTTAAAAGACGGGTCTGCGATCAAAGAAGGAATCTTAGAATCCAAATAGGTGGTTGGGGTCAGAGAAAGGCTCTGAAGTCAGGGAGAGATTTGAGGTTAGTGGAAGGGTGCTTGGGCCAGGGAGGCTGACTGGGATGGGAGGAGAATGCTAGCTCAAACCCTAAGGAGGAAGGTGTTTGGCCTCAGGGCTGCAAAAGGTGACCCGAGCACTAGGTCGCGCTTGCAGCGCTTTCATCTCCCAGACCTTCCCCCTAAACCCCGCTACTGCGCGACCCGGGCCTGCCCTCCAGGCTCTCCCTCCACTCGCACAGGGAACCCACTGCGGGCTGCCATTGCGAAGCAGGCAGGGAGGCCAGTCAAAACCAGCTACTGGCCAAGGTGCGGGCCAGTCGCCCCTTCCCGGCCGTCCAGGAGCTCAGGCCCCGCCCTCTCCCCCGCCCCCGCCGCACCATTTCCGGCAGGCGCTGCGCTGCTGGGGGGCGCGGGCGAGGATGGCGGCGGAGAACGAGGCCAGCCAGGAGAGCGCCCTGGGCGCCTACTCGCCGGTAGACTACATGAGCATCACCAGCTTCCCGCGGCTGCCGGAGGACGAGCCGGCGCCCGCGGCCCCTCTAAGAGGCCGCAAGGACGAGGACGCCTTCCTGGGAGACCCGGATACCGGTGAGGCCCGCCGCCCCTTTCCCTGCCCCCTGGGATGTCCCCGGTCTTCCTCCATCTACCTGATTCATCCCCTTCTTCCAGCACCTCTCCCTTCTCCCTTGCCTCTGTTAATTGGGTGGTAAAGTTGGGATGCATTTCTACCTTGGAGGCTTGGGATGCGACAAGCGAGAATGAAGCAAGGGATTGCAGTAGGAGGGATTGAGATTACCACTTGGGAAAAACCAATTTATAAAGAAGGAATGTTGGAGAGGAGAGCCTACGGAACAGCTGTGATGACCCAGAAAAGGCCTTTCTTAAGTCATGGAGAACAGAATAGGAGAAAACAAGTCAGAGACTGCAGCAGGATGGATAGAGGCTAGATCTTGAGAAGAACTTCCCCACGGTCAGGGATTATGAGGAGGCGAGACAATGGGGGCAGTGGGGGAACAGAATCTCTTCATATCCAGGGAAGGTAAAGAGAATATGATGTCTGCATGTGCTGGGTATTAGGAAACAGGGGATGGACGGCATGACCTCTTAAAGTCCTTGGGGACTAGACACTCCTTTGCTGCCCTGTGAATTACCTCACCCCTACCAGAGTCATGGATCGGGCCAGGATGTTAGTAAGGTACCCTGCCCCCTAGGAAGCTGGCTCCGGAATATTACTGTGTTCTCCCCAGCCTTCTACAAGGACTGCAAGGGGTGGGTGTAGTAAAGGAGGCAGGGGTTGAGGTAGTGCTGGGGCCAACAGCCCTGAGCATTTCTTCCCTACTGCTCTCTTTCAATCCATGTGGCTGAGCGCTATCCTCCCCTCCATTCTTCATCCTCCATCCTGCATCCCTTTCCCTCAACGTCACTTCCTGGCATTAGAGCATCCCTCTGTTTCACTCTTCCTCCCGGTGCTAGTACTTGAGCTCTCTACCCCACCAGCCTTTGGTTCACCCTTTTCTAGCCTAGCCTTCCTTCCGTAGCTACTCTCAGCCTGACAGCCCCAGATTCTCTCCCTTTCTACAATCTTCTGGTCATCTGGCTCTGACCAACATCCCCTGACAACTTGACTATACTGTACCCCCTGAAGGTGGGGGGGGCGGAGTGAGGGTTTATGGGCATTAAATGTCAGGACTGCTGATCGAAACTTCTTTTCTAGAGCAAGTGGGCCTGGAATCAGGAGGTCAAGGGAGAGGACTGGGGAAATGTGTCCGGGTGGCTACCGCTCTGAAACCAGGTCCCTTTATTCAGGGGTCAGGAATGCCGCTTCTGGCCCCAGCACTGACCCTACTCACTGTGACACTGAGTGCATCTACCCTGATCTGTGCCTTAGTTTCCTCTTTGGTTCAGTTCAGAATTCCTGTCTCCCAATTGAGAGATTGAAAACCCCTGATATGTTTTCTTCTGCCCCCCCCACAAATGTCTTAGTATTTATCTAAACCTGTGATATTTATATGTGCAATCACATGATATTTCCGTGTTGGTAAGCCCCAGGAGGATGGGTTCATACCTGTTTTGTTCACCATCCAGCACAGTGTTAAGCACTCAATAAGAATTGTTGAATAAAAAGATGAATGAGACATCTTAGGATAAAGAATTGCAAGGGAGGGAATTCTCAAACCTTAGTGAATACTTTGGGGAGGCTCTGTATAGAAATCCAACAGAGACCCTGGACTCCTGAGCTTCTGGGGACCTGCACCTTATGCCAAGGCTGTGCACTAAAGTTCCAAGGACCTTGCCATCATAGCTCTGTAATCATTGCAATGCATGTCTCCCAGCCTACTTCCAAGCCTCGAGGGTTCTTTGGTCCAGCGTCCTGCTAGCTAACATGGCCTCTGCACTCAAGCTGGTGGTGCCACCTAGTGGCACTGCCCATCCTCTTATGCAGGACCTTGGTTGTGCCCAGTAACTTCTAACCTTCCAGAACCAAGCACCTCACAGCAGGCACTGTTGAAGATGGTGCTAGGTGGTGACCACTCCAAGGTTGAGGCAATTCTTGCCTCTTCTGAGCTCCAGGCTTCCTTTGGATGTTCTACAGGTACTTCACTTTCAGCATGTCTATGCTGAACTCACTATCCCCTTGCCCATACACCTGCTCTTTCCTCCCATGTTATTTTAATTTTTGGTGCTGTCATTCCTCCAATATCTAAGATAGAAGCCCAAGAGCCACTCATGACTCTACCCCTTTCTTTAATTTCCAGATGGTGATCATATGTTCTATTCTGCTTCTGAGTATCTTCTAAATTCCATCTCACCATCCCTTTCATCATCACGGTAGCTAAGCCACGTCCCCTCTTACCAATAGGCTTCTAGCCACTCTTCCTGCCACCTGTCTCTTCCCCCACCAACCCCCATCCACCCACCCCCTTACACTTCTAATCATATCACTCCCTCATTCAAAAAGCCTTTTTGATTTGTCCCTTAAGGGAGTAAGCTAGTCAGGGGTGACCTCACCCTCCAGTTAATTATCCCTCTTTCGAGCTCTGGATTTGCCAAGGCAATGCTGTTCAAGTTTCATTGTTATAAATTCAGCTAAAATGGAGTTAATGTAAAAAGAGAATTTTGTTGGGTAACATAACTGAAAAGTTCAAGGGTATAGGACTTCAGGCATAGCTAGATTGAGGTGCCAAAAAAATATGGCTTTTCTCCATATTTTGTTTTGCCTTTTTTATAGATTTCATCTTCGGAACACTTCCTACCTGCTGGGGGCAAGATGCCCCTAGCAGCAATAGTCATACATCTTACGGTCTTTGCAACCTAGACAGAAGGAAAGCCCCTCTCCCTCTCTCCAATTGTTCTAGCAAACAAAGTTTTAGTCTCATGGGCCTAGTGTCAGTCATATGCCTGTCTCTTAGAGGTGCCTGTTCTGACCTGCTGGCCCTGGGTCGGTCCTATACTTATTCTGTTCTTGGTTTTGTTTTGTTTTGTTTTGTTTTTAATTCAAACGAGAACTGGAGTACAGGCCAGAAGTGGGCAGGGGGTGAGAGGATCCACCAGAGATAGAGTGAAGTGAAATTCACTGCTGAGGGGAGCAGCAGTTCAGGCAGGAGAGGTCTGTTACGCCATGTGGGTCTCCTCCTTGACCAGCGACAGGGATCAAACTTGTATTGCAGTGGCTGCGTTTTGCTTCATAGTGCATTGCTTAACCCACTGTGCCACCAGGGAGGGCCCCATATACTTATTCTGATTAGGATGAAGAACTGAGGAATGAGAGAGGAAAGGTAATGTTATCTAAAAGAAAATTGAATGCAGAATGGTGACTAAGCAGATAAAAACTAGATGCCTCCAGACAGCTTCTGTTGGTGTCCCACCAATTCAGAATAGCCACAATCTAACACATCAACTTTCCCCCAAAGACTTGTTTCTTCTGGTCCCAAATCAACCTTTTTCCAGTGTCCTAATATATTAGTAAAGCCAATGGTATTACTGCTCCAGCACTTCCACAGTAGGTGCTCTGTGTTTTTTGTTAAGTAAATAACTTAATGGTTGACTGGTGGAATAAGTTTTGAATAGAGCCAACGCTGATAGTGTCATATCACCTTCACCTCTGGGTCCGTCATATCTGGTTGGAGAAAACATACTGAAGAACAAGTACGTGAGGGCCTCTCTGGTGGCGCAGTGAGTTAAGCAACGCATTATGAAGCAAACCGCAGCCACTGCAGCATGAGTTCGATCTCTGGCTGAGGAGGTGACCCACATGGCTTAGCAGACCTCTCCTGCCTCACCCACTGCTCCCCTCTGCAGTGTACTTCAGTCAATCTGCCTTTTCTCTTCCCCACTCTGTCTCTGGGGAACTCTCTTACCACCCACACCTCTGGCCTACACCCCAGCTTTTGTATGCTTAAATAAATAAATCTTTAAAAAAAAGAATAAGTCCTGGAACTATCAACTGGAATTAAAATGTAAGAATGGTTTTTGAGAGTGGAAATGGCTTCTGATGTCATGTGGAGCAATGGTTTTTGAGTTACATAGACTCTCAGTTCTGTTTTTACTCATTGTATGGCCTTAAACAGTCAGTATCACCTTTCTTAGCCCCAGTTTCCTCATCTGCAAAGTAGAGTAGGCCTAGCTCCTAAACAATGGGAATACTTCAGTGAGGGAATATATGTAAAGTGCCTGATATATAGTTAACATAAATAAATATAAGTTCAAGACCATTTCCTGCACTTCTTTTGAAACATACAGGGACCAAAGAGAGTTCTGTACCCACAGTTGGTACTTACCATCTGCTGAATGAATATTCCAGTTTTACTTACAGATTCTGTGGTACTGGTGTTGAGGGTTATGAAAATATGGTCATTCAAAGGAGGCTTCCAGAAGACATGTTTATTTTTTTTAAAATATTTATTTATTTATGCATACAAGCACTGGGGCACAGGCCAGAGGTGTGGGGGGGTGAGAGGATTCACCACAGAGAGCAGGGAGCAGAACAGGCAGAT
>JAGFMF010011643.1:1046138-1085381 GCA_019455555.1 Galemys pyrenaicus | reverse complement strand
ATGGTGCAGCAGACCTCTCCTGCTGTGCCCGCTGCTGCCCTCAGCAGTGTACTTCTGTTGATCTGCCTGTTCTGCTCCCCACTCTCTGTGGTGAATCCTTCACCCCCCCCAAACCTCTGGCCTGTACCCCAGTGCTTGTATGCATAAATAAATAAAATCTTTTTAAAAATAAATAAAATCTTAAAAATAAAAGTTACCACCATAAACACTTCTAAAATTTTTCTGGCATACTTCAACATTTTATTATCTGTATATGCACATGTGTTTTCTTATTAAAAGAAGAAGATATGGGGGGGGGGAAGAAAAAAAAAAAAGAAGAAGATATGCGTAATTGAGGGCCTGGATAGGATGTTAGGGAGCCTGAACTTTTTTTTAAATCATGTTGGCATCAGGGGCCCCCCTGGTGGCGCAGTGGGTAAAGCAACACACTATGAAGCAAACCCCAGCCACTGCAGCCTGAGTTCCATCTCTGCTACTGGCCAGGGAGGAACCCACATGGCACAGCAGACCTCTCATGCCTCACCAGCTGCTCCCCTCAGCAGTGTGTTTCAGTCAGTCTGCCTATTCTGCCCCCCACTCTGTCTCTGGTGAATCCTCCTATAATAGGGTGGTCCCCAAAAAAGGGGAAAGTTCCAAAATCCCAGTTCCACCCTAAGTGGATGGAACTAAGCAAAAATAAAAAACTACTTAAAAAACAAAAAAAAAGGGAGAAAGAAGGAAGCAGAATAAAAAGCAGCAAGGAGACCTGGAGAAGGCACATGGAGCAGGGGGACATGTAAAAAACTTTTTCTATGGGTCTCTACTGAAAGGTCCTTTAAACGTGTGGCAGGCTTTTGGGCCTTGCTTTAGGCCAATCCTATTTAGCTATTTTTTTCCCTCAAAGAGATAGATAACTTTAAATACTTAAAATAACTATATTCTTTGTCCTTTCAGACCTCTCCTGCCTCACCCGCTGCTCCCCTCAGCAGTGTGTTTCAGTCAGTCTGCCTATTCTGCCCCCCACTCTGTCTCTGGTGAATCCTCCTGTAACAGGGTGGTCCCTAAAAAAAGGGGAAAGTTCCAAAATACTTTCCCCTTAAAAAATTTAAAAATACTTAAAAAAAAAAAAAGGGAGGGAGAAAGAAGGAAACAGGATAAAAAGCAGCAAGCAAAGAGACCTGGAGAAGGCACATGGAGCAGGGGAACATGTAAAAAACTACACTTACTTTCTGTATTATACCCTAATAGAATTAAAGTTCCTTTAATTAAAGGTCTTATATATTTGTTTTAATATAGCAAATGACAAAACCCATTCAAAGAGGGCAGGTTTGGGGTTCTAAAGTACCCCTATCCCTGCCCTGTAACACTCCCACCTCTCTGGACTCTGGCCTGTACCCCAGCTCCTGTATGCATAGATAAATAAATCTTTAAAAAGAAAAAAATCATGTTGGCATCAGTGAGCCATGCTAGTATTTTTTTTTAAAGATTTATTTATTTATGCATCCAAGAACTGGGGTACAGGTCAGAGGCATGGGGAGTGAGAGGATCCACCAGAGACAGAGTGGGGAACAGAACAGGTAGATTAACTGAAATACACTGCTGAGGGGAGCAGCAGTTCAGGCAGGAGAGGTCTGCTAAGCCATGTGGGTCACCTCCCTGGCTGGCAGCAGGGATCGAACTCGTGCTGCAGTGGCTGCAGTTTGCTTCATATTGATGTGTTTAACCCATTGCACTACCAGGCAGGACCCATACTAGTATTTTAAACAAGAAAATATAATAGTCAATTTCTAATATCCCATAGGCTTCTAAAGGGCTGTACTCCTAGTGCATAGCCACAGGTGTTCAAAAAATATTTATTGAATTAATAAACTTTTAAAAACTTTACAAAGTACAAGGTATTAAGGTCAAGGTATCAGTCCATTTCTTCACTATTCACAAATACTCAGGACCATTAGGCCATTTACAGACCTGAATTCAAGGCTAATGTTCCTTAAGATGGGAATTATAGGGTAGAAAGGGGCCATTGGGGGTGGGGGGGGGGGAGGAGGAATGGGAATAACTTTGAATGAACACATACAAGGAACCTTGTAACCATCCTACCAGCTAAGACTAGTTTTTGTATCAGAATGGGGAAAGGAAGGATCTTGATTTGAAATGACCTCTAAGGTCAAAGCAAGTGAATAGCTTTCAGTTCTCTCCTGCCTCTACTCTTATCATCCTCATACCTCTTTTTCATATAGTAGCCAGAGGGGTCTCATTAAAATACAAAAACAGATGGCTTCAATTCTTGTTTAAAACTCTCCAGTGGTGGGGCCTCCCTGGTGGCACAATGGGTTAAGCAATGCACTAAGAGGCAAAGCAGAGCCTCCAGCCAGGGAGGGGACCCACATGCAGACCTCTCCTGCCTCACCTGCTGCTCCCCTCAGCAGAGTATCTCAGTCGATCTGTTTGTTCTGTGCCCCACTCTGTCTCTGGTGAGTCCTCTAACCACCTCCACACCTCTGGCCTGCCCAGTGTTTGTATGCATAAATAAATAAATCTTTAAAAAAAAAAAACTTTTGGGGCCTCCCTGGTGGCGCAGTGGGTTAAGCAACACACTATGAAGCGAACCGCAGCCACTGCAGCACGAGTTCGATCCCTGCCGCTGGCCAGGGAGGGGACCCACATGGCACGGCGTACCTCTCCTGCTGTGCCCGCTGCTCCCCTCAGCAGTGTACTTCCGTTGATCTGCCTGTTCTGCTCCCCGCTTTCTGTGGTGAATCCTCTCACCCCCCCATATCTCTGGCCTGTACCCTGGTGCTTGTATGCATAAGTAAATAAATCTTTAAAAAAAAAAAACTTTTAAAAATAATTTAAAAAAACCCTCTCCAATGGCCTCCCCAGGCTCTTAGGACAACCTCCACAAGGCCTCGTGTGTCTGGCTGAGCCTCCAACCTACTGCTCTTAGCCCTTGCTCACTGTACCTCAGGACCCCAGGCCTTGGTTATTTTCTTCTAATGTGTAAAGCTCATTTCTACCTTAAGGTCTTCGCACCTGCTCTTCCTTCTTCCTGGAACACTACACACTCATGTCTGGTTCTACATTTAGATGGCTTCTTCTCATCCTTTAGTTCTCAGTTGAAAGGCTTTGTCTAGTTTCCACAGCTAAGCAGCCTTTTCTGCATACCACTTCCCTCTCATTTCATCCTTTTTCTTCCCAGAACCTGCCACAACTTGTCATTATATATACTCTTTTGCTCACATGTGTTTAGTTTTTCCTTGCCCTGGTCTGTGAACCCCATGAGGGCAGGAACTGTATCTGTGCCTGCCCCCTTGCCAGACACTTCCCAGACCCTCAGTATTTGTTGAATGAATGAATGGATAACAGAAGCGAGATCGGAGTCCACGGTTTGTCTACTCAGTTTTGGTAGCCTGCTTGCACAGGAGGCTGGGCCCCAGCTGGAGCAGGATCTGGTTTCCAGGGAGGGCCAATTCCCTCAGCCCTCCAGGAAATGTTCTCAGCCCCCGGCCCTAGGTTCCAGGTAATTTAGTCCAGGGGAGAAAACCAGCTGTCCCCTGGGAGCTGGGGGAACCTGTCTCTTCCCAGCCAGTTCCACGCTCCTGGGGGTGCATCTTGGAGGTGAGCAATGCTGTCTAGTGGGGTTGAGGAGAGGGGCGGAGGGAGAGTGGGCACGTGGAATGGCTCCGCCTGGAGGGCGGGCAGGTCCGGGAAGGAGACACTCAGACCGACCCGGGCCTCCCGCAGACCCGGACTCCTTCCTGAAGTCAGCACGGCTGCAGCGACTGCCCTCCTCATCCTCGGAGATGGGCAGCCAGGACGGGTCGCCTTTGAGAGAGACGCGCAAGGACCCGTTCTCGGCGGCGGCGGCTGAGTGCTCCTGCCGCCAGGACGGGCTCACGGTCATCGTCACGGCCTGCCTCACCTTTGCCACGGGTGTCACTGTGGCGCTCGTCATGCAGATCTACTTTGGGGATCCCCAGGTAAGGGGGCCCCGGGAGAGTGAAAGGAGGGAACTGGAAAGTCCGAGCCTGAGGAGACCGGCAATTGGGGACAGGGCTATGAACAGAGAGAGGAAAGTCCCAAGGGCAGGGGCTCCGGACTGTGAGGAGGACAGAGCAAGGAAGGGACCTGATCAGGTCGGAGGCCTTGAGGTGATGAGGGAAGAGTTACTGAGAAGCGACAAGAGGATAGAGGGCAGAGCCCCCACCCTCTGGGAAAGTTCTGGGGTTAATGGAGATATTGGGGACACAAGTCTCCTAATGCCCTGGCTTGTCCCCTCCCTGTCCCAGATCTTCCAACAGGGTGCTGTGGTGACTGACGCTGCCCGCTGCACATCGCTGGGCATTGAGGTGCTCAGCAAACAGGGCTCTTCGGTGGACGCCGCTGTGGCAGCAGCCCTGTGTCTGGGGATCGTGGCGCCGCACAGCTCTGGGCTGGGCGGGTAAGGAGTTCCCAGAGGGTAGAGATTCTGGTTCCCCAGGCCCATTCTGTGTTCTGGTCTATAGGCTTCGTGGGCGCGGTGGGGCGGGGAGGGTAGTGCCCAAGTTTGAACAGAGGGGCAGCTGCGCCCCAACTCCCTGCGTGTTCTTTTCACCCAGGTTCACCTTTTTCTCCTTAAATGGAGTCAGAGGTGTTTTTGAAAGCTTTTTTTCTCTCTTTTTAAACCGAGGAAAGGATTTTGTCAACTATAAAGTAAGGTGCACAGGTGGGGATATACCATCATTAAAGCAGCAATACTTAAAAACTTTTAGGATTTACAAAT
The DNA here is from genome assembly GCA_019455555.1 of Galemys pyrenaicus. Taxonomy (NCBI): domain Eukaryota; kingdom Metazoa; phylum Chordata; class Mammalia; order Eulipotyphla; family Talpidae; genus Galemys; species Galemys pyrenaicus. Next base: position 1,080,640 of record JAGFMF010011643.1, on the reverse strand, counting down.
CCCCAAGACACTTCCTGTGAGTCTGATGAAAACAACAGACCTTCTGTCCTTAAAAACACACCCCAGGCTAAGAACTCTTAAAACAGGTTTGAAACTGGTTTGGTTTGCACACTTAGATTTTTAAAAATGTGTATACGGTTGCTAAAAAGTTGAGAATTTTCATAAACACCCAGATTCCAGCATGAGGAGACCTGATGGTAACATCGCACCCACATTTCCGCATGGCTGCATTTGTCAGGAGCTGGATAAAAACTGCTTCCCATAATGGGGCCTGTGCTCCCTACTTCTTCTATAGTTCCTCCCACTCCCTATTGTTTATTTGTCCTGTTTTCCTCATTTTGTTTGGCTGCACGCCAATAATCTCAGAGGCAACCTCCATCTCAGAAACAAGTCACAGAAAAGGGACAAGCTCCCAAAGTCCTTGTCTTGGCTCTTGCAAGATCAGTCCCCAGGACCAGCCAAAGAAGTTCCCATTTTTGGTTGTGCACAGTCTGTCCTTACATAATGCAGCCCTGAGAGAGGGAGTGGGGACATACCAAGGAGGCAGGTGCAGGAAGCTGGCAGGGGTCCAGTTGTGATCTGGGGTGGGGGTGGGGTAGAACAGCCTGCTCTACCAGTCTGGGTTTTCCCTAATCAGGGATTAAAGTCTCTAGTGACAGCCTGGAAGAAGTCCTCAGACCCTAGGTCCGCAAGCCCCTCCATTTCACTTCCTACTCATCCGGTGGTTGAGTCTCTGAGTCCCTGCTGGGGAGGGGACTTAGAGAGCTGATTCTTGATGCCGGACTGAGCCTTCAGCCATCATCTTCGGGGCCTGGGGGCAGCAGGTTCCTTGTTCGGAGGATCGGTACCTTGTCACCCTTCCCCTTCCATGTCTTTCCCAGTGGTGGCGTGATGCTGGTACATGACATTCGAAGAAACGAGAGCCACCTCATTGATTTCCGGGAGTCCGCACCAGGGGCCCTCAGGGAAGAGGCACTGCAGAGATCCTGGGAGACCAAGGTGGGGACCCTGCTTAGAAGAGAGGGTCCGGGGGCGTCTCCCTTTACCACCCTTCTGCTAACCCAAATATTCCTGTGCTGAGAAAATGAGTTGAGCAGCTATGAAATGATGAGGGAGACAGCCCCCCACCCAATAAAATAAGTAACAAAAGTATCAGGATGATTGCAGAACAGCAACACTACTTCTCCGGGGACCTTGCCTGTCTGGCATATAGGAAGGTATAGAAAGACTGTGGAGTGGCCTGATGACATGTCACAAAGTGGCTGCACGCTGAGCCTGTTGACTGGAACGTTCCTGGCCCTTGACATATTGGACGATTAGAGAGGAACTGCGGAAGGCAAGTTCCGCTATCCATTGTTCACTAGCCAAAGAAATGAAGGAAGAAACGGACTTACTTGGAAAAGACATTTACTGTGGTGGTAGATGCCAGACACACCCCTGAGTTACCGCAGCTCAGAGTGATGGTGGTGTCATGATGAGAAGATTAACTGTATTTGCTTTGTCCACTGTCTTAAACTGCAAGAGTAGGTATAATCTGAGGAGACAGATCTCCATCTACAGTGGTTTTGTCCTGGCTCTGTAAAGGGTTTGATCCATGTATAAGTCCCTCAGCTATGATATGTAAAGGCCGCCTTTCTGCAGCTGCTGATGGGAAGTCAGGGAAATGGGAGGGATGCCTGCTGGGAGGGCTTCTCTCTCCTCTGGGATACTTGGCCTGTGTCTTTCCCCTGTGCCAGCCCCTCATCCCTGGCTTGGGGCTCTGCGGAGTTCAGCCCAGCCCCCCCCTTCCAGTGACCTGGTCTCCTCTCTCCCTCGCCTGCCGGCCTCGCCCAGCCTGGGCTCTTGGTGGGGGTCCCCGGAATGGTGAAGGGGCTTTATGAAGCTCACCAGCTTTATGGCAGGTAAAGACCTTCTCCTTGGGGACCAAGGGCCCCTGCCTGTAGCTCTCCTTGGGTGGCCTCCTACTTTCCTGGATTCTCCCTTTCCCAATTTCCCCCCTAATATCCCCTTCCCTTGCCAGGACTCTCCTTCCCAGGAACCCCCCTTCCCCCAGGACCCCTCCTCCTCCCCCCAGGATCTCCACCACCCCCTGCTCTCCGGCCCCCCAGGCTGCCATGGTCCCAAGTCCTGGCCTTCGCAGCAGCTGTGGCCCAAGATGGCTTCAACGTGACCCATGATCTAGGTCAGTGGGGCCTGGGGGAGGGGGAAATGGCATGAGGTTGAGAGGGAAGAGGGGACCCCTGAGATTTGGGGCCCATTCCAAAAAGCACCTCTCTTCAGTTGCTCCTGAAATCTTCCCCCACCCTCACTAAGGCGGGGGTGGGGGAGAGAGGCACTTACACCACCTGCAACCTTCCACCTCCCCCAAACTCCCTCTCCTCCCATCCAGCCTCCTTGGGGACCAAAGTGCTTAGGGCTCAGCCCTCATCCACCCCACCTACCGTGCGCTTCAGCCATCTGGTGCAATCCTGGCACCCCCGACCCAGGTTCCTCTCCCTGCCTGCAGCTCAAGCCCTGGCTGAACAGCTGCCACCCAACGCGTCTGAGCGCTTCCGTGAGACGTTCCTGCCATCTGGCCGCCCACCACTACCTGGTTCAGTGCTGCATCGGCCAGACCTGGCCTCGGTGCTAGATGTTCTCGGCACTTCTGGCCCTGCCGCCTTCTACGGTGGAGGCAACCTCACGCTGGAAATGGTGACTGAGGTAAGCGCGTGGGGAGCCCCCCCCCACAGAAGGACTCTCTTGCAGGGATGTCCTCTTCTCCTGTCTTTCTCTCTGCACGTATTTAATGGGAATCTCCTTTACTTGAATTCTAGACTAGACAGAACTATTTGGTGACAGAAAGTGATTGTTTGGTGCTCGAGGCATTGACTAGGATGTGGCACATAGAACCTCAGTGTTCTGTGTTCATAGAGGTAACTTTGGTTTTTCTGGGCTGGTGCCCACCTCTACAGGAGCCTGTCCTGTCCATCCCACACGTGGTGGAGACCAAGGACCAGCCTTGCAGGCTTCCCTGAGCCCACAATTCCAGCCAGCTCTTGGGTTTTCTGGGTACTGAGAAAAATGACCCTCGCAATAATGACTGCAAGGATTAGTAGAAGAGAGCCCAGACAATCCTGAAGAGTCTTTGTCTGAGGCAGCAGTGGATTCTGGGAACTGTTGTCAATAGTTCAGAACTCTTAATGGAAAATTATGTTGAAGCTGAGGCTACACAGACGACACAGTGCTTCTCTTATCTGTGCCAACAGGAGTGATTACATCTGTCTCTACCACACAGAAATGGGAATGAAATAGGTCCATCACTGATTCTATATTCACTGGGTACCTGCTCGTGTTGGGCATTGGAGGTGTGGATATGGTGACAGGAACCCATCCAAACCTTTTTCTTTTGCAAAACAGGAGCAACAGCTCTCGTGCCCACCTGTGACTAGGCAGGTGCCTCTCTTTGTCTTTTTCCTAATAAACCTGTCCTTTTAAAATGTAACCTTCAAAAAAGGGAGAGAGGGAGGGAGGAAGACAGGAAGCCATCCAAGGCTTAACCGCAAGACAGGACTTAACTGCAAGAGTAGCAATTCCAGTTACTCAAAAAGCTGGACCTTCTAAAGCAGAGCCAGAGGTGAACCAAAGCAAATTTGGTTAAAGTTAAAAAAAACAACCAAAATGGTAAAGCAGAGTACTGACTTCAGTTCTCCTGGGCCCAGAGGCTGTATCCACACTGCTAGGAGTTGGTCTGTCTCTGTCTGACCCTTGCCATGCCTGTTCCGCACCAGCCCCCCATTTCCAAGAAAGCATTTCTCATTCCAGTATTTCTGATCCTCAAGGTTATGTCTCAGCACCCAGCATGGGTCTCATGACTAATCTCAAAGCAATCACTACGTGTGGAAAAGAAATACTCTGATTAACCAGACAGAGGTCAGGTATCCGCTTACAGGTGGGAAGGGGGTGACATAGATTCTAACACAGATCACTGCAGCTTAAAAAAAAAAGCAAAACTCAAAATTGAGTTTAAAGAGACAAGAACACACACAGCCAAGACATTCAGTGTGTTGTTCACTGAGGGTGGACTAGAAGCGAGAGGTTTCAGATACTGAAGAGTAGTTAAAAAGGAAAGGATTGAAAGTTAGCATGCTAGATAGAATGCGATGAGCCCATTGCTTGTGCACTGTGGTCCAGTAAGTGTCATTTCTGCCAGACTGATCATAAGCGTTCGTGATTTGGAAATGGCCTCAGTTGATTGTGATGAAATGCCCGCAGTTTTGATATCTCCTAGACAGGCGCTGCTGTAAGTGGAAAATCTTCCTTTTTCAGAGCAAAGGCAGCACACACAAGGATATAGAGTCATGAGTTCAATGTGCAGGTCACTGTGGGTGGCTGTGCATTGCTTACTAGGGAATGCAGGACTTGACGTGGAAAGGTAGGCAGGGACGAGAGCGCCAGAGGCCTTGAGTACCAAGCTTAGGAGGTCGTTCCTGGAGTGCATCTAGCAGCATAGGGAGTCTGCTGCTCAATGTTAGTGAATTTCCTTCCCTTTCTCCTGGGATAGCCAGGGCTGGTGGGGCCCCTAAAGAGCATGATGAGCATTGCAGAAAGCACAAAAGCTGTAACATGTGATATGCCTATGAACCAAATGTTTACCATAACCCAGTCCCACACGCTCATAGTGGCGGGGGCCGTTCTCTCCCACCCAGGCTCAGCATGCAGGGGGCGTCATCACTGAGGAGGACTTCAGCAACTACAGCGCCCTCGTGGAGAAGCCTGTGTGTGGCGTGTACAGAGGTGACCTCTCTCCCAACATCTAGGGCCCCCACTCAGGAGAAGACTCTCAGTCCCTGGCCACATCCTGTCACCTTGAGACTCCTCCCCATTTCACAGCAGAGAATCTGATGCAGTGAGCTGCCTGGGCAGCCACTTCTTGAAGCAAGCTAGAGCCAGTCCCCGCTCTGAAGTAGCCACGGGGTCAGTTACCCCAAGTATTTAGGATGTTGAGAGGGAGATCTGGTCAAAGCACAGGCCTGGAAATTGGGGTTCTGACCATATAGTGTCTTGATTGGGCTTCTGTGCTGTGGCCACTGCTCCCCACCCCCACTCTCACGGCCTTGTTTTCCCTAAGAAGAACTTGTGACCAAAGTCCATTAGCTTCAGGCCAGCACAAACCTTCCAAGACATAGGTTTGTTTCATAGACCTGCCCCCTCATCATGCCAAAAGGCCCATCTCAAGTTTACCACATGGGTGAGTTCCATGTTTGCTGAATTAAAAGTGATGGTTTCCTGCATTCCTCAGAAGATTGTCAAGTTCTCTGTGCTCAAGGAGGCCTAAGTAATATCAAGTCCCAGGAAAACCTATCTCTGAATTCAAGTTTACAGATCTAAATCTCCAATCTGACTGCTCTGCCAGAGGTAGTGGTATATGAAGTAGAGGAAAAAGCATCTCTTTGGAGCCAGAATCTTCCTGGTTTGAGTATCAGCTGTGCCATTCTCTGTGAACAAGGCACGTCCCACACTGAGGCTTGGTTTTCTTCCTGAAGTGGAGATACTTACATTGCTTACCTCAGGGTGCCCACGAGGGTCTGATGAGACATGCTACACGCTGCCCTGGTTAGAGTGGGCACAGAGTGTGTTTATTTTTCTACTTCCCTTCCCAGCCCAGGTTCTCTTGGCAATGCCAGGACCTCAAGTACTCTGGGTTCCCCTTGTCTCTTGTAACCTTGGACCAGCTCCCTCTCTATGCCTCAGTTTCCTCATCTATAAACTGGGGATGATAACAGCCCCCATTGTGAGGACTAAATAAGTTCACTAGTAAAGTTAGCGTTACATGTCAGGTATTAATTTTATTCTTTTGATGTCCAAGTAGCTAATAAAAGGACCCTCAAATAGGAAGAGGTTGCTGTTCCCAAGAAGTTTTAGGGATGGGGCCATCGGGGGCCCTGCATAGTACCCTGGTCTGTGGGAAGAGCTGAAAGGAGGCACATCACTATAGGCCAGGAATCTGGACAGCTGCCCTGCTTTGCCAGTGGCCTGCAGTATGATGCACAGCCCTCAAGTTTAGGCTTCCTCATATGGAAGAGGAAACCGAAAACCAGGGTTCTGTGTTGGAGTATTAACCTTGCCCTTGACTTGCCATCAATGTGGGTGTGTCCCTTTGCCTCTGAATGCAATTTCCCTATCTGATAAGGGGGTTCAATGCAACAGTCACAATTTATGTGATGGTGGGATGTGGAGAGGCCTTGATCCCTCCTTCCCTGCCATCTGGTCATTTCATGTCCTTTCAGGCCACCTGGTTCTCAGTCCCCCACCCCCGCACACGGGCCCTGCCCTCATCAGTGCCCTCAACATCCTCGAGGGCTTCAATCTCACCAGCCTAGTATCCCGGGAACAGGCTCTTCATTGGGTGGCAGAGGTAAGGCTGACATTCTCCTCCCCAGCCTGGGTTCTGGGGACACTGGGAGTGGAAGGATGGGGTACTGCCACATATGGGGATCCTGGATTTGGGTGCTGGGAGGGGCCTGCAACCTCTTGCACATTCCTGCTCTGTTTTCAGACCCTAAAGATTGCTTTAGCCCTGGCCAGCAGACTGGGAGATCCTGTCTACGACTCTACCATCACTGAAAGCATGGATGACATGCTCAGGTGGGTCCCAGGGCAGGGCTCTGGGAGCTGTAGACACAGTGACAGGTCTGGGGAAAAGATCTGTGAGAAGCAGCTGGTGGAGCAATGAGACCTGAGGTTCCAAATCGGTTTCAGCTCAGTCCCAGTCACAGTGTGACACTGATTGTCTCTCTCTGCACCTCAGTTTCCCCATCTGCAATATGACTCTTAAACTTTTTTTTTTTAATTCATTTACGCATACAAGAGCTGGGGCACAGGCCGGAGTCCAGGGAGGTGAGAGCATTCACCAGAGACAGAGTGGAGAGCAGAATAGGCAGACTGACCGAAACACACTGCTGAGGGGGGCAGTGGGCGAGGCAGGAGAGGTCTGCTATGCCATGTGGGTCCCCTCCCTGGCCTGCGGCTGGGATCAAACTCGTACTGCAGTGGCTGCGGTTTGCTTCATAGTGTGTTGCTTAACCCACTGCGCCACCAGGGAGGCTCTCAAACTTTTTTTAAAGCCATGTAGGTCCATCTGTTCCCCCATTTTGAGTGGAAAAAGAAAGCCTAATAACAATAAAAAGCCCGTGGGGACCTCCCTGGTGGCGCAATGAAGCCATGTAGCCACTGCAGCACGAGTTCGATCCCTGCCGCCAGCCAGGGGGGTGACCCACATGGCGCAGCAGACCTCTCCTGCCTCGCCTGCTGCTTCCCTCAGCAGTGTGTTTCAGTCAGTCTGCCTGTTCTGCTCCCCACTCTGTCTCTGGTGATCCTCTCACCCCACTGTACCTCTGACCTGTACTCCAGTTCTTGCATGCGTAAATAAATGGATCTTTAAGAAAAAAACAAAACAATAAAAAGTCCAAAGCAAATACTGAAGATGGTAGGGATTTTGATTATACTGTACCTACACTAGCAGCATAACCTAGTAAGACTGGACTCAGGTCACTCTGCTTCATCAGTCAAAATCCCAGCTTCCTCTTCACTATCTGTCATTTAAACTCTGTAAGCGTCAGTTTCTCCAAGGAAACCTGATAATGATGGTACCAGGCTTGTGCGGTCATGGTGAGAACTGACCAAGATCATACCACGCACTTAGCATGTTGTCTGGCACATCATACGTGTTCAATAAATATTATTATTTGGTAACAGGGTAAGAACAGTTACTATTTAAGTGCAACTATAACTGATTTAAAGACTAAGGGAAAAATCAGAATGTAAATTATATTTAGAGTTAATGTAAACTTGCCATCATACTCAACCCTCGATGAACTACGTTGGGAATGATGGAAAAAATGAATAGCTTACGATTAAAAAGTGGAAGAGCAGCAAATAAAAACAGCAACTAGCTCATATCCACAAGCACGAAGCCTCTGTCCCTTCCCCAAACACTTGAAACACCTGCCGTGTGTCATCACCAGTCTTTATGGTTGAAACCAAATGAATGTCTTCAGTAATCCTTGTAATTTACTCTCTGATCAGTTCAAATAACTGAATTAACGGTGATTAAGAAAACCTCAGTTGAACATTAAACAGTCTGGAGAATTGCATGTTCAAGGTCAATACAAATTTAGCTCTAAAATACACACACCTTATTCAGTTCATTCAACTGACTGATCCAGTAATTTTGTTTTTTTTTTTTTTTTAAAGATTTATTTATGCACACAAGAGCTGGGGTACAGGCCAGAGTCCAGGGAGGTAAGAGCATTCACCAGAGACAGAGTGGGGAGCAGAGCAGGCAGATCTACTGAAACACACTGCTGAGGGGAGCAGCGGGCGAGGCAGGAGAGGTCTGCTGCGCCATGTGGGTCCCCTCCCTGGCTGGGGATCGAACTACCACTTCTGTGCTGCGGATGTTTCACCGTGCAGCGCTCAATGTGCTGCACCACCGGGAGGCCCTGATCCAATAGTTCTTGAAGGTTGACTATGTGCCAAGTTTCCCCATGCCTTTAAAGAAAGATCCTAATAGCAAGTAGGGATCTCTCTATATAAAACCATCCCCTGACTAAACTCATAATAAAACTCGAGTTTAGACTATAAACCTTGGGTTAAATTAATTTGTTCAAGACAAAGACTTTTTGAATATATAGGAGGAATTAGTGGTAAAGTCAAGCAACTAAAAGATTCTTGATTTAAACATAAAATAAAAAATTGGCTCTTGGGCCTCCCTGGTGCACAGCGGGTTGAGCACCACACTGTGAAGCACAGCAGTGCTAGTTCAATCCCCAGGCAGGGAGAGGACCCACGTGGCACAGCAGACCTATCCTGCCTCGCCCGCTGCTCCCCTCAGCAGTGTGTTTCAGTCAGTCTGCCTGTTCTGTTCCCCACTCTGTCTCTGGTGAATCCTCTCATACCTCACCTGTACCCCAACTCTTGTTGCATAAATAAATAAATCTTAAAAAAAAAAAAACATTGACACTGGAAAAGAATCTGAATAGCATCTTATCAAACAAACTCATTCAGCTCAACAACTACTTCCTGGTCGTCTGTCAGATGCTAGGGATGAGTGAGCGTCTGCTCTCATAGACCTAACAGACCGGTGGGGAACAAGGACGTTAATCAATCAAATCGTCCCACAGACAGAATGGAAATGCGGCAGGTGTAGCGGGAGCCTGTTGTGTGTACATCTCCTACCCCTTGTATTTTCAGCAAGGTGGAGGCTGCCTACCTCCGGGGCCACATCAACGACTCCCAGGCAGCCCCTGCCCCGCTCCTGCCTGTCTACGAGCTAGATGGGGCACCCACGGCTGCCCAGGTGCTGATCATGGGCCCTGACGACTGCATCGTGGCCATGGTCAGGTATGCCAGCTCTGTCTCAGACCTGGCAGAAGGGATCATTTGGAACAGGAAGAAGATGGGGGCTGCATGGGGATGAGGGAGGGCTCAGGGCTCACCTGGCCCCAATCTCGGTCCCCAGCTCCCTCAACCGGCCCTTTGGCAGCGGCCTCATCACCCCCTCGGGAATCCTGCTCAACAGCCAGATGCTGGACTTCTCCTGGCCCAATAGGACTGCTAACCACTCTGCGCCCAGCCTGGTAGGGTCTTTCTCTCCTGGGGACCCCGTGACCAGGTAGGAGGTGCGGCAGTATGGTTGCCCCTCCCTCCTGCTTCGTCTAGAAACTTACGTTATAAAGATAAGGAGCCTGCGCAAGCTACCCTCTTCATCCGCAGATCAAGTCTGGGGCTTAGAAATTGTTGGGTCCAATGAACGCTCGAGGCGTATTTGTTGCTCTCTTCCTGTGTGATCTGGGCGGTCTTGCTGCCTCGCTGGGCCTCACTTTCTTCATCTATATGATCAATATATTGGCCCCATTTCTTGCTTTGGGCACTTCTCGGGACTGTGGTCTAGGACTGCATGATAATGATCTGGTGGGCTCAGCCCTGTAGGTGGGCGCCAGTGTGGGACTCAAGGAGGAAGGAGATAGGGATTATCTAGTTGGAGGGTCTAAGTGAAGACCAGCACACTTAGGGCCTGCCAGCCGGGGCCTCAGCAGGACAAGAGAGAGATGACGAGGGTGGATATTATCCTATTCTTCCCTTAACCATTTTTCTTGGCTTGGTCCCTTCCTCTGCCACCCATGGTAACCCCACGGCAGTCCCAAAGCTTAGTGGGCCCACCATTTCCCCCCAGTTACCCAGGTCCCTGTCCATTTCAGACAGTGAATTATGGCCTGGAAAGGGGGTCAGTCTCCCATGAAGACTGGGCCTGTGAAAAATACAGGGGAGGGAGAGAGCTAGAAGAATGCTATCTCATCCCACCTCTTACTGCCCTTGTTGTCTTGGTCCTCTAACACCAGGAGAACTCGGTGCAGCCAGGAAAGCGGCCGCTGTCTTTCCTGCTACCCACTGTGGTGCGGCCGGCGGAGGGGCTCTGTGGGACCTACCTCGCCCTGGGGGCCAATGGAGCTGCCCGAGGTCTAAGTGGCCTGACCCAGGTAAGGTTTCCCCCATGGTGGGCCTGCTGTGGCCTGGACTGTAGACGTTTCCCATGTCTTTGGCTTGTTCTCACCCCCACTCGTGCATCTAGCATGGGCTGAGGCTTTGCTGCTTCAGGCCCATCCTGGACACTGGACACCAGACAGCTGTATGTTCTTAGCAGAAATGGAGCCCTGAAGTTCCCTCTCTTCCCAGGTTGCAGGGAATTCAAAGGGTGAGCAGAATTGAGAAATGGTGTAGGATTTGGGCCCCTAAATTCTGTCCACCTCAAGTTCCATCATGCTCTACTCAGGATCTGAAACAGACAAGCAGTGCTCTTCAGGGTCTAATTTTGAAAGGAAGGGCCTGCTACTTTCCGAAACGCCTCACAAAGTTCCATAAATATCTTGAGCATCTGGTGTGTGTTCTGAGCACATAATAGGCAGGTGGTGAGTTAACTAACCTGAGCTTTGGAATTAGACATCCCTGGGATCCAGCCCAAGTGCTCTCAGTTTCCAATTGTATGATACTGGGAAATTCATTTAACTGCTCTCTACCTCAGTCTCTTCACCTATAAAATGGAGAGAATAACAATAGCTAACATTTATTTTATAGTGAGGAGACTGAGGCTCAGCAAGGTTAAGAAATTAGGTCCAGTTTAGTAAGAGTGGGCAGGCAGTTGGCTCTAGAGCCTACCCATCTGCCAAACCACTAAGCTGAAAGTACCCACATCATGCTCTCAACCACCTCTAGCTGTGAAGCCTGGCCTGGCCTGGCAGACAGCTGTGGTTGGATTAAGGGAGACTGGATATTAGTGGTGCCTCTTCCCTGACTCTCTAAACTCTGTAATCAATCACTCTTTCTCTGCCCCCTGGGGTCCCCGCTATGAAATGGAATCAGTCATCATAGATTGACTTCTCTGTCTGCTGAGGCTGAAATGACATTCTTGGTATAAGGGTTCTAAAGATTCAGGAGACTGGTCTCGAGTGAGAGCTGTATCAGCCTGAATCTCCACCTCTAGGACAACCCTGATTTCTGCCCCTTGGCTGTCTACAGGTTCTGCTGAATGTCCTGACCTTGAACCGGAACCTGAGTGACAGCCTGGCCCGTGGCCGCCTGCATCCGGACCTGCAGTCCAACCTCCTGCAGGTGGACAGTGAGTGCAGAGCTGAAAGAGACCCCATGGGGTGGGCATGGGGCCAGGTAGAGAAAGGGGCTCTTTCTGAGGGTGTCCTCTCTCTCCTCTGCCAGTACCAACTCCCTACCAATGAAAGTTTGGGTTTTTTCCAACCAATTCTTATTGGAGCAAAGAAATATCATGGGGATTGGAGTCATTTCCTGGCTGAGTAGCCTTGAGAAATTCATATTTCTACTCAGCCTCACTTGCTCCCTCTCCACACAGTGTCCTCACTGGTAAAATAAGATACAGTAGATCATTCTGCAAATCATTCATTTATTCAGCAGTTTGTATTGAACACCTACTGTATGCCAGGCATACAGTGGGGGCAAGGGAGCAATCAGCCTGCACTTGAAGGTCCTGGGGATACTGCATTTATAAGCAGGCAGGAAAATAAATAATCAAGGGAATACGAGAGAGCAGAATTAATACTCCACAGAGCATTGAAGCAAGCTAATTGTGTAGGAATACTCCATGATTGGGAAAGCCTTCTCTTTGGTGACGTTTAAACTGAGTTCTGAAGAGCAAAAGGCCTACCATGCAAAGAACTGTGGCAGAGCAGGCCAAGAAACAAACGCAAAAACTCAGGGCAGGAGTGGGCTTGGTGTGTTTTAGGCCTAGAAAGGAAACTAAGGTGAGTGAGGAGGAGATGAAATCAGAAAGGCAGTCAGGGACCCAGATAACAAAAAACAACAACAATAAAATAACAAAAAAAGATGTTGGACTTTATTATAGTAAGGTGGACTTTCCTTTAAGAGAGACAGCTATTTGACTTTGGACACAGTTTAGTTTGTAAATGTGAAGGTGTGTATACTTCTGAGAAGTATTTTTTTAATTACTACAGACAATGTATAATGCCTGTCCGAAGGGGCTTCAGAATTGAATGAGGCTTGGTCCTTGCCTGCTCAATATTATCCCCATTTTACAGGTAAAGAAGCTGACAAGAGATTAGAAATTAGCAGAGATCAACCAGCAGGTGGCAGAATTGAGACTAGACTGTACACTGGCTGATAACAGACGTTTTACTGCATGACTTTTGCTATCTACCGATGGAAGTCTTCTAGAAGTCACAGAACTAGATCCTTAGCAGTCATCTCTGTAGTTGGCTGTCACACTTTGGATCCCAGCTGATGAATGATGAGGCTAGGTCCTTGAAAATGATTTTTGCTCAACTACAATGGTATCTTCTTGTCCCTTGGAATTTGAGAGTCTGTGCTAAATTTCTGAGGGGCAAGGGAGGAATCAGCCCTCACTTGAGTCTAAAACAGGGATGTGAGGAGTGGGGACTTCCACCTGAGATCTCTGGAGGGGATTGTTGGAGGAGGTGACAACCGGCTAGGTCTTTATATGTGAACAGGAAATTGGTGTTTAGAGGTAAAGAACTTTCTGGATGGGGACCAGCCTGGGAAAAACCAGAAAGAGTAGTTTACAGAGCATCCAGGATGCCAGCTGAACTAAAGACATTGTTTTTCAAACCAGAATTTATCCAGCACCTTCGTGACCACATCGGCATAACCGTCTCTAGACTGCTAGACCGTTTTTCACATAATGGGCCTAGGAATGGGCACCCTCTTTTTAACATAAATGTTTTTAAAATAAATCTCTTTTCATAATCACAAATGGACAAACAACCTCATTTACTATAAATAGGCCATAAATAGCAAAAAAAAAAAAAATCAAATACTTTTAGGATTTAATTAAGATACTGCTGCCACAGAACACTCTGAAACCTTCCAAGAAGATTAGAGACCAGACTGAAACTTTTTTTTTTTTAAGATTCATTTATTTATGCATACAAGCACTGGGGCACAGGCCAGAGGTGTGGGGGGTGAGAGGATCCACCAGAGACAGAGTGGGGAGCAGAACAGGCAGACTGACTGAAACACACTGCTGAGGGGAGCAGCAGGTGAGGCAGGAGAGATCTGCCACGCCATGTGGGTCCCCTCCCTGGCTGGCGGCAAGGCTCGAACTCGTGCTGCAGTATCTGCGGTTTGCTTCATAGTGCGTTGCTCAACCCACTGCGCCACCAGGGAGGCCCCAGACTGAAACTTAATCCTTGCTATTCTTGAAGAGTTTGAGGGTGAACCACACAGGGGCTCCATCTCCAATTCAGTGACTCAGTGCTTTTCAGTGTTGTGTCTTTATCTCAAAGCCACCCCAACCCCTCCCATTTGGGAAGATGAGAAGACCAGATCCTTGTTGACGAACAATGGAAGTTAGATTATGAGGCTTACCATGGAGGTCCATGTTAAGATTTTATTCAGCTGAGTAAGGGAGGGGTATGACCTGATTTGTTTTATGTAGGGGAGATAGATTGAAGGGAGATACTAAGCCAGGGAGATAGAAGAAGCTGGGATAATATCGCAAGGAAAGCTGATGAGGACTTAAACTTATGCCAGAGTCTGGGTGTTAGTTCGTTTCTGTAACAAATACTTGCTTAACATTTACTACGTCCTCACCATGTGCTAGACTCTGGGAATCAGTAGTGAACCAGACCACATCCCTGCCTCCAAAAAGCTAATAATCTAGTGGAGGGAGACATAGTAAATAATATTGGTGGTAGTGAGTACTTAGAAAGGAAACAATGTGAGGTAAAGATCAGAGGTGCTACTATTGATATTTTAAATAGTGGTCAAGGAGGTTCTCCTTGAGTGGAATGAAAGAAAGGAGCCGGGTCTGTGACTTTCTAGGAAGAGAGCATTCTAGGAGGAGAGAACAGCAGTACAAAGGGCCTGAGGTAGGAGCTCGTTGAATCGATTTGAGGGACAGCAAGGAGACTAGAGGAGAATCAAGCAAGTGAGAATGGAAGTGATGAGAGAAATTTAGAGGTAGGAAGGTCCCAGATGATGTTGGAGCTTAGAAGCCTTGGTAAGGACTTTGGATTTTCTTCTAAGAGTCATCAAAACTGTTGGAGAGTTTTGAACAGGGAAAGTGACATGGTCTGACTAATGTGTTAAAACTAGGCCTCTGTGTGCATACACTGTACAGAAGCAGAACTGTAAACAGAAAGGCCAGTTCGTGGGCTCTGCAGTAACCCTGGCAAGTAATGATGCCAGCCTGGCCTAGGAAGGTGGAAATGGAGATCCTAAAGCCCTTTCCAATATTCAGAATGATTGTATGTTACTGATCACTTGCTGTATGCAAGAGTCTGAGCTCTGTGCTTCCTGTATTATCTCCTCTAATCCTGTAACAACCTCATGTAGTAGGTTCTTTGAAAATCCCCATTTGCGGCATGAGGAGATGGAGGCTCAGAGGCAAAGCAGGTTGCCCAAGTTCCCATCTAGACCAGGATTCAGGTCTGACTCCTGAGCCAGTGCTTTGAACTTAGACTCTAACTGTGTGTGTGTTGGGGATGGTTTTCAGGTGAGTTCACAGAGGAAGAGATTGAGTTCCTGGAAGCCAGGGGTCACCACGTGGAGAAGGTAGACGTCTTATCCTGGGTCCACGGCAGTCGGAGAACCAACAACTTCATCATCGGTGTGAAGGACCCTCGGAGCCCAGACGCAGCTGGAGCCACCATCCTGTAGAGCAGCGTGGTGGGGCGGGGGTCTCTGCTCCCTGCCCTTTGCATGTTCCTAGAGTCCCTCCTCCTCCCAGGTTTGGTCTCAGGGGACCCCAGGGATGCCCCAGATGTGGGGCCAGAGGGGATGCTTAGCAAATCCTATCCCAGAGTAACTGGAAAATTCTCCATCCGGGGGCCTGTGGTGGTGGTGGTGGGGCGTGTCAGTCCACAGCCAGTCGGGCAGGACCTTGAGGAGTCAGACTGTCTGCCTCCTTTCCCTCAGCCATGCTAGCCCTGAGCTTAGGGGTGTGCTTGCAAACCCTTCTTGAGGGTCCTCACAGTCCAACATCTCTAGTCTGGCCTCATCCGGGCCATGTCTTCCAGCTCCCTTCTCCTGTCCCCAGCCTCGTTTCTTAAATCACTAGGATTTTTTTTTAATGGACCATCCTGGGGAGGAGATGCTCCTCTCCTCCCACCAGGTTGAGGCGGGACCTTGCATCTGGGGGTCCCCAGGGTGTGGGGTAGGGGTGGGGGTGGGGACCAGCTCAGGGGCTTCCATTTGCAAAGGGGAATTAAAGAAAGAATATTGCTTAACCACGGCTCTGGCTTGATTTATGTTTGATCGTGTTGGAAGTGGGAGTGAAAGAAGAGACCTCAGTTCAGGCTGTCCCTGCAGCCCTGAATCCAGGGCAAGCTGGGGTCAACTTTGTGGGGGTCCTCATAATATCTGCCACCTAAGAATCATCAGTAATAATCGCTAGTGATTAAAACTATAGATAGCATCTATTGAGCACTTAATCTGTGCCAGGTTCTATGCCAAACACGTTTGAGGTTAATCTTATTTAATCTATTACAAACCTCATTAGGTAGGTGCTAATATTCTCATTTTTCATATGGGAAACTGGCAAACAGAGGTTAAAGAATTTGTCTGGGGTTCCTTATGTATTAAATGGAAGAATTGGGACTCAGTCCCCAAATGTCCAACTCCTAATGTATGTTCTCAACAACTTGCACATACACTAGATGAACTGTTTATGATAAAGTACACTGTACAGTATTATCACATGATAAGTACCTTTTATAGGTTGTCACTCAGGCATGCATGTATCCATCCATTATTTCCAGGCACTTTGGTATGCATTAGAGATTGAGCGCTGAAAGCTAACACTTTTTGTGGATGTATAGTCTACAGTGGGAATCAAACATTAAACAAGAACACAGATAATTGAGAAATTACCATCACAATGAGTTCTATGAGGGATGCTATGAGAATGTACTAAAGAAAAGTTAATCTAGTTCATCCTTACCATCCTCATCCTTGGTGAGGATGAATAGAATTGACAGAAGAGGTTGTGAAATGTCATTTTAAGCAAAGGAAACAATATGTGCGAAGGTCCTTTGTTGAGAAGAATGCCAGTACAGTCTTCATACAGCAGGGGGCTGACAAATTTTCTGCAAAGGGTCAGATAGTAAATATTTAATGCTTTAAGTCCACAAGATCCATGTAGTAACTACTCAATTTTATTGTTGTAGTGCAAAATCAGTCAGACATTATGTAACCAATGGTTGTGACGGTATTCCCACAAGACTTTATTTTTTAAAAACAGGGCCCAATTGGGCCTCCCTCAGTTGGTTAAGTCTCAGCACTATCAAGCTATTGGCAGCCACTGCAGCATGAGTTTGATCCCTGGCCAGGCCAGGGAGTTGACCCACATGGCGCAGCAGACCTCTCTTATCTCGCCCTCTGCTCCCCTCAGCAGTGTATTTCAGCCGATCTACCTCTTCTCCTCTTTCTGTGGTGAATCCTCTCACCATCCCCCCTCCAACCCTCTGTACGTCTGGCCTATACCCCAGCTCTTGTATCTATAAATAAAAAATAAACCTAAAAAAACCAACAGGGCCTAATTTGGCCTAAGGACAGTAGTTTTCTGACCCCTCTTCCAGAGCATACTGAGTGGATGATGGTCAGATGAAAATGATGAGGTAGTTGCCACATCTTATGAGGCTGTTAATCATGTATGTATGAATTTTATGGATGAAATAACTTGCCCAAAGTCACTAGCTGATAGTTTAAACACCCATGATTCAAAACCTGTTTCACTCCAAAGGTATGCCCCTCTTTAAAAAAGAGAACTTGATTATTTTATCTGATTGTTGACATAACAGTTATTCAAATATCAAACATTTCATAAGTATATAATAATATAAGTGATCCATGGCCTCAAAATTTCAACTTTCCAAAAGTCACATTATCAATACTTTAGTACATATTCTTCCAAATCCTTTTTCTTTAGATATATCATTCTATTTAAAAACAAAAGTGACATATTTACGTGGCCTTTATCTCACCTCTCTTTTTTTTTTAATTGTGTATTTCAATAGATCCTCCTACTCTTCTCTCCACTCTGTCTCTGGTGAACCTGCACCTCTGGCCTACACCCCAGTTCTTCTATGCAAAAATAAATAAAATTTTATAATAAAGGAATAATTCTTTAAAAAAATAAATAAAGTTTAATACCAGGAAAGTCTAATTTATGCAGCTAGAGAAGTCAGGATACTGCTTGCCCTCAGAGGCGGGAAATATTGGAAGGGGGCACCAAAAGTTCTTTGTGGGACTTATATTCTTTTATTATTTTTTAAAGTATTTATTTATTTATGCACACAAGAGCTGGGGCACACAGGCCAGAGGTGCGGGAAGTGAGAGGATTCACCAGAGACAGAGCAGGGAGCAGAACAGGCAGATGGACTGAAGCACACTGCTGAGGGGAGCAGTGGAGAGGCAGGAGAGGTCTGCTGCACCATGTGGTTCCCCTCCCGGGCCAGGGATCCAACTCTCGCTGCTGTGCTGCGAATGCTTCACAGTGCAGTGCTCAACCTGCTGTGCTTGATACCAGGGAGGCCCACTCTTTTATTTCTTGATATGGGTGTTGGTTCAAACATGCATTCACTGTAAAATTCATCAGACTTTACACTTAAGATTTGTGCATTTTTATGTCTTTTGTCATGCTCTAAATAAAATTTTGAAATTTCAGATTTTTTTAAAAACAAGTTTTTAAGTTTTAAGAACACTTCTTCCCCCCTTTTTTGTGACTTCTTGATAAGTTCCATTTTTTCCATGGTGTAGTATTACTCTACTGTTATTTTTCAATCTTTTCCCTCTAAGAGCAAGCTATTGCTTGCCCATATTAAGCCTTTACACAAAGTAAGGTACTTTATTTCTTATTGTCTGAAAATTGAGGGTTGTTTTTTTTTTTTTTAAACAGCACACTTTACTGCCATCTAATGGTGTATTTCCATAGTATATTTATAAATTACATTGTCTACCAATGAATGGGTCCCACTTAGATGGGATGTGGGACACAACTTGCCTTACTAAATATCGTAAACTTGTCATTTGTCACTATTATAATGAACCCCATTATAGAATATTGATGTTCTCTACATGGTTTTATTTTTTGTTTATTTGATTTTTATATATTGATTTATTTATGCATAGAAGAACTGGGGTATAGGCCAGAGATGAGGAGATGAGGGTGATAAGAGAATTCACCAGAGACAGAGTAGGGAGCAGAACAGGTAGATACAGAAATACACTGCTGGGGGGGAGCAGCAGGTGAGAAAGGAGAGGTCTGCTGCACCACATGTGGGTCAGCTCCCTGGCAGGGGTGGGGGGCTTGGTGGGGTTTCGAACTCAAGCTGCAGGAGCAATAACATGATAGCATTGAGACTTTAATCCCTGGGAGGGACCCCACTATCAGGGAGGACCCCACTATCAGTCATATCACTGCAAATCCATTTGCATAAACATGAAAACAAAAGTTCAATAAATGCTAATCAAATTGTTCATATCAGAGAAAATTTGGTTTACTTTTTCTTTACCCAAATCCAGAACAATCCTGGATGTTGTAGACTGCTTTTCTCTCTTTTTTTTAAAGATTTATTTATTTATACCTAAAAACTGGGGTACAGGCTAGAGTCCAGGGCGGTGAGAGGATTCACCAGAGACAGAGTGGAGAGCAGAACAGGCTGATTGACTGAAACACACTGCTGAGGGGAGCAGCAGGCAAAACAGGAGAGGTCTGCAACACCATGTGGGTCCCCTCTCTGGCTGGCGGCAGGGATCAAACTTGTGCTGCAGTGGCTGCATTTTGCTTCATAATGCGTTGCTTTACCATTGCGCCACCAGGGAGGCCCACATAAATAAATCTTAAAAAAAAAAAAAGGTACTAGCACTCTTCTAAACACGTTTCAATCCTTGAATCATCTGTAAGATGCCCTTTTATCTGCAATTTACAGATGAAGCAATTAAAGTACAAAAAAGTTAAGTCATGTTACAACTGATGATATTACCAAAGTAGTTTCCTTGGGGAGGTTACAGTCTATTAGGGGACACAAAACAAAATAAACAAAATAAAAACTACATAAGGATTTAAAAAACAAACCAAAGAGAAAATACCTAGGACCGTGTAAAAATCATTTTTCTTCTTTGGTCCAAGTTTCCTCATCTGTAAAACAAGGAGGTTGAATTTTACCCAGCCACAAAGTTAGTAAATAACAGAGCTAGAATCAGAACTTGGGTATTTTGGCTTCAGAACCCAACCTTCAATTACTGTGCTATACTTAGTGCCAGTTCATGATGTTTCCTTCCTTTACTGCCTTCCTGTGGATAATAAATGTGTTACCTATGCGCCTCTGATTTTCACCTATAGATGTATAGCTGCCCAAGTGGACCTGTGTCTACTAGCTCCCTGGAAGTTTGTTAATCCCGGGAAAACCCAAGCCCGTAAGTTTAAGAATATGGATAATAACGTGAATAAAATGAGGACAGTGCTCAGGTTATGGTGGTAAAATACAAGTAACATACATTTTCCCATTTTTAAATGTATAATTCTATGGTATTAAGGATATTCACATTGCTGTGCAGCTATCACTACAAGCTCCAGAACTTTTTCATCTACCCCAGTTGAAACTGTACCAATTAAACAGCAAGTTTCCTCCCTCCCATCAGCCTTGGCAAGCCCTATTCTATTTATGTCTCTTAAGAATTTGACTACTCTAGCAGCGTTGTTTACTATAGCCAAATTATGGAAACAGCCTAAGTGCACAACAACAGTTGAGTGCAGATATAAAAGATGTGGTCTATACGCACAATGGAATATTACTCAGATGAACTGATGGATGGAACGGGAGGGGATCAAGCTAAGTGATGTAAGTCAGAAGGAGAATGAAAAATCCCAGGTGATTTCATGCATAATTGGAATATAAAGAAACAAAACAAAGAAACAGACAAAACTAAACCAAAACACACTCTGGAAACAGGACTGCAGAATTGGAGCTTCTAGAGGGGGAAGGTTGAGGTAGGAGACAAAAATGGAAGGGGACCTGATAGTTTGTGGTGGAATTATGGGGTGCTTTGATGATGGGTATAGTAACATAAGGTTGAATAGTTGTGAACCCCTAAATAATATACACTGTTGTAAATCAATGTTACCGCAGTAAAAATGTGTCAGAAAATAATTTTTTAAAATTGTTCTACAAAGCTCATATAAGAGGAATCATGAAATAGTTGTCCTTTAGTGACTGGTTTATTGCACTTAGCATAATCAAGTTTAGTCCATACTGTAGCATGTATAAAAACTTAGTTCCTCCTAAAGACTTATTAAGGGTCTCCCTGGTGGTGCAAGGGGTTAAGCACCGCTCTATGAAGCACAGCCACTGCAGCACAAGTTCGATCCCAGGCCAGGGAGGTGAACCACATGGCACAGCAGACCTCTCCTGCCTCGCCCGCTGCTGTCCTCGGCAGTGTGTTTCAGTCAACCTGCCTGTTCTGCTCCCCACTCTGTCTCTGGTGAATCCTCTTACCCACCACACCTCTGGCCTATACCCCAGTTTTTGTATGCATAAATAAATCTTAAAAAAAAAGACTGATTAAGGTTCCCTTATGTGTATATGCAAATAACATATAAACATATATTTGGGTTGCATCTGCCTTTTGGTGAATAATGCTGTTATGATTATGGTTGTATGAATACCTGTTCATGTCTCTGTTTCTAATTTTTGGGGTGAATATCCAGAAGTTGAATTGCTGGATCAGATGGTAATTTTATGTGTAACTTTTTGAGGAACCATCAAAATGTTTTCCATTGTTGCTGCACCATTTATATTTTCACCAACAATGATTAGAGGTTCTAATTCCTCTATATCCTCATTAACATTGAGTTTTGGTTTGTTTGTTTCATTACTACCCCTCTTAGTGGGTGGAAAGTGGTGTCATTGTGGCTTTGATTTGCATTGCCTTAAAGAACAGTGATGTTAAATATCTTTGGAGAAATCTTTGTTCACGTCATTTGCCTAATTTAAAATACCATTTTTGTTGTTGAGTTTCTAGAATCTTTCACAGCTTTCTTAGGCCCAGAAGTCTTTATGAGACTTGGAGGTGTATGGTTATCCTGTCTCTTGGCCTCTGTACTGGCTTCTGACAGGACTCTTGTCTCTGTAGGAGGAAATAACCAGGGTTTTTCATTCAGTTTTTTAAAAAAGAAAAAAATTTTTTTTAAGATTTATTTATTTATGCATACAAGCACTGGGGTACAGGCCAGAGGTGTGGGGGGTGAGAGGGTTCACCACAGACAGAGTGGGGAGCAGAACAGGCAGATCAACAGAAGTACACTGCTGAGGGGAGCAGCAGGCACAGCTGGAGAGGTCTGCTGCACCATGTGGGTCCCCTCCCTGGCCGGCAACAGGGATCGAACTCGTGCTGCAGTGGCTGCGTTTTGCTTCACAGTGCGTTGCTTAACCCACTGTGCCACCAGGGAGGCCCTTCATTCAGTTTTTACATTGTTTACTTAAGTCATTCATTAATTGTATCATTATCCAAAATGTTACTGTTTGGCTTGTCAGATTTCTAGGCTAAGGCAAAAGAATACAAGCTCATATGGGGATATGAATTTCAAGACTCCCCAAGTTGATCTGTATATTAAGTACTACAAGTCAGTAGAGTGGTTCTCTTTGGGAGGAGGGGAAGGTGAGACCAGATGTGGATGAGACCTATATCCCAGGAAGGGACGAAAACAAAATTTCTGGGTTGATTGTTTAGTAACTTTTTGGGTGGTGGTAACACAGGATCATAAATTTACCAGGTATATCCTTAAGATGTTTGCATTTTGGTTTTTTTAAAAAAGACTTATTTATTTATGCATACAAGCACTGGGGTACAGGCCAGAGGTGCATTGGGGGGTGTGTGGGGGGGGGAGGGGTGAGAGGATTTACCAGAGACAGACTGTGGAACAGAACAGGCAGACTGACTGAAACACACTGCTGAGGGGAGAAGCAGGCCAGGCAGGAGAGGTCTGCTGTGCCATGTGGGTCACCTCCCCGGCCAGCCAGCGGTAGGGATTGAATTCGTGCTGCAGTGGCTGCGGTTTGCCTCATAGTGCATTGCCTAACCCATTGCGCCACCCGGGAGGCCTATGTTTGCATTTTGTTGTTTGAAAATTATACCTCACTTTTTAAAAGTTTGAAGACAAGCTTAAAAAACTTTTCCCCAGGTTTTTGTAAATCTTTACCATGGTAGTATCATGGGCTCAAAGCATCAAGCTTCCCCCTTGTGGCCAAACATGGTTATCTTTATTTTTCTTGCCTCTCTTGGGCCCAGCCCTTAGCACAGAGCCCAGGATTCACACACATTTATTGAGCACTTCCTTTGTACTTGGTGTGCTGTGTGCTGAGGAAACTGCGGTAAGTAAGATGGGTAAGGTGTCCCTCCATATGGAGTGCACAGTCTCCATATGTAGCAAAGACAGGAAATAAGCAACCTAGTATATATCCTACTTAGGACCAGTTGGAAAACCTACCCGAGAAGTGGTCAAGGAAGATGTCTTTAGGGTAGCAATGTTCAATCTGGCAGCTGAAGGCTGACAGGTAATCTAAGGTAGGAGAGCATTTCAGCTGGAGAGTCAGTATGTACAATTGTTAGGGGAAAAACCCAGTCAGGCAAACCCATTTTATATTAGGGTTGCCCTGTAACACAATGATCCTGACAAGGGAGGAAATACACTGTGAAGAAATTCATTGTAGCTGCAGTCTAGAGAGAGGAAGGGTGCCCTGAGATTAAGTCTGGCAATGTAGAAGGGGAACAGTCATTTATCTCGAGATCGAATAATTTTTAACAGGGGAGGACATGATCAGATTTCTGACTTAGAAACATTAGTCTGATAGCAGAGTGTAGATTGGAGGGGAACGAAGGACATACTAGAAAAGTCATGGGTGGCCACTGCACTAGTCCAGGCAAACCGTGATCAAGAAATATTTGTGAAGTTAAAGCACTCCAGACTCATTATCTCAAAAGTATGACCAGGGCCTCCCTGGTGGCACAAGGGGTTAAGTCACAGCAATATGAAGCTATTTGCAGCCACTGCAGCAGGAATTTGATTCCTAGCCAGGGAAGTGACACACATGGCATAGCAGACCTCTCCTGCCTTGCCTGCTGCTCCCCTCAGCAGTGTTTCAATCAATCTGCCTGTTCTGTTCCCCACTCTGTCTCTGGTGAATCCTCTCACCTCAACCTCCTGCACCCCTGGCCTGTACCCCAGCTCTTGTATGCATAAATAAATAAATAAATCTTTAAAAAAAGTATGAGGTATGCGGTTTACAATCTACCTGCTAATATTCTATCTTCTGTGATGCTCTTAAACAGTCTCTTAAGTAACATTTACAAATGAGAAAGCTAATATTCAGAGGAAAAAAAAAAATCATAGTTATGGGCCTCCCTGGTGGCGCAGTGGGTTAAGCAACGCACTATGAAGCAAACAGCAGCCACCGCAGCACGAGTTCGATCCCTGCTGCCAGCCAGGGAGGGGACCCACATGGTGTGGCAGACCTCTCCTGCTGTGCCCGCTGCTCCCCTCAGCAGTGTGCTTCTGTTGATCTGCCTGTTCTGTTCCCGCTCTCTGTGGTGAATCCTCTCACCCCCCCCCACCTCTGGCCTGTACCCCAGTGCTTGTATGCATAAATAAATAAATCTTTAAAAAAAAAAATTCATAGTTATCAAGAGTGAAAGGTGAAGCTGAACCCTGGTCTGTATGAGACACATTAAGCCTGGTGCTGAGAGTGGCTGCCTTAGATTTGAGGAGAGGGAAGGGGCTATAAAGCCTGTTCACTCAAGAATTCTTACCAAACTTGCTGTGGTAATCTGATGATGGGGGAAAGCAGACAAGGGCTTATAACCAAATCTAAAAGGCTCCTATCTTTATTACCATTAAAATCATGCGACACCATGTGTCAGGTACTGTAAAAAGTGCTGTCCGTGCCTTCCCTCATTCCCTCTTTGCAAGCACTACTATTATCCCCCTATTTCAAATGGGTAAACTGAAACTTAAAGAGGGGACTTGCCCAAGGATATAGCCAAAGGGAATCCTACAGAATTGTGCCACAGCACCATAGACCAAGTAGGAGGCACAGATCTTTTGGATCCGGGTTCTAAGCGCTCTTGCACCCTAGTGAGAGGGCGCGCGCTCTGTCTCGCGCTCCTAGAGACGTTTGGTCACGTGGCCAAGCCCCGCCCAGTCAGCCCCGCCCCCTCCCGCGCTCCCTCCTTTTCTCCCTCCCTCCCCCTCCCTCCCCGGCCCGGTCCGGCCCATCCCCCTCCCCACCGGCTCCCACAGGCCCTGCCGGGTCGGGCTGCGGGCAGCCGGGCGCCGACGGCCGGAAAGACGGGCGCAAGCAAGGACGGACAGACGGGCACACGGAGGGCCGCGGGCACGCACGGCCCGGGCCGGTGCTCCAGGGCCCGCCCGGGAGGGCTGGGGCCGCGCTCAGGTGAGGTGACGGCGACCCGGGCCCGTAGGGGTGGGCCGGCTGGGCGTCCGAGGTCCTGGCCCGGCCCGCTCCAGGGTAAGGAGGCGCCGCCCGGGCCCGGCGCGGGAAAATGGCGCCGGCCGACCGTGGAGCGCGGCCTCCGAGCTGGTCCGGCTCGAAGCCGCCCCGCCCGCCCGCCCGCCGCGCTCGTGTCCCCGTCGCCATGTTGGGGAGCGGGCCCCGTGCCTGCGGGCGGGGGCGCTGGCGGGAGCGGGGGCCGGCTGGGGTTGGGGAGGGTGCGGGTCGCGGGGTCTGGGGAGTTGAGGGAGTGCCTGACCGGCAGGGGTCTGCTCGGGGTGGCGCTCTTGGGCCCTAGGAACTGGAGGGAACCGGACGTAGGGTCGTTGCCCGGGTCGGAGTGAAGGGACACTGGATCCAAACGGAACCCAGGTAGGGGTCCTTGGGGCTGGGGGGCAGGACCTGGTGTCGGGTTAGGCTATGGGAGTAGTTCAGGACCCCAGGGTAGGTAGGATCCGAAGGGCGTGGGGTGCTGAGCTCTGGCTGTCAGGGCCTGGGACAGACCTTTGAGGGTGTGGAGTGGAAAGGGGGTTTATTAGAAATGCTGGTGCTTTGAATACAGATGCGAGTGTCAAATTGGGGCAGCCCTCGGAGCATGGGGACTGAATTGCAAGTCCGTATAACTCCCAAAGGACTGAAGACTTTATTTGCCTCCGGGACCCTCCACTCTCTATTGCGAAGAGCGATAGAAAAGAAGAAAGGCTTTCATGAGGAAGAAGAGAGGGACTGAGGTTTAAATGCAAGAGCTCATGGGCTAAAGGGGTGCAGAGAATGGAACTGGTTGGCAAGAATAGAGAGCTTCTATCAACTTAGGGAGTTTGTATGCGTCTTTAAAAGGAGGGACCGAGCTGTTTGTGGGCGGTGACCCAAGGTGTCTTCCCAGGAAGGGGACTGCCCACTGCTTTAAGGCCCGGGTCACCTGGGGAGGTCATCGGGAAGGCTTTATTGAAGCCAGTGAGAATAGAGGAATGAATGTAAAAACTACAAGAGCCTAGAGATGAAGTAACAATTTCAGATCATGTAGTGATTTTAGTTGAGACCTAGGTAAAGTAGACTTCTCAAGATCTTACATGTTAATGAAAGTGGGATACTGGAACTCCCTTCTGCTCTCTCTTCTACACATTGCCTTAGAGGAATTTATTAGCTGGGGGAAAAGGTGTTAAGTCAAAAAAGGCAGCATAGATCAAATAATTATTAAGATATGTTGTTTTTGTAATGAACTTATCATTACAAAAATCTGGGATGGGGAGATACAAAAAATACATAGGTAACCACTACTGGATATTTTCTAATTCACCTCCAATTGTGCAAAGAAATTATCTTCAGGATTCTTTAGACCTCTAGCTTTCTGGAGTTTTAAGAGATGTTCCTTCACTTCTGGCAAAGAAACAAAAAGCCTTAAAAGACAAGTAAACAATGGTAGAGACCCACTGTCTTGCTCATGATCAAATTTTAATGGAAGTTTTATTATGGTAGAGAGAGTTCAAAGTTCACATGGACTATGGAAGATTTCTGAGGGAAACTATGCAAATCAGTCATGATATAATAGTTCCAGAGCTCCCACATAATCAAAAAGGACTTAAAAAAGGTTATTAGGAGGGCCTCCCTGGTGGCACAGTGGGTTAAGCAATGCACTATGAAGCAAATCGCAGCCACTGCAGCACGAGTTCGATCCCTGCTGCTGGCCAGGGAGGGGACCCACATGGCATGGCAGACCTCTCCTGCCTCGCCCACTGCTCCCCTCAGCAGTGTACTTCAGTTGATCTGCCTGTTCTGCTCCCCACTCTCTGTGGTGAATCCTCTCACCACCACCCCCCCACACCTCTGGCCTGTACCCCAGTGATTGTATACATAAATAAATAAATCTTTAAAAAAAAAAAGGTTATTAGGATAGTCATAGCAATAAGATTTCCAGTACCACCTGTATTTATAACAACACAATTCATTTGCTCTGGTTTTTTAAAAAAGATTTACTTATTCATACAATAAACTGGGGAACAGGCCAGAGGTATGGGGGTGGTGAGAGACTCACCAGAGACAGTGGGGAGCAGAACAGGCAGATAGACTGAAATACACTGCTGAGGGGAGCAGCAAGTGAGCTAGACAGGAGAGGTCTGCTGTGCCATGTGGATCAGCTGGGATGGAACTCAGGCTGCAGTGTCTTTGATAGCTTCATAATGTTACAACTTAACCCCTTGGCCACCAAGGAGGCCCCTGTTCTGGGTCCTTCTAATGCAGAAAACCTAACATTGACTGTGCCGTACAACCCTTTAGCATCTAGTGGAGCTTATGGGTCCCTTTCAGAATATTCTTAGTTGCATAAAACAAAATACATTGGGTTACAAAGAAAATCACTTGTTTTGAAATACAGTTAAAAAATATACAAACTGTTATATAGTAATATGGATATACTTCTCTATCAGCATGTTTAGATTAGTGATGGATCTGATAATTGTAATTTTAAAGATATATCATGATTGAGCATGATATTTTAAATAGGTACAGCAATTATATAAAGATATGCATGCATGATTACTGAAACAGAGTCACAAATACTGCCAATACTGGAATGGTTTGTTGCATACATTCATTCATATGTGAAGAAAATGGTAACTTTTCTTCAAAAACTTTTCTTTAAATGGTAACTTAAAACTTACTGAAAACCCTGAATTCTGTCTCCCTGAATGCTCATTTATAAACACCAGGTTAAGAAACTACTCCTATCACCAAATTATATTCTATCCAACAGACATCCAGTGCCCGCCAAGCATTATGCAGGGCTTTGGTATTGACAGTTCTTTAAGGGCAGGGTCTTTTCACTTTCCATATTCAGTTCCATGAGAGAAGTTGTTGACATGTAAGCAGTGATAGTTCAGGATGGTGAATGCCAGAGGACAGTTACCACAGATTGTAATGGCAAAGAAGTGGGCATGTCTTCTCTAGGAAGCAGGGAAGATTTTGTGAAGGGGTGACATTTGAGATTTGTCCTGAAAGGTTGGGGAGTTTGCCAGATGGAGAGCTGAAAAGCAGAACTTTCCATGTTAAGGCGTGCATTTTCAGGAAATGTAATTAAATGTGGCTAGAACATGGTGTATGTGTGTGTGAAAGTGATCAGAGATGAGATCAGGAAGGGTGTTTGGAACCTAGTTGTGAAGGACCTTACTAGAGCATTTGGGGTTTTTGAGGTGGGGAGAGCATTGTGAAGTTTAATTTCGAGGAGATAATGTTCTTTGGAAGGAAGGTATACTGGAGAGCAGAGAAGGAATGAAGGCCTGAAATAAGGCAGAGGCCATGAATATTGAACAGTTAGAATTTGCAAGTATTGGAATTAACATTGTGAGTGGTGAGAGAGAAATGGAGTTTTATGATTTCTAGTTTGGGTGGATGATTGTCAAAGAGTGTGAGAGGAAAGTGAGGTGAAAATTGTTACATAATAAGGGAGATGTTTTTGGTAAAGTAATAGATTTTTAGAAACCATTGCAAAGATGTCAAGTGTGGTGTAGTTTTTGCTTAAGGAGTATCTGCAGACATAAAAGTCAGGGTGAGACTGGGAACATATATTCTTAGAATGTGGGATTATTCTGTCTAGGTCAGGGTGGGCAAACTCTGGCCCATAGATCAAACTTGGCCCATCACCTGTTGTTTTACTGGAACTTAGGCACTTTCATTTAAATTTTGTCTTTGGCAGTGGCTGAGTTAACTAGCTGTGACAGACTATAGTATATTCGCACAAAACTGAAAATATTTACTGTCTGGCCCTTTACAAAGATGTTTGCCAACCTCTGATCTGTGTGTCTGAAGGTTGGATATTCCTGTTTGATGGAGAATAACAATGTTGACTCTGACCTTATGGCTAGGTCCCCCCATGTGTTGTTTACCTGCAGCATGACATGAACCCCTGAATATTTTATATTGGCCAGTGAATACTGTTCTGGGGTCTGTGTGTCACCTGTGGTTGCACCAGGTTTTTCATAGCTTATACCATGCTGGGGCTTGTTTTTTCATTTTTCTTTTGGCATTCTTTTTCAGAAGATTTCCTTATGCATTATGATTATTAATCCTTTGTTAGTTGTTTATATTACAGATGTCATTTCCTGGTTTATTTTTTAATCTCTTAAAGTTGTGTTTTCAAAAAAAAAAGTTCTGAATTTTGACAAAATCAAGTTTATTATTGTTTTCCTCCCTAAGATTTTAAAATTATCTTCTTGAATCTCTTCTGTTTTGCCTTTTAGATTTCTCTAATCCTTATGGAATTGACTTTTATGTGTGGTATGTCTAGTTAATTTTCCTCCTATGTATAATTAATTGTTCCAGCATCAGTGCCATTAAATGGCATGTGTCTTTGAATTCTAAGTTGTTTTTGGTGAAGTCTGTTTAATTCTAGCTCTTCTAGTTGCTAAATGTGACCTTGGAAAGTTATATAATCTCTTTGTACCTCAGTTTCCTCAGCTCTGAAATAAGAATTATAGTATTTAATAGGACTGTTGTGGAAATAAAATAATTCATGTAATGTGTAGCATAGTGTGGCACAAAGGAAATGTTCAGTATTGTTAGCTGTTATTTAGCACTATTAATTTCTGATTCCCAGACTGAATACAGAGTATAGAGGTTCCATATACTCAATGCATTTGTAGAATAATTTAGTTTCAGGTCAGAGCAGAATTCTGTGTTAAGTGTTATAAGGAGTCGCTTCCAAGTTGTTGCTTAATTTTGTCTGCTGCCTTTGATTGATGGGTGGCATGGAATTCTTCCAATCTGATCATTTCTTGTGCAGATAACTTCTCTTACAGAGAAGGTAAACCACAGCCTGTGGTAGATTTGACCTGCAGATTTATTTTGTTTGGTTCACACAGAATATTAATATCTTAAAATTTTACACAAATTTCTGACTTAACTTGAAAACTTAGAAAATCTATAACACCAGGCCTTATTCATTTCATAGAAATACAGTAAAAGCTGGGGGGAGATACTTCCTGGTTCTCTGTATACTTGTTTTGCACATTTATTTTTCTTACCCTGTTGACCTTTGATTTTCTAGTTCTTACTTTACTGAGGTTTTGAATATTTTCTCTCTTAAATGACATATTGTGATAGATCAGGTTAATAGATGAGTTTGTAGGAAAATAAAAACTAAACTCTTGTTTCACCAAATATTTAGGCATCTGTGTGCTGGGTCCAACATTAGAAATTACTACATTGGTGATAGAAAAGAAAGCTAGCTGGGCAGGTTTCTGCCATAGAAGAAATATTTCTTTTGTGGTGTAGATCTACTTTCTAAGAGAGCAGTTGAATGAGAGAGAGGAAATACAGAAATTCATTCATTTGTCAAACATTTATTGAGTCCTATTGCATATATCGGAGCCTTTTGCAGGCTTTAAGTGACCTAGGAGGTGTATTTAATGTTTTATGGAGCTAGGACACCTGATGATACATGAAAGAGGTGGCCTTTGAGCAAGACTAATAAGAGTGGTTAGAATCTTAATACTTGGAGATAACATTATATTCCAGGCTAAGTGAAAGCATGAGTCTAACATGATGGGTGTGTTTTTTTTGTTTATAAAAAAGATTTATTTATTTATGCGTACAAGCACTGGGGTATAGGCCAGAGGTGTGGAGGGTGAAAGGATCCACCAGAGACAGAGTGGGGAAAAACATAAGCAGGTTAACTGAAATATACTGCTGAGGGGAACAGAGGGTGAGGCGGAAGAGGTCTGCTGTGCCTTGTGGGTCACCTCCCTGATTGGGGATTGAACTCATGCTGCAGTGGCTGCAGATGCGCCTTAGTGCGTTGCTTAACCCATTGCACCACCAGGGAGGTCCCCCATGATGTGTGTTTAAGAAAAGTAAACAGTATCATTTGACTGGAGGACAAGATTGTTCCGGGGCTGTCATTGAAGTTAAGGCTGGAAATGGAGATTGAACAATAGCAAAAGTAGTAATAGTAGTAGCTTACATTTTTTTACATGCATACTGTTTAGTATATAATGTGCTAGATAACTTTGTAAGTGGTATTTCATTTAATTTTCAAAACAGCCCTATGAAGGAACCACGATTTTTCTGAAAATCCCTTTTCATACATTTTTAAAAAAAAGGAAATAGAGCTAATAATTGATGGAGAAAGAATTTGAGTATGGGAAGTCTATTCCAAAACCAGTGCTGTTGTGTTTTTTTTCGTTTTTCCCCCCAAAATCAGTGCTTTAAATTGTCTCTCACACACACACACACACACACATATCCCAAAAAAGGACAAAATTTCCAGGCAGCTATAAATTTGAGGCATACAGCAGGGGAGAGGAAGAGAGAAGGATCAGACAGGAAGGGAAGAGCACAAGGGATCATGGTGAGGGTCCATAGGTGATGTGGTGGGAGATTTACTGGGACTATACCTGAGGGGAGAAATCAAATACTATACAAAAATGAACAACCTTGTAAGAAAATTAGAAAGTTTAATCTAAAAGGAAAAAAAGCCTGTGTTCTTAGTCTTTGCATACTATACCACCCAATCATGGAGACTTTTCACTTCCTTGACTTTACCCTTCTTTTTCTTTTAAAAAAGATTTATTTATTTATACACATAAGAGCTGGGGTACACGCCAGAGTCACTGGAGGTGAGAAGATTCACCAGCGATAGAGTGGGGAGCAGAACAGGCAGATTGACTGAAACACACTGCTCATGAGAGCAGCGGGCAAGGCAGGAGAGGTCTGCTGCACCATATGGGTCAGGGGCAGGGATCGAACTTTGCTTCAGTGGCTGCTGTTTGCTTCATAGTGCATTGCTTAACCTACTGTGCTATCAGGGAGGCCTCGACTTTACCCTTCTTAACCTTGCCACCAGCCTCAGCCTTCTTGACTTCAGGTTTCTTTTCTTCAGTAACCACCATCTTGCCTGAGGCTGCCCTTGGCAATGTATTTCTGTTGATCTGCCTGTTCTATTCCCCACTCTGTCTCTGGTGAATCCTCTCACCGCCTCCACAATTCTGGCCTGTACCCTACTTCTTGTATGCATAAATAAATCTTAAAAAAATGTTATATGAAAGTAAGGCTGTGTCCTCTCTATAAAATACAGACTTAAAAAATTGAAACTCTTGGAGAAATTCAAAGATGCTGTGATTTATCACCAAATACCAATAAAAATGGTAAGATTTTAGGCAAATCAGCATCTGATTAGATTTAATAAGCTATCAGTAGACCCTAAATAATAGATTTATTAAATAGATCCCATTGTGGATATTCACTATCAACAGCATATACATATACATGCTTGTGCATATCCATGGGAAACGTCTCTATAACTAAATTCAAAATAACTAGTATAAGTAAATAAGTAAAAGAAGAAACAGTTCTTTTAGGCTCTGTTCAACTTTTCAGTATATGTGAATATGGCTCTCTCAGGAGCGTTAAGATCACAGTAATTAACTATGGAGAGAAATTTGGTTATGAGTCAATGTATGTTGAAAAATGTGTACAGTTGATGACTAATTCATTTGGGGGAGGGTATGAACATAAATAAAAAGGAGGGGGAAATGTGTTTTAAAATGAGACAATAAATACTATGAGAATTCATGCGAGAGATACCACTTCTACTGGGATAGTCAAGGAAGCCTTCATGGAAGCCTTATTATTCAGGGGTTGCAATAACAAATTATCATAAACTGGTGACTTAAAACAACAAAAGTTTATTCTCTAGAAATTGAACTTAGTGTGGGAGTAAGGCCCATGTCCCCTCTAAGATTATGGGTACAATCCATCTTTCTTCATAGTGTCCATCAGTTCTTGGTATTTCTTGGTTTGCTGCTGCATCCCTCCTATTCTCTTTTTCTGTTGTCACATGACATTGTCCTTATGTGTGTCTGTCTAAATTTCCTTCTTCTTAAAAGCATGTCAGTCATATTGCATTAAGGACCTACCCTATTCCAATATGACTGCCATTTCCTAATCAGGTCACATTCTGTAGTACTAGGGGTTAGGACTTTAGCATATCTTTTGGGGAGGCCCAATCAACCCATGGTAGTTGGTATCATACAGAGATAATTCAGAGGTTTTTAGGTTAAAACTTAATATAGGAAAGGCAAGATTGAAAAGTTTCACATTAAGGTAAGAAAAACAAAGGGATTGATGGACATAGAAAAAGCATAAGGAATATTTAGGAAATGAAAAATAATGTAAAATCTGGTTTGCTGGTGTGTTGAGTGGTAGGGAAATGAAGCCAGAGTAGTTTCATGCCTGTTCTAGAACATTTGAATGTAGCTGAGTGGGTAGTGTGTGGGAGCAGAATGGTACTGAAGAATTTTGAAATGTTGGATAACTGATTCAAACTCTAGGGAAATTTTGTGATCAGGTGATCATGGACAAGTAGACACCCAAAAGGAAAATCCAGCCTCCCTCATTTACCTATGCCAGTAACCTTTAACCAGAATAGTCAAGAAATAGCCTTCATATAAACAAAAACATTGCCATAGCAAACTTTTTATTATCATCTTGGTCAGTCATCTGTGGGTATTGAGCTGTATCATTGGGGTTCTCTATTTGAGCTTCTCTGTAGATTTCAGTAATAACATTAGTTTTCTTTCAAAGCTTTCTTTCAGAATCACCTCTTTTACATCCTATTTTTTACCTATTGTTTTTTTTCTCTGATCTCTTTTCAGTTTATCCATACCTTTTTAAAACATCTGATTAATAGAAAGTGTGTGTGGCACTGTCTTAATCATAGTTATGTCGACTTTTTGTTCACATTAAGATTGTATTCAGGGCTTTCCTGGTGGCACAGTGGGTTAAGCAACTGACTATGAAGCAAACCACAGCCACTGCAGCATGAGTTCGATCCCTGCTGCCGGCCAAGGAGGGACCCACATGGCGCAGCAGACCGCTCCTGCCTCGCCCGCTGCTGCCCTCAGCAGTGTGTTTCAGTCAGTCTGCCTGTTCTGCTCCCCACTCTGTCTGGTGAATCCTCTCACCTCCCTGGACTCTGGCCTGTACCCCAGCTCTTGTATGCATAAATAAATCTTTAAAAAAAAAAGATTGTAGGGCCTCCCTGGTGGCGCAGTGGGTTAAGCAACGCACTATGAAGCAAACCGCAGGCACTGCAGCACGAGTCCACTGCAGCACAAGTTCGATACCTGCTGCCAGCCAGGGAGGGGACCCACATGGTGCGGCAGACCTCTCCTGCTGTGCCCACTGCTCCCCTCAGCAGTGTACTTCTGTTGATCTGCCTGTTCTGCTCCCCACTCTCTGTGGTGAATCTGCTCACCTTCCCACACCTCTGGCCTGTACCCTAGCTCTTGTATGCATAAATAAATCTTTAAAAAAAAAAAGATTGTATTCAAATTGTGAATACTCATTCAGAATGTGGTCATTAGTAGTTTTCATGTGCTTTGGCTGTTCTTCTTGATCTATTTGCATTGTTCATATTTTCTTTTTTTTTTTTTTTTTTTTTAGATTTATTTATTTATG
>JAGFMF010011643.1:1032499-1046088 GCA_019455555.1 Galemys pyrenaicus | reverse complement strand
CCCCCCTGGCCAGCAGCAGGGATCGAACTCGTGCTGCAGTGGCTGCGATTTGCTTCGTAGTGCGTTGCTTAACCCACTGCGCCACCAGGGGAGGCCCGCATTGTTCATATTTTCTCTAAGAACATGTGTACCCATGAAATTTTAAAAAATGTGTTAAAATACTGCAGATAAACATAAAACTTCCTAAACATAACCTATGGCTATTTATGGCATTTGGGTGATTTCCAGTTTGTTTTTTAATTTTGATTTACAATTCTAAATTATACTGCCATATCATTACATAAAATTTCCTGCCTGACTTTTACTTATATTTCCTAAAATGATTCAGTTTGGTATAAGGATACCAATTTTTAGCTATATTTACTTTGTTACCAACTCTCAGATAATTCAGTTAACCACTGGTTAATTTTCCCCCACTAAAATAGTGATACCCCATAATTTTGTGGGTTTAAAATTTTTTATATTTTATTATGAAAATTTTCAAACATACCTAAAAGAACCCAGAAATTGTACAGTGAGCACCTTATACCCACCAGCTATATTCAGCATGTCATATATGTTAATAATGTTGTGGTAAATATTTTTGAATAAAAAGGGTATTGTGCCTTTAAATACTTGAGCATGCATTGCTTAAAAATAAAACCATTCCCTTACACAATCACAATACCATTATCACATATAACAAAATTGCCAGTAATTCCTTAATACTATGTAACGTTAAGTCTTCTATTTAAATTTTCCCTGGAAATTACTTTTATAGCTGACTTGTTTGAAGTGGTATCAAATTAAAGACCATATAGTACAGTCACATGTTATTGTTTTTGTAGCCTGTCTCTCCTTTTTTAACCAGCAGTAGTTCCCGCTTCTTGTTTGCACTTTCATCCTTTTTTCATGGCATTGATTTGTTGAGATCAGAACAGTTTCCTTGTTAAATATCCCACATTTTGAATGTATCTGATTTTGGGGGGTGATATTTAAATTATTCTTTTAATCATCTTAAACTATAAGGGTTAAAGATCAGGTTAGATTGTAAAGACTTGATTAGATTTTAATTAAACATTTTGGCAAAAATAGTAAATACTTTTTATAAGAGGCATATAAATATGTGGGCATTATACTGGTGATGATTTTGATCACAGGGTTAAGGTTGTAACTGCCAGATTTCGCCATTGTGAAGTTAATTTTTTTCCTTTTATGACTAGCAAATACATTGTTTTTATCAGTGATGAGCTTGCTTGAACTTATTTTTCATAACCTTTGACTAATTAGTTTGGATTTGTTATTTTCCTTTTACGTTTATACTATGCACTTAAAACTGTGTTCTGTGTAATAAAGAATGGTAGTGCATTGTTATATAAGATAAATTTCAAGTTTCAAAACATAGCTAAAATCAAATAAAATTTACCAAGAAAAAAAGATACAAATTGTAAATATATAATAGGGAGCATTTCTTGGACAGGATTTTGTGATGAGTCACATTTACTTTTATAGAAAAACATTTTAAGCAGGCAAACCTGGGAAACATAGAGCTCTTTTATTTTCCTTTTCAAAATGATGATAAATCTTGAATTTAAAAAGTTGTTTTAGGGGCCTCCCTGGTGGCGCAGTGGGTTAAGCAACGCACTATGAAGCAAACCGCAACCACTGCAGCACGAGTTCGATCCCTGCTGCCAGCCAGAGAGGGGACCCACATGGTGCAGCAGACCTCTCCTGCTGTGCCCGCTGCTCCCCTCAGCAGTGTACTTCCGTTGATCAGCCTGTGCTGCTCCCCGCTCTGTCTGTGGTGAATCCTCTCACCCCCCACACCTCTGGCCTGTACCCCAGTGCTTGTATGCATAAATAAATAAATCTTTAAAAAAAAAAAAGTTGTTTTATGTGCCCACTTAAAAAGTACCCATAATTTAGAACTAGGATCTAGACCAGAGGTAGGGGTTGGGTGGGGATGTTAGAATTCACCAGACAGAGTGGGGAGCAGAACAGGCAGATAGACTGAAACACACTGCTGAGGGGAGCAGCGAGGCGAGATAGGAGGGATCTGTTTTGCCATGTGGGTCACTTCCCTGGCCTGGGATGGAATTCTCCCTGCTGTGGCTGCGGATAGCTTCATATTGCTGGGACATAACCCTTTGTGCCACCAGCAGACCCCAATTATCAAACTTTAAATTAAACCTAACAGAGTACAAATCAGTTGTATCTGTTTTCCTCCACTCATTTTACATTTCCGTCTACGTATTGCTGTCCTAGCTTTCTTTAAGCTTGCAAAGGCCCACCAGTGTTTCCTAAATCTGTATTTCCTACTTGTGACAGAATTAATGTTTAAATGAATGAATGAACATACTTAATCTAGAACTCTTTTTGGATTTATCTCTAAGAATTTGCGTAGTTTTCCAGTATTTTTTTTTTAAAAAAAAAACAGGTTCAGTCATTTCTTTTTTCCCCACTACCAGGGCATCTGTGTTTTTAATTTGTTTTTCACGGTTGGTATTTATAATAAAAATTTTCAGAATATATGTAGTTGAGTAAATGTTAAATTAAAAAACATACAAGGATGTAAAAACTGTCCCTTTATTAAAAATTAAAAATGAATAATAAACATTTTAAGTATATTATTTGCATATTATTGAAAGAGTTGGAAAGTGACAAGAAGGACTGAGTCTATAGCTAACTAGCAATATATATGTGATCTAAGATAAACCATGTAACCAACCCCCTGTGGGTTTCTATGCTACCAGCTTAATTAGAATTTTTCAGAGGTGCTGTCCAGGACAGATGTATCCATTTTTATATTTGTGAACTGAAGTGTAACACACATAATGCAAAGTACACAAATCATAAGGATAATGAATTATGAAATGAACATATTTATATAACTGCTAAGAATGTATTTTGAAAAATGCTTCCTGGTGATTATGATATGCTTTCCTTTTATAAAAATACAAAGCACAACACTGTAGATAATCTCATATCTTCTACAGCTCTTTCTATAGTGAAATTAGCAGAAACTGATAAAAAGGAGTTTGGCTAGTCAGATAAATTTACTTTGATTAGGGTTTTTTTTGGTTTATACTTAGTATTTGCTTCTGATGTTTCTCTTCTTCCTCTTTTGCCTTTTACTTCCCTCTGTCTAGGTCCTGGATGGAATGGAGAAGGGGTAGTACTGGTGGACCTCTAACTATCTTTTCTGAGATTGGTCTTAAACAGCCCTGTTGATTCTATAGAATACAAATGGAATTTTGATTAATCAAGAGTTGGTTTCAATTTAAAAGAAAATTGATTTATAAATAGACTTTACTTTTTATAAAAGAAGATATTTGATTTCCCAGTCCTTTGGGTATTTTACTTTGGCAAGCTGCATTGTGGATTGGACCCAGAGTGACTGAATTAAATAATATCTACTTAATAAAAAGGCAGTTGAGTAATATCTTTATCAGTTATGTTGAATATATATAATAGTGACAGAGTTCTTTACTGGTTCCATGGAAAGTACCAAGGAAAGATGAGAAGGTAAATTTCTCAGTTGTGCTTGATTTTTTTTTTAAGATTTATTTATTTATGCATACAAGCACTGGGGTACAGGCCAGAGGTGTGTGGAGGGTGGGGTGAGAGGATTCACCACAGAGAGTGGGGAGCAGAACAGGCAGATCAACAGAAGTACACTGCTGAGGGGAGCAGTGGGCACAGCAGGAGAGGTCTGCTGTGCCATGTGGGTCCCCTCCCTGGGCCTGGCCGGCAGGCAGCAAAGATCAAACTCGTGCTGCAGTGACTGCGGTCTGCTTCACAGTGCATTGCTTAACCCACTGCGCCACCAGGGAGGCCCAGTTGTGCTTGATTTTTCAGAGAAATGAAAGTGTGAATAAAATCAAGAAATAATTAATACTTGCCACTTTTTTTGCTCTTTTTGAATTCATGGTATTGAAAAGGAAATCAGGCTACCTTTCTTAATATGAAAAATTTCAAACATGCAGAAAAATTTAAAGAATTAAGACAATGATTAATATATTTGCTTCTTACATGCTTAACCTACCTTTATATCTTTATTGAATACTTTGAAAGTAAGTTACAGACTTTATGACACTTTATCCCTAAATACTTAAGCATGCATCTCCCAAGAATAGGGACAATCTTTACAAAATTACAAATAACATTGGCCCTCATGAAAAAAATTCATGAATGTGCTAATAATTTGTTACTTCATATTCAGTTTTTTCCCATCTGTGTGGAAGTTATTTTATGGTTGTTTTCTTCAATTCAGATCTAAGTAATATTCACACATCACATTTGATTGGTTTTTATCTTTATGATTCTAAAACTGTAAACTCTATTTGCTTCCAAAATTTTGGGTTTTGAAGAGACTAGATTAGTTTTGTTGTAGCAAGCCTCACATTCTAGATCAGATTAGTTCCTTGTGCTAATCAGATTACTTCTGTGTGTAATTTTTGTCTTGCAAAAATTTCTTTATCTGAGTTTTTTTTTTTTTGGTCTATCTCCTGCATTTCATATAAAGTAGAAATTAAGTTTAAAAACTTGTTTAGACTCAGGCATTTTTGTAATACTACATCATAAACAATGCCTCATACTTAAGGTTATATTGTATCTATCAGGAGGTATAAATGAAAGATCTCACTCAAATATTGTTGAATTTGATCATTAGATTAAGCTGGTGACTATCAGATCTTGCCATTGAGAGATATTGGTTGTTTCTTTTGCAGCCAGGAAGTAATCTGTGAAATAACCCTTTGGCTTTGTGGGGATTTTTCTGTGATTGGTGATCTTCCTTTCCTGAATTATTTATTTCATTGGCAATTGCAAAATGTGAATTTTAAAAATTATTTCTGTTCTTTCACATTTATTAACTTGCATTCTTCTGTAAAGGAGAGCTTTCCTTTTCTACTGAACCTTTCTAAAACAATGATATATATTACTTATTTCTCTTTATCACTCTTCAGAGTCAAGTTGATGTTTCCTGGTAAATGACAGGCTTTTTTGTGTTGTTTTTTTTTTTAACTTTTCATGTTGTTACCATAGATTCATGGATTCTTATTCATGATATCACTTTTAGTCATTATTCTTTTTGATATTTAGAAACTGTCTCAAATCTGCCAGTGGGAACCACTCAAAACTGGCTCCTCTGTCCTTGTGACATGCTCCCTGTTGGTATGAGAACTTTCTTGCTTCTAGTGCACTTGAATTTTTTTTTCTTTATTTATATATACTTGACATAAAATGTAATCCCCATGGATTCCCCATCACCATTTCACCGGTGTACCATCACTCAGTCCCTTGTGCTCTTATCTGCCCTCAACCTTCTCCCTCCCCCCGCCCCACCAAGTATCCCCAATTTGTCCTTGTATTTTTGTTTTTGTTGTGTTTTATTATTATTATTGTTATTGTTATTATTCTTTTCCTTGATCCTTATTTGGTTTCCTTATATTCCTCCTAGAGGGGAAACTACCTGATATTTTTCCTTTGCCTTCTGACTTATTTCGTTGAGCATAATCCCTTCCAGCTCCATGTTCTTATGAATGACTCTAGTTTATCTTTTCTGATTGCTGAATAGTAGTCCATCATGTATATGTACTACATCTTCCTGATCCAATCATCTGTTTTTGGGCATTTAGGTTGTTTACAGGTCTTACCTATTGTAAATAGTGCTGCTATAAATATAGGGGTTCAGGTATTCTTTTGAATCAGTGTTTCTGTGTCTTTTGGGTATATTCCTAGGAGTGGGATTGCTGGATGCACTTGAAATTTTAAATTAAATTTTTAAATAAATAAAGTTAAGATATAATCATTTTTACTGTTTTGTTTTTGTATTCTATAGTATTTTATATTAATACTTACACATACACAGTATTTTTTTCATGGATGGGGTAAAATCCATCCTTCAACTCATTAGATTGATTGCCACCTTATTCCCTTTGCAGGTCACAGCATAATTTTGTAAATCCTTTAAACAATCCCAAACATTACAGAATTTTTGTGCTAATCATGTCAGTTTCTTAAAATATGAATATTTCAAATCATGATGTTGATTTTGAATAATGAAAATTCTGATATATGCTACATGGATGAAACTTGAGGATGTTATGCTACATTAAGTAAGCCAGTCACAAAAGACAATGTATAATTCTACTCATTTGCTATATCTGCAGTGAGAAAGTAAGAGTGAAAGAAAAAAGAGAAAAACGGAGTTATTTAATAGGCATAGAGTTTTAGTTTGGCACGTTGAAAAGAGTTCTGGAAATAAGGGTGACATGAATGTATGGTGATGTGAAGTATGTAATATCACTGAACTGTATGCTTAAAAATGGTCAATTTTTTAAAAAAAGATTTATTTATGCATACAAGCACTGGGGTACAGGCCAGAGGTGTGTGTGTGTGGGGGGTGAGAGGATTCACCACAGAGAGCAGGGAGCAGAACAGGCAGATCAACAGAAGTACACTGCTGAGGGGAGCAGTGGGCACAGCAGGAGAGGTCTGCTGCACCATGTGGGTCCCCTCCCTGGCAGCAGGCAGCAGGGATTGAGCTCGTGCTTCAGTGGCTGGGGTTTGCTTCATAGTGCATTGCTTAACCCACTGTGCCACCAGGGAGGCCCCTTAAAAATGGTTAATAGGCTACATTTTTTGGGATGTATTTAGCCATAAGTAAAAATAATTGAGGGCCTCCCTGGTATCCTAGGGGTTAAGTTTCAGTGCTATCACTACGATGACAGCCCACCACTGAGTTAAGTCCTGGGCCAGGGAGCTAACCCATCTATGGAGCAGAAGACCTCTCCTTTCTCTTCCCCTGCTCCCCTTAGCAGTATATTTCAGTAAATCCACCTGCTCTGCTCCTCACTGTGTCTCTGGTGAATCATCTCCCCACCCCCACCCATACACAACTCTGTCCTATAGCCCAGTCCTTCTATGCAAAAATAAATAAAGTGTTTGGGGGGAAATTGTTTTAAAAAATTGAAAGAACTTTTTCTTTTTCTCTTCCAACAAAACATAGCTTTACAGTTGTATTTTACTCCTTGTTTTTTCTCTTAACAATATATCTTGGAGATTTTTCTATATCAATACAGTGGGTATATCTCCCATTTCATTTTAAAGGACATACTGTTATTTAAGCAGAACCTGTTGATAGACCTCTAAGTAATTTTCTATCTTTTGCTGTTATAAATAATGCTTTTTAACTATTACAAATAATACCTTGGATATATGTTGTCTGCGTGTGGGGGAGGGTATATCTGTAGGATCATTATGTAGCAGTGAGATCACTGGGTAGATGGTACCTATCTATATTTATGTGACCAATATTACCTAATTGCTGATTAAATACCAGTTTCTACTGTCAGAGTGCCTATTATCCTCCAGTCTTGTCTATACAATGCCTAATTCTTCCTGACTTCCTTTGACAGATGCCTCTAGTCTTTCGCCATTAAGCAAGCTCTTGATTTTTGAGTTGGAAGGTATATTTTGACATGCTTATCAAATGTTCGGTTTTCTTACTTATTTAAGGTTTTTATTTTAGTTATTTAAAAATATTTATGCATACAAGAACTGAGGTATAGGCCAGAAGTGGGGGGGGGGGGTGAGAGGATTTACCAGAGATGAGTGGGGAACAGAACAGGCGGATCTACTAAAATACACTGCTAAGGGGAGCAGGGGATGAAACAGGAGAGGTCTGCTATGCCATTTGTGTGTTAGCTCTCTGGCAGGGGATGGAACTCATGCCATGGTGGCTGGTGATAGCTTGACAGCTCTAAGACTTTTAACCCTGTGGTACCAGGAGGCCCACGGTTTTTATTTTAATCAAGAATCACTGTTGAGGACCTCCCTGGTGGCACAGCAAGTTGAGCTTGCACTGTGAAGCATCTGAGGCACAGCAGCATGAGTTCGATCCCTGGCCAGGGAGGGGA
This sequence comes from Galemys pyrenaicus, assembly GCA_019455555.1. Lineage (NCBI taxonomy): Eukaryota > Metazoa > Chordata > Mammalia > Eulipotyphla > Talpidae > Galemys > Galemys pyrenaicus. The sequence goes on along the minus strand of JAGFMF010011643.1, from coordinate 1,038,187 downwards.
CCCATATGCGCAGCAGACCACTCACTCCTGCCTCGCCCGCTGCTCCCCTCATCAGTGTGTTTCAGTCTGTCTACCTATTATGCTCCCCACTATATCTCTGGTGAATCCTCTCACCATCCTGGACTCTGGCCTGTACCCCAGGTATTGTATGCATGAATAGATGAATCTTTACAAAAAAAAAGAATCGGTGTTGAATTTTGTCAGATGACTTTTAATATCTGTGGAGTGATCATATGACTTTCCCCCTTAGTTTTCTAGTACTGAGGCTTCCTTCCATTCTTAGAACAAACATCATTTAATTTCCATGTTTATTGTTTTAATGTACTACTATATTCTATTTAAAGTTTGATTTAGAATATGCATCCATGTTAGAGAGATTGAGTAATATAACAGAAATTAATCTGTATTTTTCTGCCAGTGGTTTGTATCTGCTTTTGGTACCTAAGTTATTTGCTTCTAAGAATTGTGACGTTTTTATTGTTTGTTTGTATATTCTGGAATAGTTTCAGGCCACTAGACTTACCTACTCTTTAAAGAGTTAATAGTGTTTGCATTCAATATTTGTGTGGTGTTTTGGGGCACATCATCATAGATAGAAGTGAGCAAAGTTTGAGCAAAATAGTCTTTGTTATCCTTTTAACTTACTTTGTTTCTGTGACTATTTTCTTCATATTTCTTATTTTATATATTTGGACTTTATCCATTTTTGTTTATTAGATTATCATGTGATTTAAGAATTTTATTAGTTTCCTCCCCCATGCCAATTTTTGGATTTATTGGTTGTACTCTTCTTTTTCCTGATAAATTTCTGCCTTTATCTCTATTCCCTCATTTTGCATTCTTTCAATTTATTTTTTCCCTGACTTTTTTGTAAAGATTTGTTTATTTATGCATTCTAGAGCTTGGGTACAGGCCAGAGGTGCAGGGAGTGAGAGGATTCACTAGAGACAGAGTGGGGATCAGAACAGGCAGATCGACTGAGATACACTGCTGAGGGGAGCAGCGTGTGTCAGGAGAGGTCTGCTGTGCCATGTGGGTCCTCTCCCTGGCCAGAGGCTGGGATCCCATGCTGTAGTGGCTGCTGTTTGCTTCATAGTGTGTTACTTAACCCAGTGCGCCACCGGGGAGGCCCTTTCCCTAACTTTTGAGTCACATATTTAACTCAGTTTCCTTCCCTTTTTTCCTGACTTTGGTATTTGTGATTATGAATTTTATTCTTTACTAGTCTGTCTTCTTTAAGGTTTCAGTTTGTAGTACTTTCCTACCTACTGTTTCTTAGAAATTTTAACAATTTTGATTTCTTCTTTTAATCCAAGACCATGGGTTTGTTGTTGTTTAAGGTGAAAAAACCTTTGTTTCTTGTCTGTTTTATTTTAAATTTGTAATTTCACTGAATTGTCATCAGAGTATTTGACTCGTAGTTACTTCTTGGATTTGTTATGGCCTTTGTTAAAGGTTAATCTTTGTTAATATTTCATGAAGACTTTAAAACAGCCTTTTTTAAGATCAAAAATATAGTTTTTTCTCTACTTAGTAATGCATAGCACACATATCCATTTAAATTTAGAGATTATAAAATTGATATTTTGCAATGATATAAAATTAACATCTAAGTTTAAAGACATTATGGACTGGTACTGTAATAGGGTGGTTTTTAGGAAAGGGGGAAGTTTTAGGATTTTGGTTTTGCTAAGTAGGATGGAGTTGAGCAGGGATAAGAAGATGCTGGAGATAAAAAATAAAAAAGGATAAAGAAAAGGAAAAAAAAAGAAAATAAGATGAAGAGTAGTAAGGAGATGTGGAGGAGGCATGTAAAAGGACATGTAAAAAAACTGTGTTTGCTTTTTAGTTTTTTGGGTTTTTTTTTTAAAGATTTATTATGCATACAAGAGCTGGGGTACAGGCCAGAGTCTAAGGAGGTGAAAGGATTCACCAGAGACAGAGTGGGGAGCAGAACAGGCAGACTGACCGAAACATACTGCTGAGGAGAGCAGCTGGCAAGGCAGGAGAGGTCTGCTGTGCCATATGGGTCCACTCCCTGGCTGGGGATCAAACTCATGCTGCAGTGGCTGCATATGCTTCATAGTGAGTTGCTTAATCCACTGCACCACCAGGGAGGCCCGCTTTTTAGTTTTTGATAAGTTAAAATATAAATAAAAAACTTGTAGAAAATTTAATAATGGTAGCTTTTTTAATTTTCATTTTGCTTTTTAAAAAAATTTAATTTTTTAACTTTTTTAAATAAGTTTTTACTAAAAAGTTTTTTAAACTTGTGGCAGGCTTTTGGGTTTTGTTTTGGGCTAATTTCATTTGCTAAACTTTGACTCTTAAAAAATAGTTAATTTTAAATATTTAACTCAGTAACTATACTTTTTATCTTTTCTGTGTTTTTTTAATTGTATTACTTTTTTTTTATTTACAAAAGGCAAGTTTGGGGGTTCTAGGGTGATGCACTCCCTGCCCTGTAACAGTACTCTTTCTTTTATTGAGAGAGGAATTTTTTTCTGAAGTATGCGAAAATTATGAACTTTCATTGCATAATTTATGTGTACAACAAAGAATACTTAAAACTTAAGCTGAAATTTTAGTGAGAATAAAATGTGTAGACATTATTGATAAAATTTAAAAACTTAAATATATTAAGCTTAAAAGGAATTTTGAAATTCTGTTAGAAGTGTGTCTTTTATTTGTGTATGTAAAAGTATTGTTTTGATATTTGTTCTTAATGTCAGCAAACAGCATGGTATGGTGTTAATCAATTTCATTTGACAGATTTAGAAATTAAGGCATAGAGAGGGTTCTAAGGCTTAGATTCCCAGTTTCATGATTCTTAAGTGAAGCTGATATAAATTCCTGAGTTTTGTTTCTGTATTCTGCTTGTTGATGAGTGGTTTAATATCTTAGGAAAAAAGATAATCTTTGTAGACTTAATGAAAACCCCTATTTAGCATTCTCTAAAAATGTCTACATTGACATTATGCATGTGATATTTGCATTGATTTCTGTTGCAAAAATCGGTCACCTCTGACTTTATTTTTTTCTTTTTTAGAATTTTTACTTGACTGCTACCTTGAAATACAGGCCCCCCAAAATGCCCACTTGTTTGGATTTAGAAGATGACCTGGATAAATGATGAAAGTTAAGCAAGAAATTTTGGTGAGTGAAATCTTATGCAAGAGTGAATAAGGTTCAGCATAATTATAAGCAGTGGAATGACTCTGACAGAGTCACACAGCAAGTGAAAAACTCTTTTCTTTTGTCATGTAGCACTTTGTCAAAGAAGACAGTCCTTCAGTCAGTTGTAGAAGCAACCAGCATAATGAAGTCATAAATTCACAAGTTTGAGTATCTTCTGTTCTTCTGAGTTTAAGACCCTGATTTCTTTTTCTCTCTTTTAGGAAGTCCACAGACCTCTCAGGAGGCACATCATAGCAATTAAATGCATTTTAAATGTCTTGTCACCTCCATCACTGCACCAAATCCAACACAGATTGCTCAAGGCATGTGTTGCACTAGTCAGTCACTTGGGTCATGCCTGGATTATAGTCTTAAGTTTGAAATTGAAAACTGATGGTTTATTGCAATATGTTTACTAGATGCATAGATTATTTTTCAACAATATAAGTATATGGAGTTTAGTCTTTTCTTAAAATTCAGAATATCTTTAGTTCTATTTCTCCTATAATTCCTCCTGTTTCTTCAAAATGAAAGTAAAGCTGAAGCAAAGTAGCTGCTGCTCAACATAGATGGGTATGTGAGTTTTCCTTTGCCAAAATCATTTAGACTGTATATGTGAATGCATTTAATATCCAGTATTCTCCTCTAATTTATTTTACCTGTCTGATGCCTGTAAGTATGTGAGCTTATGATTTCTGATGAAAATAATAGTATCTTGTCTTTTGCTCAAATGGCAGCCAAGTAAGATAATCTGAATATAGCCTGTGACAATCTTTTATCCATCATTTTAGTTACCTTCTCATTTATATATTTAAATCTGCAGATAAAGGACTAGTATAGGTAGCTGAATATGTATTTCACATATATTATACATGATATATAAATTTACATATATTTTAATATTTACTATATAACAATTGAATAATATATAAATTATAAAATAATTATAGTTCATTTTACTATTTAACTATATTCTATTAAATGTATAAATGTTATAAATATAGTTAACATAAATATATTGACATTTTATATGTTTATATATAAATATATATGTATATATAAGCCTATACTTTTATAAATATGTACTTAGTGGTTTTTATTCCTACTGTGATTTGAAAGAGCTTCTAAATCAGCTTCTAAGCCTTCCTGATTTCTGGAGGAGTTTTACCTTGGAGCTTGTATGCCTGCCTTTTGTTTTTTTAACTTTTTATCATGAACAGTTTCAAGCATATGTAAAATTATAGTAGAAATAAAAGTATAATGAACAACTATATACCTATACAGATGTAGTGAATCATCTATATTTAACCATTAATCACATTTTGTCTTGTTTCAGAAATATTTTTTCTTGAATTCTAAAGTAAATTACTGATCTCATATATATTACCATTATATGCTTTAGTATGCTCCTCTTACGAAACAATAAGAACATCGTCCTATATAATCACACCACCATTATCACACCTAACAAAATTAGCAATAATTTTCTAATTATCCCCAAAAAATGTGCTTTATGTCTGGTTCTTTTTTTTTTTAATTTTTTTTTTTAAGAGTTGTTTCTTTATTCACACAAGAACTGGAGTACAGGCTAGAAGTGCAGTGGGTGAGAGGATCCAGCAGAGACAGAGTGGGGAACAGAACATGTAGATCCACTAAAACACACTGCTGAGGGAAGCAGTGGGCAAGGCAGGGCAGAAGAGGTCTGCCGTGCCATGTGGGTCACCTCCCTGGCCGGCAGCAGAGATTGAACTTGTGCTGCAGTGGCTGTGGTTTGCTTCATAGTGCATTGCTTAACCACTGTGCCACCAGGGATGGCCCTGGTTCTTTTTTTTTTTTAACCAAGATCCAATAAAGATATAACACTGCATTTGAATTTTAAGTCCCTCAGATCCTTTTAATGTCAACAGTTTACCTGGTTTTTTCTTCCCACCTGACCACTAACCTATTGAAGAGGCCAAGCCAACTGTGCTATAGAAATTAATTCTACACCCAGATTTGTCTAATTTTCTTATGGTATTGTTTACGTTATTCCTTTGTCTCCTTAAAGACTTGTTAGTTTCTGGTTAAATATTGTTGACAAAAATTTTTCATGTGTAGCTAATGCTACACATTTAATACTATTCATAATTTCTATTTGTTTATATGCTAGTAATGCTAAGGTTGATCATAGTATTCAAATGCTAATAGCCAAATACTTCCATTGTGAAGTTAGCTTTCCCTTTGTCAAGCAGCAAATCTCTGGGATGATACTTTGACATCATGTGAATATCCAGTTCTCTGTCAATTTTTCACATAATGGTTTATCCTTATTAATGATGCTTACCTGAATTATTAATGATTTCAGAATTGTGGTTTTTCTAGTGATATCATTCATTTTACATTTAAGTTGGCATTCTTCTATGAAAAAAGAGTTGGGCCTCCCTGGTGGCGCAGTGGGTTAAGCAACGCACTATGAAGCAAACCGCAGTCACTGCAGCACGAGTTCGATCCCTGCTGCCAGCCAGGGAGGGG
>JAGFMF010011643.1:1004784-1028255 GCA_019455555.1 Galemys pyrenaicus | reverse complement strand
TCCCCCTCCTGGCCGGCGGCAGGGATCGAACTCATGCTGCAGCGGCTGCGGTTTGCTTCATAGTGTGTTGCTTAACCCACTGCGCCACCAGAGAGGCCCTATTCAGTTTTTTAAATAAAGATTTATTTATGCATACAAGGGCTGGGATGCAGGCCAGAGGTGCAGGGGAGGGGTGTGAGAGGATTCACCAGAGACAGAGTGGGGAGCAGAACAGGCAGATGTACTGAAATACACTGCTAAGGGGAGCAGCGGGTGAGATACATGAGATCTGAGAGGTCTGCTGTGCCATGTGGGTCAGTCAGCTCCCTGGCCCGGGATCAAACACACTACAGTGACTGCAGATAGCTTCGTAGTGCTGCGACTTAACTCCTTGCACCACCAGGGAGGCCCCAGTTCTTTTGTTTGTTTTTATTGTGTTGTGTAAGACTTTTAATAGTTATGGGTTATTTAACATAGTATTAGATAATTTTGTATTAAAGATGCAGTTATCACCATCATTGTCATCATAATTACAGTAATAATATATACTAAGCCTAGCTGTGCCAGAAATTGTTCATTGCTCTAATTACCCACTTTTTTTTGTTGTTTTTAAATTGCTGAATCAGTTCATGACTTTTAATGAATCATCAAAGGTAGATATATAGTGATATTGAAAAAGTATTATAAGTCAAATCTCAATATGATGGAATTTTAAAAGCTTGATAAGATATAGCTGTGTTGAAGGATTTTCTGTAACTATGTCACAATTAGATAATACCATAAGTAAATTTCATGTTTGTCTAGACCATGTACAAAATTCCAGTATTCTTCAAATTGGGAAGAAGTATTGTGATACCTGCACTCCAGAACTAGGACCCCAAGCTTCCTGCCTTATTGTTTGTTTGTTTGTTCTTTTAATTTAAAGATTTTATTTATGCACACAAGCACTGGGGTACAGGCCAGAGGTGTGTGTGTGGGGGGGTGAGAGGATTCACCACAGAGAGCAGGGAGCAGAACAGGCAGATCAACGGAAGTACACTGTTGAGGGGAGCAGTGGGCACAGCAGGAGAGGTCTGCTGTGCCATGTGGGTCCCCCCCTGGCCGGCAGCAGGGATTGAGCTCGTGCTGCAGTGGCTGCGGTTTGCTTCATAGTATGTTGCTTAACCCACTGCGCCACCAGGGAGGGCCCTTCCTGCCTTATTGTTTGAAAGGCATAGGTGTCATGAAAAAGAAATTGACCCGAGAATCAAAACTCAGTTTTAATGCCATCTCTGGTGCTAGGAAGAAGCCACATAAATCTGGGCAAATCACTTCACTTTCCTCACCTGTAAAATAGAGTTGGAATAAATATTGCTTAATCCTTCCTAAAGTTTTATGATTGTGTCATCTCACTGCTTTTAGCAAGTGGTCTCTTTTTTTTCCACATTAAAACAACTTAATTCCCTGTCTGGATGAGTTAGTTTTAAGTACATAATAATGTTGGAATTAGAAGAGGCTTTAGACACATGCACATATTTTTTCCTATCCATGGATAGTTCTGATTTTTTAGAATAGATAGTCTGTATGACCATTTTCTTTTTATTTATCTCTTTTAACCATTTTTAAAATATACAAAGGATAAATATGACTAATTGAGTTCATAAAAAAAGGGGAAATTCTTTTGTTTGGGATTGTTGGGGGTAAAAGTGTTTTTTAATTAGTTAAGTGGGCCAGGGATTTGCTTTCCATCTGTAAAATATAATTACAAATATTACCTCCTCAGTTACAGCCACATGTTGCTTAACAACAGGGATATATTAGGCAGTATCATTGTGTAAACATAGGAGTGCACTTACACAAACCTAGATGGTGGTATAGCCTGCTGCGCACCCGGACTGTTTGTAGGGAGCAGTGCATACTTGGCATATGCAGTTTGTTGTTTTCTTATCCCCTAACTGAAGCTTAATTGTCAAATTTCCCTTCAGCTTGACATGCTTCAGTGGAGATTCTACTCTCATTTAAAAAATTTAAAAATCAAAGATACAAAGAATCAAAACTTTGAACCTCCTTAAATAGAAGCATTTATAGAACAAATGTTTGCTCTTGGTCTTTGAATAACTTGTACAGAGAGATAGTAAATATTTAAGTATACATATTAAAATTTCAAATACTTTATTTGAAGAGGTAAAATTATTTAACATTTTAAGTAAAATTCTTTTCCATTTTAGTGCTCTTTCTTTAGAGTTTAGTGGATTTTAGCTGCAAATTTCTTAATATCCTATCCTTGATATATCTGCATCCAGTATTTTAATAGAATTTCATGTGAAATCTGAGACCTAAATGCTTTTAGCTTCTCAGTTTATGTACACTGAACTAAGTTCAGATGTAGGTATTGTTCTACTAACTAAATTTATCTTTTTCCTCTTAAATTCCTTAATCCATCTTACCACTTTTCCTTTTGTTCAGTGCCTATAAGGTATCAGGTCCTATGCTATGATTTTGGTATATATTACCTCATTTAGCACTGACAATCTCATGAAGTTTTTTCATGGTTTTAGAGAAGAGGAAGTTTCAGAAAGGTCAAATAACTTGTTCTTGGTCACCCATGAAGTGGTCAAGCTTGGATTAGACTTAAAGTCTATGTAACACCAAAGTCTAAAGCTCTCAGTTACTTCATGCTAGTGTTCTGCATTATTCTTTTCCTTTTTTGTTGTCTGTTCCATGTCTTCTGGTGGCTAAAAGACTGCTAATATTATTCTCTTTTTTTTCCTCCACAACCAAGAATCCAGCAAGTTAAAGGTACAGAAGGTGGAGCCCTGGAATAGTGTGCGTGTGACTTTCAACATCCCCCGGGAAGCAGCGGAGCGGCTACGGATCCTGGCTCAGAGCAACAACCAACAGCTTCGGGATCTAGGAATTCTCTCCGTTCAGATTGAAGGTCTTTTACTTTGCCATGCACCCATCTGAAGTAAAATCATAACAGAAGTAGAAAATAGCATGATTTTCTGTGTTGCTTTGCCATTCTCCTGCACTTATGGTTCAGCATATGTAACCATTGTTTCACATTGAGCACTTTAGGTTACAGAGGAATTGAGGCTGTGGTTGGGTCCTAATACTTCAGCATCCATAACTTCAAACTTCATTCCCATGGGTGATTTTATCTGATAGTATCTGTGACTTTGATTTTACTTGCACTATTACCAAGAAGTGATTTTTCTTTAAAGAATGTCTAATTTCACTTGCTTCATTCCACCAAATAAGTCTTAGTATTTCTTTTTTTATTTAGTAGAGATTGGGAGGCCCTGACCATTCCTTTTATAGTAGTATTCTTTTTAAAAAATACTTTGTGTGATCTTTTAAAATGAAAATATTCTATATACACACAGATTAAAACCCTCCTATTGCTTGCTCTTCTTCACAAAATTTAAAGACCAGGCTCCTTGCTATAACCTCAGGCCTTGCATGGTCTGACTTTTACCTTCCTCATCCAGCCTCATCTTGTACAACTCTATTCTTGCTCTGTGTGCCAGTCTTTCCAGCTGTTTTTTGGTACCTTGAATATGCAGTTATTCCCCGTGCTTTTAGTCCTTTGCATCGATATCTTCTCTGAATGGAATATTATTCCCCATCATTCTTCCTTACCTTAGTTAACACCTGCTTAACCTTTAGGTATCAACTTAAATCTTCTTGAGGATATACTTTTTGAATTCCTTGACTAAGTCAGAGTCCTTTATTATATGCTGTCATCAGATTTTTTTTATTCACTCAGATTATTATCTCACACTTTCATTAGACAATCATTTGATGATTGCTTTATTCCTAATTGTCTGAAACCAGATCTGGTTTTGATTACAGTTGTATATCTACCTACCTGGTACATGTTAGGTTCTTAGTATGTTTAGTGAAAGCATGGGAAACACATGCTTTAGCACATAGTATACAGTGATAAATAGAACTCTTGCCATATGAACTCAAAAAGAGCTCATGACTTGCTGAAGGATGCAGACCTATGAGAGATATAAATACCAAATATAGGGGAGCACAAAGGATGGTCTATCTTTGCAGGTCTGGTGAAATAGAACACTCCCTCCTGGTTGATGCAAACAAAGTAGCACCCAGCCTCCCTTCCACTGGTGGGCCATACCCTCCTGACCCTATACTTGTTTAGGATCTGAATCCTCTATACAATCTAGTGCTACAGGTTGCTATATCTAAAAGGGGAATACCAACAAAGATTATTTAGATATGTTTATAGGTAGATAGTGAAATGGGGTAAATTCTATCATTTGATAAGGGACTGGAAACTTAAACAACAAACATTATTATTAAAAAATGTTGAATTGTCTAAAAAGGTGCAGAAAAATAAATCAATTCACAGCAGTATATGGGATATAAGATGAACTATTAAGAAGATGAAAATCAGGGCCTCCCTGGTTGTGCAAGGAGTTCATCACTGCACTATGGTGCTTCTGTAGCCACTGCAGCAAGAGTTCGATCCCCAGCCGGGGAGGGGACCCACACTGCGCAGCAGACCTCTCCTGCCTCACCCATTGCTCCCCTCAGCAGTGTATTTCAGTCGATCCTCCTGTTCTGTTTCCCTCTCTGTCTCTGGTGAATCCTCTCATCTCGCACCTCTGGCCTGTACCCCAGCTCTTGTATGCATAATTAAATGATTAAAAAAAAGAAGATGGAAGTCAAACAGTTGTCATATAGTAACATTGTGTAGACCATTTCTACTTTATAGATCACATCAGCAGTTTCTTAAGAACCCCAGACATTTTATAGTCTAAAGGCTTTGGAACTTTAAGTGATTGTATTTTCCACTGGAGAAAAGAAAGATGAGCTTTCTCTTAATCAGACCCACTTACATACAAAAGATGCCAGTTCCCCTTTATTTTGCATTTTTCCCCTTTATTGTTACTGCCATAAATTAGAACACAAGTACCAGCAAGGAAAGCAAAGTGGATAACATTTCAAGAAATTATAAAATTCACATATGGCAGTGATTATTGTATTGCAGAGAGGTCTCTAACTTTTAGGATACACATTTGCTTCTAAAAGCTGATCTCTCTATATTCCCTGAGAATTCAGGCAAAAATGAAAGTGATGGCAGCAGCTGTTCCTTTTATGAAAATGGTCATGGTCTCGTGTCTTTGTAAGTTGTAAGAGGAGGTGTTGTTATTGTCATAGTGTCTGTTGCAGGGACAGACTGTTCCCCTAACAGGCTTTTCTCCTTTGAAGAATAGCATGCACCTTCCTTTATTGAGTTTCACCAGAGGGTTGGGGAGACATATATTTTAAGGACATTTTGTGACTTCACAGTGATTTAAAGTCAGAGTCTACAAATCTTTTCTGTAAAGAACCAGAGAATATTTTTATTTTCTTATTTTTTGGCTATAAGATCACTGTTACAACAACTCGGCTGTGCCATCAAGTACAAAAACAGCCTTAAGCAATACGTAAATGAACAAACATGACTGTGTTCTAATAATGCTTTTAAATAGGCAGTAGATTAGATTTGGCCCATAAACTATAGTTTGTCAACCAGTAATCCAATTCATAAATAAGGGAATATAACAGTTTAATGTAGAAATGGTACTTATTGATAGGTGGTTTTTCCTGCAAGGGACCTAGAATAGTGGGAATAAAAGGATAATTATCCACAAGAAGAAAAAAACTTGTAGCTCAGCTGCTGCATAGGTAGGAGTTCTCTCAGCTCTATATTAAGAAAATTAAGAATGAGAACTTAACACTCAGAAGTGCACCTTCAACTTTGTATGACTCTCAACTTGTAACAAGTTGCTCTTTCTCCTGTGCCTGCCTTAATGGCAGCCCCACTGACTCAGCACCAGTGCAACTACCTTATGTCAGTACTTTTTAAAAAAATATTTATTTATTCATACAAGAACTGGGGTACAGGCTAGAGTCACTGGGGGTGAGAGGATTCACCAGGGACAGAGTGGGGAACAGAATAGGCAGATCAACAGAAATACATGGCAGAGGGCAGCAGCAGGAGAGGTCCACCAGGATCCAACTCAGGGATTGAACTCATGCTGCAGTGGCTGCGATCTGCTTCATAGTGTGTTGCTTAACCCATTGCGCCACCAGGGAGGCCCTATCTCAGTACTTTTTTTTTTTTTAAAGATTTATTTATTTATGCATACAAGCACTGGGGTACAGGCCAGAGGTGTGGGGGGGTGAGAGATTCACCACAGAGAGCGGGGAGCAGAACAGACAGATCAACAGAAGTACACTGCTGAGGGGAGCAGCGGGCACAGCAGGAGAGGTCTGCCGTGCCATGTGGGTCCCCTCCCTGGCCGGCAGCAGGGATCGAACTCGTGCTGCAGTGGCTGCGGTTTGCTTCATAGTGTGTTGCTTAACCCACTGCGCCACCGGGGAGGCCCCTATCTCAGTACTTTTAACCAGGCATTTCAACTCCCATTTTTTTGATACCTTGTTTCCACCAAATACTGCTTTTCATACAACTCTGTTTACAAAGTCACATAAGTTTTGAATTTTCCCAAAAAGCTGTTTTCTCCATAAAGCCTATTATTTTCACTGTAAGGTTTGACAAAATGAGTTTGCCAGTAATGCAGCTATCATACAGAAAAGCACCTTATTATAATTCATTGTAAGCTTATGATAAGATGACTTCATCATTTATTCAATAAATAACTTAAGAAGTACCTACTATGCGTCAGGTACTGTTCTGTATATAAAGGATATAATTGGGGTGAGGAGAGTAAAAGGGGGTACTATTACTAATTACCCTGGGACAACAGCTGTAAAAGAACCAGGGCAGGTTGATAGTTACCCTTTTCATAGTGATGGGAGAGGCAGACAAGAAAATAAGTGAATGAATATGTAAATGAGATGTGCTCTGAAGCAATAGCAAGATGTTCTAAATAAGAGTAACTTTCTAATAACCTAACTTTCATAAGATAGTTGGAGGTCTTTTTTGGTTGTGTGACATTTAAGATAACACGAAAATTGGAAATTATGATGATACAGAGCTATATTAATAGGCAGAGAGAACAACATGTGTAAATGCCTTGAGGTGAGCATTAGGTTTATGTGCCTAAAAACGTAAAAAAAAAAAATCCACTGAGGCTGAATCTGTATGACAAAGGAGAAAATAGTGTGAGCTGAGGTATGAGAGGAAGATAAAAAGTGTTTAATTAACTTTTTATATTAGTTATAAGTTAAAATAATATCCGTTAGATATATTAGTTTAAATAAAATGTAATTAATTTCACCAGTTTCTTTTTACTGTGGCTGCTAAAAAATGTAAAATTACTTGTGTGACTTGTATTATATTTCTGTTGAACAACACTTGATAGATCATTTGAAGCCTTGTATATCCTGTTGAGGAGTTTATTTCTAAAACAGTAAGCAGGCAGTAGGCACCAGTGGAGCAGTTTTAAAAAGAAATGTTACTAATGTCCATTTCAAGAATAATTGTCTTTCTGCTTAGAATGTCTTAGCAAGTTTAGTATATTAATAGTTCCTTCCCTTCAGTGGAAACCTTTAAGATCTGTATTCTCTTTCTTTTTTTTTTTTTTTTCTTCTTTCTTGTTCACTCCTGACTTCTGTAGGCAACTTAGAATACCTTAAAGCCCCTTGTGATTGGCCCCTTATTGGTAGGATTTTTTTCCCCTATGACCAACCAACCTGCCTGGTTAAAATCTTTAATACAGAAAGCTGATTTTCCTCAGTTCAGTGACAAGACAGAGGAAACTGTTGTGCCCTTCTTAGCTTCTTGATTTATCATCTGGCTCTGAAAGCCAGAACCCACTAGTATGGGAGGACTCGGATACCATTTCTACTCCTCCGTCATTGACTTTCGGCTTTCCACAAGGTGGTGCTGTCTTCCAGAGTAACAAAAATCAAAATCATGGATTAGGTGCAGGAAGCATCCCAAAATTTGTTTCAGAGACCCAAGACCAGTTAAGATTTACGTGACCTCTAAATTTAGTTTAATTGTAACACTCCTTGTGACATTACCTACCATGCTGTTTTGGGGTTCAAATGAAAAAGTTTTGTTAGCATTTAAAACCCTATCAGATATTTCAGAGGTAGGTCAATGGTAACCTGTTCTTCATTACATAAATTTTTCTACTGGCTATCTGTTTATATTGCTGTTATTGCAAATAGCTCATGGGCAATAGTATTTTGCTCATAAATAATTGCAATGTCCTCATACCAACATAGGTTCTTTCTTCTTTAATATCTTTACTTTCTGATTATAGATTACCAAGAGGTAATGTATGATCCAAGAGGTAATCCCTGATATTGATATTTTCTTAGAAAATTTTCTAGTGTCCGTACATGCACATGCACAGACACACATGATGAACTGATTGAAAATAAATATTAAGAGTTCCAAGCTTTTTACTGATCTTTACATCATTAATGACTGCCCATTCATTCTAATGTGAGCATTGGTTTTGGTCACCATGTGCTCCATGTCAGTAAACCCCAGATAAGTTGCAGAAAGGTCCTATATAACATCGAACCCACCCATTTTATGGTGGTTAACTTAGAATTTTTCAAAAAACGTAGAACTGAAACTCATTCTTTTGTACTTGTCTTTAACAAAATTAATATTAACATCTTTTCTGAGGATTTCCTTTTTAACTTGACTGTCATTTTCAGGGGAAGGTGCTATCAACCTGGCTTTGGCTCAGAACCGAAACCAAGATGTGAGAATGAATGGGCCAATGGGAACTGCAAATTCAGTCAGGATGGAGACAGGATTTCCCATGGCAGGTGGTCCAGGTGAGATCTCCCATTTAGTTATCTGACATCTTGCTAGTTTCCTTTTTGCCTTTAATGTATAATCATTTGGGTCCTACAAGCTAGGCAAGAGATCCTGGCATACCTACATCAGTTTCCTGGACCAAGAAAGTAAAACATGAGTCACTTTTAGAGGCTACAGTCACAGTACATGAAGCAGCTAGTTTTTGCAATCTTTTGGCCTCTTGCTTAAAGGTAGATGAGCACAGAGCAATGCAGCAAACATTTATTGTGTTCTTGTGTCTGATAGGACCTATACTAACTTTCAGAAATAGAAATGAATAAAACATTTTCTACCCTCAGGATATTTGTAGTATGGTGGAGAATGTAGCTTTCTAACTTTTCACTTTTTCTCAACTGAGAGTTCTTAAGTGCTTATATAAAATCTGTAGAATTATAGGAGAATGTTTTTATGTATCTAGAATTTGAATCATAAATTATTTGCTTGTTCTTCTAATAACCTTGAAGTTTCTTTTATAAAGACTGACCTCAGTAGTCTTTGAATCATATGATATTTGAACTGAGTTGGCTTTCTCATTTAAAACTTTAAGGAAGCTGAAGTGTTCACAGAAAGGAAGCAATTTGGTCAAGTAGCAGTGGGCTAATATCACAGATCTAACTCTAACTATAGTATTCTTTTCGCAACACTAGTAGCTTTCAAACTTTTTCTGCCATAGGATTTTTTTATTCAAATAAACTCAAAAGCACAGCAGCTGTGGTTAAAGCACAATAAGTACATTAAACTATACCAAGTTTTTCACCTCCCCACCTATCATAGTAGCTCTTAAGGAGAAGCTCAATTTATAAAGCCATTGTTCTAAACTATAGCTAAAGACTTGGTCTTATAGAATTGAAACTGAGTCTTTACACTGACATTGACACTTACTGGTACTTATTACTATTACAAGCTGCTTACTATTCTTCAAGCAAAAACTATCTTCACCTACAAAATAAGATAATGTCTACAATATTTTGAACTCATATTTGAAATTAGATGAACCCTAAGCCTAGTAGTAAACGTTTACTGGGTTCCTTTTGTATGTCAGGATATGTGCTATTAGGCTATTGTGGATACCATAATACAGTAAATGTAAAATACACAGTCTCATAGGTAGTGAGTCAGTAGATGTATTTCTTAACATAAGTCTGAGTATTTCACGTTAAGGCAGCTTGATGAGAGATTTTAGGTGACCAGGGCCGGAAGAAGTATGGGAAGTACCTAGCCATGTTGTATATAGAATGAATAGACCTAGAATGAATAGACCTAGAATGATCTGTAGTCACAGCAATATTTTAACCCCTATGTATTTCTTTACTGCCAAGCATACTTTAAGAATTTTTTTGTGTGTTATTCATTGGATGCTAACAAAATTCTAGTCTCAGTAATGGCTAAATAACTTAGTATTTACCAGCCTGTTTGCATATAAACAATGCTATAGATCCCTTACAACTTTAAAATATTTTAGGACTCCATTAAATCAGTATCACCACACTGACTGTAAGCTCTTCTCGACTACTGTCTGGCAAATAGTAGGCATGTTCACTAAGCATCTTTGGGACATAAGTATAAATTACAGTGATAGAGTTCTTACCAATATGGAAAACTTAGAAGCTTTGTGATGAAATTAGGTTAGACTGGTATTTAATGAAGGACACTTTTTGCAGTAATGCATATAATACGAAGTTTCAGGAAATTGATGCCAGTAAGAATGGCACATATTAAAAAACTAGCAACTACAAATGTTAGCAAGGATGTGGTGAAAAAGGAATTCTCCAACGCTGCTGGTAGGAATGTAAATTAGTCCAGTCTGTATAGACTGGAGCAAGAAAATGTGGTATAGATACACATGGAATATTATTCAGCAATCAAGAAAGATAAACTAGAGCCATTCACAGAAACATGGCTGGAACTTGAAGGGATTATGCTCAGTGAAATAAGTTAGAAGGAAAAGAAAAATACCGGATGGTCTCACTTAAAGAGGATTATAGGGACCAAGGGAAATAAAATAATAAAACCACAACAAAACAAAATAAAAATGAACAGACAACTACAAATAAGAGTCATCTGCAGGGAAGAGAGAAGGAGTGGGATCAAAGCTGGGACAGGAAGAGCACAAGGGACTATGGTGGTGGCCCACGAGTGAATTGGTGGTAAAAACTCTATGGGGACTACACCTAGAAAGAAAGCAAACATTGTAAAAAATTTAAAATTTAAAAATAAATTTTTAAAAATGTTTCCAGAATTATCAGTTAATGATCTGTAGTCACAGCAATATTTTAACCCCTATGTATTTCTTTACTGCCAAGCATACTTTAAGAATTTTTTTGTGTGTTATTCATTGGATGCTAACAAAATTTAGTATTAGGTTAAACAAAATTAAAAAAAATTTCTAAGGAAAGAGACTTTAACTTATAAAACAGTGATTTGGAATTGCATACCTAGAATGTCTTAGACTGTCAGTTATTCTTAGCACTACTCTCCTGTTAGCATTGCAAAAAAAAAAAAAAAGTTGACTGATAACAGTCTTTTTTTTTTTAAGATTTTTATTTATTTATGCACACAAGAACTGGGGTACAGGCCAAAGGTGTGGGGGGTGAGAGGATTCACCTGAGACAGAGCGGGGAATAGAACAGGCAGATCAACTGAACACACTGCTGAGGGGAGCAGCGGGCGAGGCGGGAGAGGTCTGCTGCGCCATATGGGTCACCTCCCTGGCCAGCTGCAGGTATTGCACTTGTGCTGCAGTAGCTGCGGTTTGCTTCATAGTGTATTGCTTAACCCACTGCGCCACCAGGGAGGCCCAAAACAGAAGTCTTTTATACTTAAAACAAATGCCATATTTTTTTTTTATTGTATCCTTACAGAAATTCCAAGTGGGATTCTCTATAGTCAGTTAGTCGTGGTTTCTCAGACTTGTCACAACTAATGTTTTGAGCCAATAATTCTTTATTGTGAGGAGCTTTCTTCTGCATTGTGAGTTGGTTAACAGCATTCCTCACCTCTGTCTACCAGTTACCGGTAGCACGACCACCCCTTTCCGCAATTGTGCCAGCCAAAAATATCTACAGATGTTACCTAGGGATACATATCCCTAGGGGATAAAACTATTCCCAGTTGAGAATCATGTATCTAGGACAGATTTCCACCTAGTGCTGGAATGTATTATATAGTATCACTACTGAGCATGTAGTCAGCTTGTACTTGAACATTTCTAAGAATAAGAAGCCAATTGTAGACTAAAAAACCCTGTCCTTTATCACCTAAGAACTTTCTAATTACCATTTTTTTAAAAATGTGGTAAGATTCCTCAGAAATACAGTTTCAAGAGATAAATATTTGCCTCTTCAACTACAAAACACCTAAAAATGCTATATAAAATGTAGTATTTAGTGCACAACTAAGTTTGTAAGAAAGTAAGGGACATACACACAGCAAAAAAAGAAGTCAAAGATGAAAATTTAAATAAGGAGTAAACAAGTGAGGAAATTTCGTATGGGTCAAGGAATTTGAATTTTGATGACCAGGAAGTAATAATATGTGAAGCCTTGCGGTGTGTCCACATGAAAAGAAAGTGTTCAGAACCCCTTTGAACCAGAATTTTCAGTGCAGAGTAGGTTGGAAATCTTTACCCTATGGCACATGGAAACTTGTGTCTTTTTACCTGGACTCTAGTTGGGAGTTGGAGGATATGGTGGTTGTGGATTGTCTTTTCTAATATACATGTTGAAAAGTTAATGTATTATGTAAATTACCCAGTAACGGCCAAGTTAAGAAATTAGGTAGTTTTAGACTGGTTACAGTTGAAGCTCTAGAGGAGTATATCCTCAACTCAAGCCATTAAGATTTCTCAGAGTTCAGGCCTACTATAAGTTAGCATAGATCTAAATTTTTTAAATTATGGATTAGATTCCCTACAGAATTCTAGATAATGGGTATTTAAAATTATGAAAATCAGGGCTTCTCTGGTGGCACAGGGGTTAAACGTCTTAGCGCTGTCAAGTTATCACCAGCCACTGTGGAATGAGTTCAATTCCCAGACAGGGAGTTAGCCCACATGGTGCAGCAGACCTCTCTTCTTACCTGCTGCTCCCCTCAGCAGTGTATTTCAGTAGATCCTCCTTTTATGCTCCCCGGTCTGTCTCTGATGAATCCTCTCACCCCCTGGACCTCTGACCTGTACCCCAGTATTTGTCTGCATAAATAAATAAATAAATGAATAAATAATAAAAGTACTTCTATATAAAACAAAAATAAATCTTTTAAAAGACTATGAAAATCACAAGGAGAAAAACACTTCTAAAACAAAAAGTTTGTGTGTGGGAGGGTGGAAGTTAGTGTGGGAGGGGGGACCCAGAACTTAAACAAGTTGAACAATTATTAAAGTGAATAACTTATATTCAACAAATTAGGCACTACTGAATCGGAAGATGAATTTGAAGAAATCAAGAATGTAGCAGGGTGAAAAAAAGACATGAAGAATGAGAGATCAAGAAACACGAAAGAGGGTCTCCTTGGTGACACAAAGGGTTAATTAAGTCTCTGCACTATGACAACAGACCTCTTCTGTCTTACCTGCTGCTCACCTCAGCAGTGTATTTCAGTCAGTCTGCATGTTCTGCTTCCTACTCTGTCTCTGGTGAACCCTCTGACCCCTCCACCCCCCTGCACCTCTGGTCTACACACTGGTTCTTGTATGCAAATATATAAGATAAATCTTTTTTTTTAAAGATTTATTTATTTATACATACAAGAGCTGGGGTACAGGCCAGAGATGTGGGAGGTGAGAGGATTCACTAGAGACAGAGTGGGTAATAGAACAGGCAGACTGACTGAAATACACTGCTGAGGGGAGCAGTGGGCGAGGCAGGAAAGGTCTGCTGCACCGTGTGGGTCCCCTCCCTGGCCAGGGATCGAACTCGTGCTGCTGTGTCGCAGATGCTTCACAGTGCAGCACTCAACCTGCTGCGCCACCAGGAAGGCCCAACAAATATATAAAATAAATCTTTAAAGAAGAATAACTTGAAGGATAAAATGAGAAGGTTTAACATGGTGGTTAAGAGTTCCAGAAGAAGATAAAGAAATTGAAGAGAAACAATAATCAGAGAGAATGACTGAAATTTTTCCAGGATTCATGAAAGATAGTAGGCCTCAGATTCAGAGGCCCAGTACTCTTGAGCACTACAACTAAAAATAAACCCATATCTAGACACAAAATTGTAAAGCTACAGAACATGAAAAACAGAATGTTAAACTCGAAATAAAAAACCAGTCATTTATTAGGCCCACAGCTGATCTCAGCAGCAACATTGGAAGCCAGGAAACACTGAATAATATTTGCAAAGTGATGAGAAAATAATTGACAGCTTAGAACTTTAAACCTAACTATACTATCAAGAGTATGAAGTAAAGATCTTTCCAAAGAGACTAAGAAAATTTACCATTAACAGACCCTTGCTAATTGAACTGCTCAAGGATGTACTTCAGGAAGAAGAAAATTGAACCTAAGATGGAAGAAATAAGACCTAAGAAGGAATGGTGAGCTAAATAATTG
Source organism: Galemys pyrenaicus (assembly GCA_019455555.1). Classification (NCBI taxonomy): domain Eukaryota; kingdom Metazoa; phylum Chordata; class Mammalia; order Eulipotyphla; family Talpidae; genus Galemys; species Galemys pyrenaicus. The sequence continues at coordinate 1,013,949 of JAGFMF010011643.1, read as the reverse complement.
GTAAAAATGGGGTCAGTCTAAATAAGCAATGACTTATTTAGTAAAAATGATGCTCATATATTGTTTTTAGACTTTAAGTCAAATATTTTAAAGGTAGCATTAAAACAGTAGAATGTATAAACTAGTAGAAGGTTAGAGAAGAAGGGCATTATGAAAACATAAAATTTTGGAAAAGAGCATAGGAAAAGGAGGGTAAAAAGCAGTGGTATCATAAAATGATAAAATATACCAATAGTTATTAATAAAGGTAAATGGGTTATAAGCACTAATAGAAAAGAAATTGATCAATCAGATGGAGTAATCTCATTTATGCGCTGTTAAAAAGAAACAAAAAATACAGGGATTCATTTCATAATTAAAAAGAATAAATGAGAGGGGAAGGGTGGAGGGCAGACAGGAGCAAGGGGGACTGAGGTGATGGTGCACTGGTGTTCAATGATGGGGAATACATGGGGATTACAATTGATGTCAAATATATGTAAATTTAAAAAATTTAAAAACCAAATAAAAACATTGTCACTGGAAAAAAAAAAGAATAGATGAAAGGACAATCCAGGTGATTATTAACCAAGTTAAATGGTACTACAATATTTTTATGAGATAAAACAGATTTTAAGATAAAAATATTACTGAGGAAATAGAGGGCCACTGTATGATGTAAAAAGATGAATTCAGGGACTCCCTGGTGGCACAGTAAGTTGAGCGCCGCACTGTGAAGCATCCATAGCATAGCAGTGCAAGTTCGATCCCCGGCCAGGGAGGGGACCCACATGGCGCAGCAGACCTCTCCTGCCTCGCCCCCTACTCCCTTCAGCAGAGTATTTCAGTTGATCTGCCTATTCTGCTCCCCGCTGTGACTCTGGTGAACCCTGTCACCTCCTGTGCCTCTGACCTGTACCCCCAGTTCTTCTACGCATAAATAAATCTTTAAAAAAAATTGAATTCACCAGGAAGATATTAAACTTTTATGTACTTAACCTAACCTCAAAATATGTGAGGCACAATGAGATACCACCTTATACCTGTAAAAATGGCACATATTTAAAAAACTAGCAACTACAAATGTTGGTGAGGATGTGGTGATAAAGGAACTCTCCTATACTGCTGGTGGGAATGCAGACTGGTCCAACTACTATAGAAAGCTGCATGGAGTTTCCTCAGTCTACTAAAAATGGAGCTACCATATGACCCAGCAATCCCACCCCTAGGGATCTAGCCAAAGGACACAAACATTAATTCAAAAGAGTACATGCACCCCTGTGTTTATCGCAGCACTACTTACAATAGGTAAGACTTGGAAACAACCCAGATGCCCAAAAATAGATGATTGGATCAAGAAGATGTTGTTTATATACACAATAGAATACTATTCAATAATCAAAAAGATAAACTAATGCCATTTACAGAAGCATGGATGGAGCTTGAAGGGATTATGCTCAGTGAAATAAAAGGAAAAAGAAAAATGCTGGATGGTATCATTTATAAAGGAATATAGGAGATCAAGGAGGGGTCAATAGCAACAATAAAAAAAACACAACTATAAGACAGAGACATTCTGCAGGGGAGGGAGAGGGGTGAGGATCAGATGGGTAGGAAGAGCACAAGGGACTATGGTGATGGTGCACGGGGGAATTGGTGGTGGGAATTCTATGGAGACTACACCTGAGAAAAGAAAGCAAACATTGTAAGAAAAATTAATTTAAAAAAATACAATGATAGTTGTGAGGCTACACTAAAAGTACCTGTAAGATAAAATTGTATTAGTCTCTGTTTATTTCTCTTCTCTACTTTTAGGCTTTACAAAAAAAAATTTTCCATAAGTTAAAAAAAGATAATGTGTGTGGCAAAATGGACAGAATTATAGGAAGATAATCTTAGGGGAGATGTTTACATACCTCTGTCAGTAATTGATGGATCAAGCTTATTAAAAAAGTAGTAAGGGTAAAGAAAGCTTGAATAACATAAAGTAGTTTCGATGTAGTGGGTATATAAAGAAACAGATATTTTCAAGCATAAGTGAAACATTTTTACAAATTAACCATGTTTTATTCCAAAAGCAAGTTTCAATAAATACAAAATATTGGTATTATCCAGATCCTGTTCTTTTTTTTTTTTTAAAGGATTGATTTATTATGAATACAAAAGCTGGGGTACAGGCCAGGGGCAGGTGTGAGAGGATTCTCCAGAGACAGAGTGGGGAGCAGAACAGGCAGATCAACTGAAATACATGGCTGAGGGGAGCAGCGGGCGAGGCAGGAGAGGTCTGCCGCGCCATGTGGGTCACCTCCCCGGCCGGCAGCAGGGATCGAACTCATGCTGCAGTGTCTGTGGCTTGTTTCATAGTGTGTTGCTTAACCCACTGCGCCACCAGGGAGGACCCCCAGATCCTGTTCTTTCACGATAGTGCAATAACACTGTCAGTGCCCCCCAAATCAGAACATCCCATATTTGCAGAAATGTTAAAATACATCCTAAATATTCACTAATTATTTTAAAGGTTTATTTATGCATGCAAGAACTGGGGAGTAGGCCAGAGGTGAGGGGGTTCACCATAGACAGAGTGGGGAGCAGAACAGACAGATCTACTGAAATACACTGCTAAGGGGAGCAGAGGTGAGACAGGAGAGGTCTGCTGTGCCATGTGGGTCACCTCCCTGGCCTGAGGCAGGGATCAAATTCATGCTGCTGCAGTGGCTGCATTTTGCTTCATGATGCGTTGTTTAACCCATTGTGCCACCAGGGATGTCCCAGATACACATATTCTTGCAGAGTAAAAGAGGAAAGATTCCAAATTGTTTATTTTGAAGTTATTTTAATCTTGATACCAAAAATCAAAGGACAGTAGAAGAAGATAATTGTAGACTATTTTCACTATAGACCTAGGTGCTAATTCCTAAAATGCCTAACAATCAGAAATTAGAGCAAGAGAAGTTGTCAAACTGCTAGGTGAAGTATAAATTGATACTACCACTTTTGAGAGCACTTCGCCAGTATTTAGTAAAATTGCAGAGGCCTACTCTTTAAAACCCAGCAGTTCTAAGTACATAGTCCACAGACACGCGTGTCCATAAGAATATATCATAAAATTGGGGCCTCCCTGGTGGTGTAGCAGGTTGAGCGCCGCACCGTGAAGCATCCAGGTACAGCAGCAAGAGTTCAATCCCCGGCCAGAGAGGGGACCCACGTGGCACAGCAGATCTCCCCTGCTTGCCTGCTGCTCCCTTCAGCAGTGTACTTCTGTGGATCTGCCTGTTCTGCTCTCCGTTCTGTCTCTGGTGAATCCTCTCACCTCCCACACCTCTGACCTGTACCCCAGTTCTTGTATACATAAATTTTTTTTAAAAAATATATATATATCACAAATACATTACATTGCAAAATTGAAAGAATGAAAAGTTGTAGAGGGAGAATGGCACCTTAGAAATTCATTGGCAAAAGAATGGCTATAGGGCCTCCCTGGTGACTCAAGGGGTTGAGCACTGCACTGTGGGGCTTCTGGAGCCACTGCAGATCCCACCAGGGAGGAGACCCACATGGCGCAGTGGACTTCTGCCTCACCTGTTGCTCCCCTCAGCAGTGTTTCAGTGGATCTGCCTGTTCTGCTCCCCACTCTGTCTCTGGTGGATCCTCTCACCCTGCCATGCCTCAGGCCTGTACCCCAGCTCTTGTATGATAAATAAATAACATGTTAAAAAAATAATGGATATATGGGTTTCATAAAATGGAGCACTATTATAGCAGTCAAGATGATGTGTATCAAAAAATAAATGAAAATGTATCTGATGAATACATGTAGTAAGGTGTCACTTATTAAAAATAGTCCTTTTTTTAAAAAACCTACATATGTGGAAAATATAAACAAACATGCATGGAACTGTTGGCCCCAATTATAATGCATTGAGAATGGAATGAAATTGAAAAAGGAGTGAGGGATTTCTGCTGCATCTCCATGTATATATCTGAAGGAGATGGGACAAAGCATTTAGAGTCAAAGCAAAGTAAATGATGGGTATAGAAGTTTTTCATACCTTTTCATATTCTTAAAATACCTCATTAAAGCAAATATTGTGCAATAATTTCCAGTATTTTTGGAATTTTTTTCCTCTAGGATTAATAAGGATGACCAGCCCTGCCCCTGTTATGATACCGCAGGGTGGAAATGTAACATCTTCCATGATGGCACCAGGCCCCAATTCAGAACTGCAGCCTAGGACTCCTCGCCCTGCTTCTCAGTCAGGTAATGACTTCCAGTCTGAAACTCCACACACATATCGGCACAAAATTCAGTTCATGTCATATATCAGCTGCTTAACTGAAATGCCACAATCTTTAAAATATTAACCCTTATTTCTTCAAGTTAAAAGTAGTCATTTCTTTTTAAGAATTTCTAATTATTTTCTTCTCAGTTATACCCCAACATTCTTAAAAGTGTGTCCTTTACCTGTTTAGTCTGCAACATACTCCATAGCAGAAAATTCTAGCTGAGTAAATTTGGTAAGTGCATCATACTTTACCTTCCCTCCTGGGGATACAAAATTAACATTAACTGCACTGATAGACCTACACTGAAGAAATTTGTCTAAGCTTGTTAGGTTGTTACAATTGACTGTATTTTGTTATGTTTTATTTTCCCATAACTAATGAATGCAGTTCCCTGGAATATGGTTGAAAATGGCATTCTCCACATTTTGTTTGACTCTTAATAGCCACTTTGGAACCATAAACTTTTTTTTTTTAAGATTTATTTTATTGGGACTCCCTGGTGGGACAAGGATTAAGCACACTGTGAAGCAGCCACAGACACTGCAGCATAAATTCGATCCCCAGCCAGAGATGGGGCCCACGTGGCAAAGCAGACCTCTCTTGCCTCGCCCACTGTTCCCTCAGCATTATATTTCAGTCAATCTGCCTGTTCTGCTCCCTTCTTCTCTGGTGAATCCTCCCTCTCCCACCCCCTCCCCCCACACCTCTGGCCTGTATCCTGGTTCTTGTTTTAAATTTAAATTTTTTTAAAAAGATTCATTTTATTTATGCATGCAAGAGCTGGGAGCTGGGGTGTAGGCTGGAGGTGTGGGGGAGGGAGGAGGTGAGAGGATTCAGAGACAGAGCAGGGAGCAGAACAGGCAGATCTACTGAAATACATTGCTGAGGGGAGCAGCGGGCTAGACAGAAGAGGTCTGCTGCTGCATGTTGGGTCAGCTCCCTGGCTGGGGATCAAACTCCTGCTGCAGTGGCTGCTGAGACTTAACCCTTTGCGCCATCAGGGACTCCTCTGACAAGATTCATCTTTCTGTTATCTTGGTATATTGCTTTGCATATCAGAGATGCTCAGGAACATTTTATTGAATAGTACCAGCAGATTTTATTCTGTATTTTCAGAATGCCAATCTGGGGTCTAGGTTGCAGCAATTTAACTATTGCTTTATTGACTGCCTTTAAACAGATGCAATGGATCCACTCCTCTCTGGGCTTCATATGCAGCAACAAAGTCATCCCTCAGGATCTTTAGCTCCCCCACACCACCCAATGCAGACTGTCCCTTTGAACAGACAAATGAACCCAGCTGCTTTTTCCCAGCTGCAACAGCAGCAGCAACAGCAGCAGCATCAGCAGCAGCAACAGCAGCAGCATCAGCAGCAGCAGCAGCAGCAACAGCAGCAGCAACAGCAGCAACAGCAGCAGCAACAGCAGCAACAGCAGCAACAGCTACAGGCAAGACCTCCACAGCAACATCAACAGCAACAGCCACAGGGAATTCGACCCCAGTTTACTGCCCCAACTCAGGTGCCTGTTCCTCCAGGCTGGAACCAGCTGCCTTCTGGAGCCCTTCAACCTCCTCCAGCCCAGGGTTCTCTGGGAACAATGACTGCAAACCAAGGGTGGAAGAAGGCTCCCTTGCCTGGCCCAATGCAACAGCAACTCCAGGCAAGACCATCCTTAGCCACGGTACAGACACCTTCCCACCCTCCCCCTCCATATCCCTTTGGCAGCCAGCAAGCCTCACAAGCCCATACAAACTTTCCTCAGATGAGCAACCCAGGCCAGTTCACAGCTCCTCAGATGAAGAACTTGCAGGGAGGGCCCTCCAGGGTCCCAACCCCCCTGCAGCAGCCCCACCTTACCAACAAGTCTCCTGCCTCCTCACCCTCCTCCTTCCAGCAGGGATCCCCTGCATCCTCCCCAACGGTTAACCAAACTCAGCAGCAGATGGGACCAAGGCCACCTCAAAATAACCCACTTCCCCAGGGATTTCAGCAGCCTGTCAGCTCTCCAGGTCGGAATCCTATGGTTCAACAGGGAAACGTGCCACCTAACTTCATGGTGATGCAACAGCAACCACCAAACCAGGGGCCACAGAGTTTACATCCAGGCCTAGGAGGTGAGGAACACTGAAGCTATTTGTGTTGGTAAATTTATTGGAGATAGATCTTAGTAGGACTTTAATTTTTAGAGTTAATGGAGGGAGTGAAAGAAGGATGTAATTTTTTGGTTTTGTGGATATAGTGGTGACACTTGATAGAATTTAGTTAACTTGATACATTATTAACTTAATATATTATGCAGCATCTTACTGGTTACATTTAAGCTAGCCCTCTGGATAAAGATGCAGGTAAAATTCAATATAGAGATATTCATTTTGTTTTTCAAATTATTTTTGCTTGATCTACTAGTAAATTAAAATGTCCAAGAGAAACATGCATTTTATTAACAGTTTAAACTGCTCAACTGTTGAAAAAATTAAGATTATGTAATAAAGAAAAAATGAATAAGTACAAGGTCTTTGGGGTAAAGACCCTTCTTGTTTTCAATTTTGATAATCCTACTTAGTAAAATAGTAAGCATGGTATTTGTTAAATTTGATTAAAGTATTAAAGGGGAATAAGTTCAGGATTCATTGACTTTTATAGTTTTATAATGCCAATGCCTGCTCCTTAGAGAGGGAATTCCACCAGTTATACCTAAAGGAGATTTATTTATTTATTTTGTAAGGTGCCTCTTGTATGAAGAAAAAGCAATGGAGCTTAATGTGTGAGAGGTAAAACGATTACAGTAAAACTTATCCATCTCCATGTTTATTATTTATTCTTATTAATCATTGATCTAGTGCACATGAATGTGCTTGGAGCTGTTCAGTAAGGTATAGAGAGTGTCAGTAATACTGTCATCTGATAAACACCCCCCACACACCAAAAGACACCCATTGTCTACCCAGAAAAAACCCTTGCATCTTTAGTGCAACATAGCAAAGGCATGTTCCCATGGTTTCTGGTGAAATTAAGTTGCTCATCAGTCTTCACTCTCTTGTAATTTTACTGACATGCAGGCTCTAATATTTGAACCCTAGAGGCTTTTAGAAAATGCAAGATGTTTCAGCTCCAAACTTCACTGTTCTGGGCATCTCGCCTTGGATCAGTAGAAGCTGGGTGGTCCTCCTGCAAATGTGACTATTGATTTAATTACAATGGAAGCATGCAAATGGGCACTTGTCACGGCTACAGAAATGACAAATGCATATTTGTCTATAAATCGTTTTTCAGGACATTGAAAATTTGGCCCTTAAAAAAATTAATGGACTCATATGAAAATTTTAAGTGAGCTTTAGGTCTTGATGCTTTCATAGAGCAAATGATGTGCTCACCTAGATGATCTGGCCACATCAAGGCCCACATTATAAACAATGAGTGGGTTCTGAGATTCTCCTTATTAAAATTTTGTTTTCTAAAATTAAACCTTCCTATGAAAGGACGTAATACTTTAGTAAGGCTTCAATAGAGCACATTTTTGGTATCATAGCTGTCAAAATTGCAGCAAATTTTATAAGGGGAAGGCATAATGATAAATTTAATATAACCTTATTTTGAATAGCATATAAATTGTTTGTAATCTTTTATCTCTTCCAAAGAGACAAGTACACTACTGAGGTGAAATTTTCCACAAAATGTATTGTTACTCATTTCCTTCAATGGAAAAAAATTTACCTATCCTTAATATCAGGACCCAGCTCTTTGTTTTATAGTATTTCTTACCAATTTGTTTGGCTATGAAATAATTTAGCATATTCCTTTGTGCCTGTGTTAAAGTATGTAAAGTTTTGGCGTCTGTTGTACTACAGAGAAAAGTGAGCCCTAAACCTTGCTGTGACGTGGCCTCAGATCACATTTAGGGAGCAGATTGCCATCTTTTCCTTGGCATGTTCTAAGTATAAATTTTTTAGTATTTCTTTTTCATTTTGACAATGCTCATTTAAGAGATTGTGTTGATTTTTTTAACCATCTTTCCCAACCTTATTATTAAAGATTTTACCAGTGTGACAGAGAGAGCTAAGCCAGTGGAGACTTCATGCAGCTCATCCTTCCTTATTCATTCCATATCTAAGCAAGAGTATAAATTTGCTAGGTAACTGCCTTACTCATTGTTTTCTATTAAGGAATGCCTAAACGCCTCCCACCTGGCTTCTCAGCAGGACAGGCCAATCCGAACTTTATACAAGGTCAGGTGCCTTCAACCACAGCAGCCACCCCTGGGAATTCAGGAGCCCCACAGCTGCAAGCAAATCAAAATGTCCAGCATGCAGGTTTGTTTTCTGTGATTTATTTAGCCAGCATTTATTGAGCACTATGTGATATAGTGTGATAGTCAAGAAGTTACAGATAAATTTAAGTTCTGGTCTCTCCCTTAATTTCAAACCCACAAATAATTTTTTAGGACAATAGCTGATATTATCAACAGTAGTTAAAGTGTCTCAGGAATATGGACATTATTCATTCCATATCTAAGGAGCTGGAACACTAGTTAGAGCTTGAGTCAGCATTTTTTTTCCCTGTAAAGAATCAGATGTAAAAATTTTAACTCTGCTGCTGTTATTGCGGAGAAAGTAGCCAGTGTATACACAGTTGAATATGGCAGTGTTCCAGACACTGTTTACAAACTCTCAGTAGGATTGACTTGGCCCACGGGCAATCCCTTGAGTTAGAGAAAGTACAAAAGGTGCTTCTTACAAAGGGAACTATAGGTACAAAGGCAGGGAGGCATGTGACATTTTGGACAACTGCAACTTTTTGTATCTTTTTTTTTTAAAGATTTATTTATTTATGCATACAAGCACTGGGGTACAGGCCAGAGGTGTGGGGGGGTGAGAGATTCACCACAGAGAGCGGGGAGCAG